>OX439035.1:32899267-33364050 GCA_949317995.1 Acholoe squamosa | reverse complement strand
TTCTTTTTCTTTTGTGATTTTGAAGGATTTTGTCTCAGTTTTCCATACTTTAAAGAAATTGCTCACTACTTTTTGAGGATTTTTCCTGTATCCTTTTCGTGCTCTTCCCCTCTCTCACATTGTTATTTTCCCATCATTATTTTACAATGAAATCAATCCATTGATATGTGCCCTAACATTTCCTATATAAATGTAAAAAACAAATCAACAACAAAAAATCCGACCTACCGACCCTAGCTCTTTGAACTATGTTACTGGAAACACACCTTTTATTTTTATTGGCCTAGCTTGTGGGTTTTCAGATATCATATTGGAGTAAGGTTATTGAATAAGTATTGGCCTCATTTTTTCTATCGCATTTTCCAACCATACTGTTATGAACGTCTAATTTCATTGCCACTTTTACAGCTCATTCAATGGCGGAGATTTGGTTGATGTGCCTCCTCATGTTGTCACATGACGAAACTATCTTAAAATTGATATTAAGGATTCTCTGTTTGTTAAGTACAACAATGATCATAGAATAAGTGGGATAACAGGGAGTTTTCTCACATCTACAGGCATCAACCTGTAAAATCAATCAAATTTAAAGAAAAAATCGAGTTAACTTTGAATTTAGTTCATATTCTGGTGAAGCCTCTTTTGGTTTATCTGTTCCCGGCAAGCACTTCAAGCTCGTTTAAATGGGGTGGGGACCAGCAGTGAAATAAGGCCTTTTTATATAATAGGGTAAAAATTTCACAGATTACGTCCTTAGTTAATGTCTCCGGAGACCACAGAAAACTAAAGCAATCGGCAGATCAGGAAAAATGAAAAAGACTGTGGTGTGGAGATAGAACGGCGATTGTTGCCATAATCATGGGCAATTGTGCGTGTAGTAAGTCCTTTAAAACAACCCATTCACGTATCTAATATATGGAACATGTCGATGCTATTGTATTCAAATCGTCTTAAGTGCAATGGACAGATGTCTCTTGGGAGATGATTTAATCTTAAGCATAGTTTCACCTACCCGCCATATGCTCTGACAGTCTGTCGTCGAGCTAGTACGTAATAGGAGCAGGACGCAGCTGCTCGTGAGCTTCTCCCTCTTCTTTTTTTCATACATACCCCTTTTATAGGCTCATATAGGGCTGACACATTATCGATATCTTCGAGAGGAGACTTAATGACGTTAGAGCGAACGTACCATGCTCCTCACCCCTCAGACAGCTCGATGAGCATAAAATGTCGATGGCGGATGACCCGACCCGGAAGTACATAGTTCCAGCCCGCCAGACGACCCAAAGGACCCGTAAACCTATGAGACTAGTCGGTCCTCCCTGGGTGGGGATTTCTATGTATACAAGCCTCATGTGTCTGCCCTACCCCACATTAACTGGCGGATCCAGGTGTTTAGCTTACACAATGAATGAGTCGTTGGGGAATATTTTCTTACATTAGTCAATTTCGCAGTTAAGCGGGTACTGCGGCGTTGAATGAGGCTCTTCCGGGAGATTAGGTGCCCGTGTCGTTGTGGGTGAGTGGCACACTGAGAATCAGCTCGTCAGGGACAAGATCATCGAGTAGGAAATCGACATTTAGGAGCTCAATGCTGCATTACCGACTAACAAGAAATGACTCTCATTTAGATGAACCAGGGAAATACATCTTCTGGGCAAGGTCTGAACTCTGACAAAAGAAAGAGAATAAATGATAAAAGAACAGATGAATAAAGCCGCTGTATTAACCTTCTCCCCAAATTTGACACAAATGGAATGTGTTATTCCTAGTTTCATTTTCAGCCAATAGTTTGGCCTTTTACACAATTCATGCCACAAAGCGGTATGGGGGGGGGGGTAATATTGACAGTCAAGGGAGCAGTAATATAGATCTCCTTCATATACCGGTGTATATACAGGGCCGTTGCCCTGCATGGTCAGGTGTTCTTACTTTATTAGTTTTTTTTTCTTGTTTAAACTAGACACTTTGAAGGACCTTCTTAGTCCTCCTCGGTCTTTGATGGACCTGTCTAGGTTAGTTGACCCTTAATACACCTTCCTTGGTTCTCGTCTTCTCTAATTGATCGAGACGAGCGTCTGGGTCGGCCACACACACGGGGAGTTGCTCGAGAACAACTGGCGAGCAGCTCGAAACCCAGGGACTGTTTGTTTAACTCAGCCCTGTCCTCGTTTTCCCACTACCTGTATAAATGTCGGAGTGGTTGGGGGAGAGGTGCTTGGTGGGGAGTAGGGTATAGCCAAGGCAGGTGGGTTGCTAGTGAGTAGATGGTGAAGTGAGTGCGAGTGGGGTGGGAGCAGCTCTGATCGGCTGTGAGGATCGCCCCGGGATCTGCTACCGCCCTGGAGCCCAGGGACCAAAATAGGCTATTGTGGCGGGTGTTTTCAAGTGTGGAATTTGCACTTTGGTTTAGCTTGGCGTTAGTAGGTACGTCTGGTCTGTAATTCTAAAATTGACGAATAGGGAAAGGTAACGGTAAAAGGCCTGCTTGCAAAATATGGCCCCACTAAGTGGAGCAGCTCATTCAAAGGCGGCGTGTAGCAACGTTCTGTACATAGCCAACTGAGCCTACACGTCTCCCTACTTTCTAATATTTCAGGACATTCAATTTCCAAATGAAACAACAATCCGATTGCCACTGGAAAGGAACATTACAACGTAGCACCTCCCATTGCTTTAAATGTAATCAAATCACAATGGTCGTGAGAAACCTGGCATGGGGACTGGCGATAGCCAAGTCCATTGTGCTGTTATCAAACCTAAGGCTCGGAAAGTACTTTCTACTGCAATATTTAGCCAAAGCAGGCAGCTATGCTTAGCCTATCAAAGCTGACTATGAAAGGTGAAGGATACCCTGCCGACCTATTGTACACAGCTAATTCTAGAACATGGACCCAACATTGGAAACAGTGGAACACTCTGTGCTATTTCTTTGTATGTAAGAAGCCAGGGTGAATAAAACATTAGTGTTCCTTGGCGCATTTCAGTGAATCGCTTTATTATTCAAAGGAAATAGGAGGGTACAGATGTGTAGCAAAATGGTCTGTAATTAATTGTGTCACAATAACTGACAATATCAATTTATGTTTGCTTTAGCTTCGGTTCATTGTTAAACTTCATAATCAAACCATCTTCTCATGCCTGCCATGAACACACAAAATGAAATACTTTTCTGTGCCAATCCTATACACTACTAGTTACAGGTATATAATCGAAGATCACCATGGTGTGTGGTGTAGGTTGCGATAAAGAGATAATAGAGAGTCCATGTACCTTTAAATATCATTTAGCCATTTGCCATTTCTACAATGTAGCATTATTGCAATAGGATACATTGGCAAAAGGGGCATCCATCTATAAAACCTACATGCCTTTATAAGATGCACCCAACAAACAGCTATTGACTCTTGTTCATCGGATACATTTCAGACGCTGGACACACAAGGCTCACAACCCCCAAAGCCATCCAATTGGCACAGGTATACACACATAAAGGTGAAAAAGAGGGGCATGGGCAAAGGGGAAGTGTTGGTGGTAGGGGGGGGGTTAATGGTAGGATGGGTTCTATATGTCTGATATACGACCAGCTCGCGTGTCATATGTACAAGCATTTTGTCGGGCACAGCAAGAGAATTAATGGCTGTAACTCTCACCATGAATAATTCCCAAGTCTGTAATCACAGTTCACTGGGTTTTTGTTTTAAAACTGGGCAGTGGCATGCGATCACAATAGCACGATAGTAGGTAGGGACGAGTCAAAGGGTCATTGTATAAAATTCTATAGCGCAGGAGATCAGGCACGCAGTTCCCATAGAGACTGGGCATGGTCGATATCCCCTTTGAGTTGTGGAGGCCTACACAGTTATTGGAATGACATTCTGGGTAAGCAAACCAAGAATTGCATTAAGTGTTCCGTCAACCATAAAGATTGATTGGAATCCATGAAAACACCTTTCCTAAAATGTAATGCATAAATGATATACATGATTTCACTCTGCCCACCGTTTAATTATCTCCGTGACGGGCTCATTGCTATTCCAATTAGCGTGCTTTGTTAGTGTGTGCATGGGGCGTGGGGATGGGGGGAGGTGGTGGGTTATTTTAGTCAGGCTGCTTTAGCCAGGAGGTCTCTAGTGCTTTTAAGCTATATTTTGATGAATAAGTGGTTTGTACTACTAGACTGTTTACTCTGACCTTGTGGGTTGTACGGGTACTGTAAGCTACCTGCATTGGCCATCACCACTGGCAATGGCAAATAACTGTGCTGTGGCCACAATACTGCAGTAAATGAACACAGCATTAGTGACTTTAATTTCTACGTCTTAGAGATTGCCCAAAGGATCGTCATGATGCGCCAAAGTAGTGATGACAAGTAGACTTGCCGGAATTGCATTAGTTTATCATGAAGACCCTATGAAGACCAAGGAACAAGAACCTGAAGGCATCATGAGCCCCTAAGGTGTCAATAACCATTAGCCCCGGACCATTAGCATCATTGTCATCATGTCACACCTGCTGCTGCTAAAAACAGACTCCCACAAAGCCATCAATAAAACTACGATACTTAAGCATTTTCTATAGGACACACAATTAACTGTGGGTAGCTTATAGAAGGTGAATGACTTGATTAAATGATCGATATACCTTAGTGTACAATTGGTGTATGCATGCTGATATATATATATATATATATATATATATATATATATATATATATATATATATATATATATATATATATATATATATATATATGCAAATGAGTCATCTGCATCTGTATAGGTTTCCTGCATCCATCTACCCTTCATTCTGTGCATGGTAGCATTCTACAATAAAGGGAATATCGTTGGGCTGTGTGGATTTGGTGGTGTGTATAACCTAATAGCATTACTACAAGTTTCTTCCATGCCCACACCCACTCACCTATATTATCACCCACTATAGTCTCGCCACAAACCAATCTTATTAGTCCACTTGGTTATCACAGCGCAAGGTGTAAGAGCAAAGTAATATTTTTTTAGGGGGGGGTCGTCTTTTAGATAAATGTCACAATTTACATTTGATTATCACAGTCTAGGCCAGGACTGACATAAACAACAAGGCATTGACCAAATAGCGTTGGCTACAATCTATCAGGAATCGTGCTAGGTTCTGAGACATGATGACTGAACTGCTCTTACAGTAAAGGCGGCCATAAAGGACAGGCAGGGGAGTAACCTTAAAGTAGGGGAAGTGTGCGTCGGTGACTACTGCATTAGACCTAAGGCTTTGAGGTCATTTCTAAGAGCTGCAGATCACATGCCATATGGAGCAGCTCATATCCACTCGGAGTGATTCAGGTAGAGTCAGTGAGCGACTCGCCAGTCACTCAGAGCAGCTCAAGGTTGGGGCGGAGAGCAGCTCGGATGGAGGCAATGTGGGTCTGAGTCAGCATGAGCTCCATGAGATGAGAGTAGACTTATGATTACCCCGCGTCCGCTGTAGCTGACAGATGGGGGAGGCGTCTGTGCTGCGACACATCTCTGCCGTCTTCTCCTCTCCCTCTCTCTATTCTCTCCCCATGCCTGGCCGACCATCAAAGTCTATCTACAGATGTATGTGTGTGCCGGTAATAAACGACGTCCTGCCCCGGCTATGTCTTGTGGACGGCAGGATAGAGAGTGGAAAGCAGCGGCTGGGATGGACTGAGCTTTACCATTCTGTGATGTCGGCCACTTGGCCTTTGTCCTTGCTTATATGTATGAGGACAGAGGGTGACCTGTGTCTGTAGCGTAGGTGGTGTCCCATAGCTCCCATCACTTTGGTGCCTTACACCCATAGTGTGAAGGTTCAGCTTGTAATCACCCCCCCCCCCCCCACACACACACACCCGTTTTCCACCCTGACGTCAGGTGTAAGATCCCAGGCGTAAGATATAGAGCCTCCCCCTTCTTCCTATACAGGTCCCCCACCTTCTGCTCTCCTGATCCATTATACCTGTCCAAATTACCCAGTCTGTTATCAACCCCTACCTTCTCAGACAAGACGGAATGTCATACTATCACTCGCTATTTTTGATTGCATTATTATCCATGTATCTTGCCTTATCATAAATAATACGTATTCAACCTAAGGACCACCTGAGGTAAATCAAACTTTGCATTCAGCTGCTAGCTAGGGATATTAACACTCATTTCCCCCTGTCATTGACATGTATCATAATCATCTGACTGCAATGAAGCCTGAAATGAAGCCCACATACAGGTAGGCTAGACAACCCCCCCCCCCTTAAAAGCTGTGCCAAAATTACTTCCACTTTGTATAACATATTGTAGACCAGATGAACAATGTGTCTGTTCTATCAGTACAAAGTGACACCTGACCACCGCACCCACCAACCGCAATTAAAACACAGGGACTTGAAAGCCGGGACACCAGGTGGCTAACCATAGACAGCCAAGACCCCGTTGTCTTTGATTCAGAAATTATGAAAACCATGATAGACGTGTCCGTGGATCGATACAAAGGCTTCATAGCCGAGCGGTCATGGCTCTCGCCGTGCCAACTACTCCTGTATATAGCCAACCGCCAGCCCTAAGGAGCCGGTAATAAAAGCTAGAATTGTGTGGCAAGCATTTTACTTTTTCTTCTTTCATGTCTCCCCTCTGTTTCTTTTTTTTTCGGCAGGCAATCTTGGCTCAGGATAAAGTATGGAACGTCGTCAAAGGCGACGGGACCCTGGCGGTCGGCGGTAATTGGTCGAGATGCTGGTGCAGCTCGCCGGGACACCACGTGGGTCGGAAGCGGATGTAGGGTGGGGGCCCAGTCTAGTCACGTGACGGTTACTGCTGCGCGCGCAATTGAAAATGAAAAAGAAGAAACTAAAATGTCGTGTGCCCATGAACAAAAAGACAGATTGAGTATGGAATTACTAGCGGGAAAAGTAATAAACACAGATTGCCATATCAAATAGAGAAAATTACCTTATTGAACATATGATACCCCAATATGCTGGATAAATTTCACACATTGCTTTTCTATCCTACTGGATTTAACAGAGACCTTTAAATTGCACGCAGACATCATTAAAATAAATGTATTCAAGTCAGACAATATAACAGCTGTCAGAAACCTCCTAAAATGGCTTTTACACCGAGCTTTTCCAAAATGCTTCGAATCAGTAACTGATTCTTTTGTCAGATGGTTCCCGTTACATCTCACTGAAGAGCAGGGGAAATCGAAGACCGCCCCCACAAAGTAAAAGGTTAACGTTCTAACACTACTCTCACATCGATTTCCGATTTCCCCACCATGTGAGTCGAGAGTAGGGAGATTGTCAGAGTTGCTGGTTAAAAGCAGGTGTGTGAGAGGGATTGGGGTTGAAGGGAGGGGTACTGGAAGTGTACGACTGTCATTTATAGGGGCATATATATATATATAGACGACAGAGAATCACTGTAAATTTGTGTATATGATAATGGGGTGTGATCCTACGAGGAAGCCTTGAGTATGCACCAGCTAACTTGCTGGCTTGACTAGTTTGGCACTGTAAACTTAGATTCCATATTAGAAATATGTGTTAATGTGATAGGCTGATCCCATAATGCATATGAAAAGTCATATTCTAGAGAGAAGTTGATGTGGCGTGGGCGTACTTGCTACGTACGTTACTAGAATTGACTGTCTAAATAAATGCCGAGAGCACATTCATTATACCACAGTGTGCAGAGAACAATTGATTTCACACCTTTTGTATATTGCACACAGGCTTTGGTATAAGCTGATTATTATACGTGGACAGGGCTGAAAGGGATAACATTCACAGAAAATAAATGAAGATAGTGGTAGCCATGGGTCTGATTACTATGATATGGCACGATGCATTTCAGGTGGACACAACTGACTGAGCTCTCTCTAAAATATGCACCAGTTGATATACCACAAAGAAATCGCAAATTATGCTAAATGGGAGAGGATTAAGGAAATATGATCGTTTTGCTCCAGACTGGGCCATTTTAATCTTTTTGAGCCAAATTCAGCGGCTCTGCTATCTCAGAGGATCAATGCCTTTGTGGCATTAGGTGTGGCTGTATAATATGACTTTGACTGTGGGCGTGTACCACTGATCTCTACTCACGTGGAGTGTTAATTGGGTCGGGGTCAGCAGGTGCTCTCAGTGAGAGAGTGAGCAGCTCAGATTGGGATCCGACTGCCTCTAAACCTGTCAGCTTCTAATCCATCTACTCACCCTTTTCAATCTAGTCAGTCCCTCCCCTGTGCCTACCCCATAGATCCCCCGGATTCCTAGAACGTGTTACATTACTAATACTACTGACCCTTAATTTATATTTCGCCATGGTGAGCAAATCCTCACAGCTAGTATAGGCTTGGAGCTGCTCGCTCGAAGGGGGCTAATTACCCGCCCGAGCTAATCCATAAATACACGCCTAATGAGCGGCGGGCGGAGAGCAGCTCAGCTTGAGAGAAGGGGAGCCGGTATGTGGGCCACCATGGTATTGTTATGAGTACAATACCAGACGGGCCTGCTACTGTTTATCCCCCGCAACACCAGCCTCACCCATCCCACCCCCCCCCCCCACAACTATTACCCTTTTCACACTATTCCAGGTCCCAAGCCAGACTGCTGAGTTGACAATCCCCGGGTCACATGTTGGCCCCTACAGGCCATATCCCAGTGAGTTATGGTAGCAGGCTAATGAACTTACTGGGCACACTTTGATTAATGTTGTCACAAATGAATCTATCACCACCCACCGCGGCGCCGTGAGAATGCTGTTGTGGCGGGCACTGGGCGTTCAGACCGCGGCGCACGCTTTCCATTAGGACTATATTCTTTTTCCCACGCCCACTTCTATGGAAGCAATCAACGCTAGACCTAATTTTTACACCAGATGTGGTTGGAATCTATACCCTGTATCGATGCATGGCTAAAAATGCAAACCATAGTCATTAAACCCCCTACCAGGCAGGCATGGTGGGATTATGTACATATGCATTCATCCACATTCATCACACCTTCTTTATTTAAGTGTTAAAAGGCGAACTGATATGGCATGACATTATGCAGGATCAATTATTGATATACGACGTGTGTAAAGACACACATTGTGTGCAGCCAGGGGAGTCGATGATTAAGAGAATAATTCATTTGACAGTGTCATATTCAGTGATATTCCTCAGCGGCAAATCCTCTAGTATCGTTCGACTGTCTGGCTCTATGGTAATGAATTATATATGACATATAGCGATGAATGAGATAAAACTATGCTACAGCCCTGTCTTAATCTCTATACGGTAACATCTTAATTTGGTTATACATTGCCATTCTGTGAACATGACTTAGTTAACGAAGGCTGTTACAGTATAACCTACGTCAGGACCTCCTCCTGCCGAACTGTATGTGCTAAACGTCATATATATCCTATGTTAACAATGATAACATGCAGTATGCATGTCTCGACTATCTTTCCAGAGGATATGGCGTCATTTTACATCAACCATCCAATAGAAGGAAAAAGAACAGTTTTTGACTTCTACTTCAGGATGACATTCTAGGATAGAACACAAGGGTTGATGGAAATTATACATTCATGCTAAGATAGCTGAATTATTCTGATTTAGAGTAAATAAATTTGTATCAATATTGTCGCCTGGCACGGCGTTTTCATTTCTGCTCCCTCATCTGCATGCAAGACACACACTTCCATAGAGAAAGGGTCTCAGAATAGCAAGGAAAAACCGACAATTTTTAACAAATTGAAAACAGATTTGTATTCACCATATCACCACAGTTCCACTTTTCAACATGGGGTACTGAGACATACACCATGAACAACTGAATTTCATGAGTATGAACAATTTACATAGTAATATACAATGATTGGTAGTTGATAGGTTTCTGACTTTTTACATGGTTATAATTTCAACGGTTAAATGAACACAAATGTGTATACAAGTTTGAGCAGTCATTTTAAGAACAATATGATTTCAGCATGGCTGGCCCTTTTTACAACAACAACCTTGGCCACCTGTTCAGAATAGCAACAATTTGGATAACACCGCATTGAGTCCCTAACACAGCACCTTTGGAGGAGGAAACAAGGACCTAGTCATAAACATAACACATTTTGTTATTGATAACGTTCATAACGTTTACCATTGACCTATTCCTTATTAATTAGTACCGTTATACACATATTTGATGTTCGTAGTCCTCTCATTGGGGCGACCTAGTTTTTAAAACCACCACTTGTCTCGTGCACAGAAACACTCGGCTTTCTTTACTTGAGTTAGGCTGTTTCACTTCTCATCTATTTCTATGAGCCACCTTTGCATGTTATATCAAATATTACGCTGTTGTAATCTTTTGTCTTAAAACATAGTGGTTCAGTGGCCTAGATTATGTGTCTTTTTATATTTAGAAGTCAATAGGGCCTTTGCATGGTTTACATCATTCCATTTCAAGAACGTTTCACATTACACTTCAGCTTATCCATATGGGTTACAGAGGTTATGTAGCTTGGTCACTTGTTACTTTGTAATAAGGCTACATACTCCAAGCCTTTTGTCTTAGATATATGTAAATACCTGAAATGTGGGACTGAGTGAGTTGTCCATTTCCATCGCCACCCAGATGGGTAAAGCAATGGTTATGAGTGTGTGTACTTACTATTCACTACATACCAGATATATCCATCTGTAACTAGTGGTTGTCAAGTAATGACAGAAGGACATAATGATGTATAACCTTAGTGACTATGAACTATAGTGTGCTATCCCCATAGTATGTAATTAACCATCACTACTATTGATTACCAGTGATCATTCTAATGTTATGCAATAAAAGTGTTTGGTCGCCACAGTATCTGATCCTCACTGTAAGTGATCATCACTATGTCTCCATGATCACCCCAAACTGTGATCACATCAGAATAATGAATAGATTTGGGACCGAGGATTGAAATGAGTGGCTCTTATATTCAGAGCAAAGACAAGTGAATAGATGAGGAAGGCAGCTTCAGTCAAGTAGTCGTTCAATAACTAGGTGTTAAGAAAAGGGAGTATTTCAGATAATATATTCACCTCACTACTTTTTATGTTAATTAGGAGTAGATCGATGGACATGATTACATGAGATTAAGAAGTAGGGGATACAATATAGGTTTATATATTTGTAGGAATGGGTACAACTTTATGATGTCGCCAGTCTAATAAAGCCAGTCCATATAATCAAAGTACCCATGCGACTCTATGACCTCTGAACTTTTACTACGTTCTTAGAAGAGGGTTCTTATGATTGACGCACATCCAGCTCACGTCTGCCACCAATGCCTCTACAGATCTAAGATCATGTCAATCCATCCACTCTGCCTTGCCGGCCCACCCACCCACCCCTACCCTCCCTCCCGACATCTCAGTCCTTCTTCTGCAGGTCATGTGGTCTGAGAGACCTCTGCGTGGGCGCGCCGCCATGGTGCTATATTGATCAGAGAGTCACATTGCGCTGACGATGAGACAGAGCAGCTCGGCGTGAGTTGCTCCCCTTGCCATACTGACAGCAGGTCTGCTCATGCCCTTCCAAGCCCTACCCAGGTCTGATCTGAGTTGCCACTATGGTCATAAGACCTGCCCCTCCCCTCCCTTGTAACCTTATACTTTTGTGAGTAGCTCCATCACGCTATTGTACGCCTAGACAGAATTCCAAAAAGTGAAACAATAAGAATTCCTTCAGATGCAATCTTGTAACCCCAAGCAGTAATAGAAGCAAAATAGAGGAACCAAAGATAATTGATCGCATTGAAAGAATGTTTGGAATGAGCAGGGAATGAGAAAAACACACAATAGGACAATTTAGTGACCACCATAATGAACTGCACAAAGAGTGGTTGACTATATTGGACTTTGGAGCAATGGTAAGCGTTGACTTGTGCTTTGACTCTGACATTGTTTTCACAAACGCTAGATGAACTAACTTGAGGAAGCTGCCTTTATATTCAATGAGGAACCTCATACTACGTATACATGATTATTAATGGGAATGGAAATACCACTTTTGGTGGTGGCGTGACACTGCCAACTTATTGGGAAGCGGGGATATCTCATTTACGGAAAATATCACAAGTTTTCCAATGTTGTAGATGAAATGATGATAATTCTTTACTCCGGTATGAAAAGAAATGGTTGACTAATTTCTCTGGGTAATACATGTTATGCATATATACAAGACAGCATGAGGATATATACGTAATATTTTAGACCTAGACTGTACTTAGATCGTACCTATGAAAATCAAGATGGAACAATTAGAACTCGCGGTATAAAGAGAACAGTAAACTATATCCTTCGAGAATTAATCTCAATCCGACAATCTAAATATCGTAAACTCTATTGAAGTTTAAAGAGTCTATATGGTAGAAAACTAACATATATAAAGCGAGTAGCTATATTGAAATGAGAAGAGTACATAATCCCTGAAAGGAGGATGGAAATCAGGAATTGCTATATGTTGCATTTAGTATGCGTTAGATAGTGTGTTTACATTTGATATTTCCGCAAAGAGATTCGGAATTAGATGTGGTTATCATGGCAAGAGGACTGCAGGGTTTATGCCCAACTGTCATTTGACCAGTGAAACGTGATATTTTAGTGTTATTGGGTTGGGAGGACGTTGGAAGTTAAGTTAACACATATTTAAAGAAACCATAGACACTTCCAAATACTGATTTCATTAGGCCAAAAACGGTATTTCTGTTAAGGGGGTCACAGGGGAATTCTCAATTTCTCAAGGTACTTTGATCGCGCATTTACTGTCGTAACAAAAATGATTATATTTAAATAAATGGGAATGTAACATGGAGTAGTGACTGAAAGTGGTTCGGGTTAAGATAGAGGGTCTTGTTGGGTAGCCGCCGTGCTGTATCAAACCCCCTACACTGGTATTTGCCTAGACATTTGGCTTGTAGTCGACATTGTATGAAAGGTATTCCAGCACGCTATAACCTTTAGTATTAAGCGGAAAGGTTAACACTGCTAATCAGCCACTACGGCCACCCTTCACTATCCTCTACCTTTGTGTACCCTTTACCATCTGTACACCCCGTCGCTGTATCTTCACCCTTTACACCTCCATATGTCAAACAATGCCAGATCTTTGCACCTTTTGTTTTAAGACTGGAGCTTACTGCTACATCGTCAACTAAACTCAAGATAGAATCAATTCTATGGTCCGTGTGAACTTTCTCTCCAGCTGATTTTGAAATATTCCAAACATACATCTGTGAATATTAATCGTCCTAAGAATCTACAAAATCTATGTATCTAAATATATTAATTAAAACAAAAAAAAAGACAAAAGGACGAAGAATGATATAAGGAGAATCTTTTGCTGGCAGGGTAACTTTGAATTAGGATATTTCACGTTACCAAGTTGATCTTGAGATGGATGTTTTACATAGTTTGTAAATGCAATATCTGTTCATATTCCATCTGGTTAATAATGTTGTCCTCTGCCAACCCCTCCTGTTAATTATCACTACACAACGTCCTCCTGACCCAATCTTAGAGTTGGCAAAACGCGAAAACATCAACGTCATAGCACAAGGCCAAAACGATAATAGTTCTGGGGAGGGGAGGGTACTAGTAGGTAGCATTATCCTCTATTGAATACTTTTCTTGTTTTTGATCGGACATGGAGTAAGGGATAAATCACAGGCCTGGCTTTGACGAGATTCTCACGACGTATTTGGTGACGTATAGGTCTACTTCATGTGACGTCATTATGACGTCACACTAACGTCACAATGATACAAATACAACCTAACTCTCATCACAAACCATGCTTACATGAACAAGAAGGGCAGCCAGTGAGTTACATATCAGCTGTTATATGTCATACCCACCAGATGAATAAATACTTGCTATGTTATGTAAATAGTATTATTTATCTTTCCATGTAAATGTAGGCATATGAGACGATGAATGGTATAGTATTGCTAAATCGGGTTTAGATTGATATAGGTAGATAGGGAGAGGGTATAGAATGTGTTGATTGAAACCAATCATTTTTATGTTTCCAGGTTCCTCTCACTCTCTTCTGGTTTGTTTTGTTACTCTTTTTTATCTTTAGAAGTAAATGGAAGCGCGTTTTGATCAGTTATGTATGATTTACGAAGTTCAAGTTACGTTTGTTGTAGGGCTAAATAGTAAAAGGGGTCAATGGCCTGGGCCGGTTGGCCCCTGCACCTATGGCTCCGACATGTGATTAGCTTATCCCTGAGCCCGACCCTCGCCTTCCCATATTGGGTACAGAAAGGACAGGCTCAGAGAAAAGGCTAGTATCAATACTTAACTCTTTATGTGGGGAATGGTATTTTACACCTAGTTATTTATACTATATCTAACCTTTTTCATGTTGTATCAACAGTCTATATTCACCATAATACATTGAACATGAATTCAAGACATTTTCTTCCTGTCATGCTTATATAGGTTTTCTCATCGCATTGTCAAGTGTTAAAAACCCGATTAGTCTCAGGCAATATATGTATTTCATGATTGCTTCAAATTGTCATTCAACGGGTCTGTCGCCGTACCCTGGTTCAATAGCTTTATACCTCACTAGCACTGACGTATCTGCCACCGTAGAATACAACTCTTAACTCGTCGGTCGTCATCACATCGTAGAAGATGATATAATGTAGAATAAAATCGTGTGCTGTTATAATTCATATTGTTCACCGTCGGCTTGATGATTGAAAGTTAAGATAGCATATCGAGTATTTGATACAATAGGATTCTGATATACAATGATGAAGGTTAGCATCTTGTGATGAATGCATTTACAGATGAAACATGCACACAGTCGCTGACACGCCATAACATCATTAGTATGTATACATACATTGTATACGCTCAGAGGGAGGACTTTGCAAGTGGAAAACTAGAACATGAGTGAGTTATATATATTCATAATACACTCACAATCAGTATCAGCAACCACCTGGTGAATTATTCAAGACCTTAATCCCCAGATTGCCCATAGACATTAGCACTGAGCAGAGAATGGGAAATGTAGTCAATGGTAGTGTTGTAGAGTGGTTTGACCAAGTGGTGTTAGGGGGCGCCCCTGTGCAGTAATGGGTTAGGGGGGTCCCTTTCATGATACCACCAGGACGACCTTACCTGAGTATGCAGCTCCTTGGAGGTTCAGACGTTAATCACCTGACACAAACCTCCTCCTACCGCGGCCCGGAGAGGGGCCGCGGGAGCACATGGTAGTGAGCAACTCGATATGTATATTTACATCCACGCTTCTCCACCTGCATCCAATTTGGGCTTCAAGCGTGCTGGTTTTTCCTCTTATAGGGTTTTCTCCTGTATTGTGTATCATTACTATCTTATCAATATCATCACCATCACGAACATTGACTACAGTCAAAGATATCATATTCAACATGTCGATGTAATTGAATAACCAAAGGGGGGTACCAAAACTTTGGCCATATCTTTTTCCCTTTTTTTCTCATTTAAAGAAAGATGACGTGTATAAAATGACAAGCATTTACTGCGATTCCAGGACGAGCTAGACGACGAGTGACCCACATGGACACATAGGGCAGGGTGGTATACTATAGAGAATGCTTCCCCCGCCCTGTTTTATGCGAGTAGAAGCGGTTGAAGTTGCCAGTGATGATTGGTACAGGTATTGCAAGTGTGAGCACTCCAACCAGGGCACATATAGATCCGATGAGTCTGCCCCACACCCCTACGGGTACTTTGTCCCCGTAGCCTACTGTAGTCATAGTTATAATTGCCCACCAGAAGGCATCCGGGATGCTCTGGATCTGAGATCCAGGAATTCCGAACTCGGCGTAGTATATGGCAGAAGAGAATATGAGCAGGCATACCACGAGCGCAATAAGGAACAACCCTAAGCCTTCGATGGAGGCCTTGAAGGTCAGGATGAGCACCTGCAAGCCAACAGAATGCTTTGTCAGTTTGAAGACCCTGATGAGACGAATAACTCTCAAGAAGGCTAAAGACGCACTCGACTTGGCACTACTGCAGCTCATGGTGGATATGACGTTAAAGAACGTTACGTAGTAGGGTATAATTGCAGTCAAATCAACTATATTTTTAAAATCCTTCCAGAAGCCTAGCTTACTAGGACATGCTATGAACCTCACTATCACCTCTATCGTGAACCACGCGGTGCACGTTGTTTCAATGACGAAGAACGGGTCCAGGAAATTGGGTGCTTCGCCGTCGACACAATGCGTAACAGCAAATACGGGCAGAGTCTCAACACAGAAGAGCACTATAGACACTAGTGTCATGATCACAGAGATGACGGCAACAACGAAGGCCAGTGTGGATGTCTCCGGGTACTCAAAGAGCATCCAGATCTTCTTGAGGACCTGGTTAGTTGGGAGGACCACATCTTCATGCACGTATCCCTCACCTTTCTTATACTCATCCACCACATCCTTTTCCAGCTCGTAGAAATAGAGCTCGGACAGGAAGATGTCATCGGGAACATTGTGAGGCCTCCTTAACTTGCCACCGTACTGGAAGTAAGCAAAGACGGCCTCAAAGCTCGGCCGATGCCGATCGATGAAGAACTCGTCTCGCGTCCTGTCGTAGTACCGTTGCCTCTTTTTCGGATTACCGAGCAGGGTATCTGGATGCTTGTTGAGAAGGCCTATCCGTGTTTCATAATATTGGCCACTGACATTGATGCGCACTCGCTCACAGCCGTGTAGTTTGCAGTCGTGCTCTGGCTGGTCCAATGCCTGCGAAGGAGGTTGCTGCTGTTGCTGCTGCTGTCTTTGCTGCTGGTGGGGTTCTCGGTCTGAGGGCGGCGGGGATTTGGGCAAGAGAGGCCTGTTCATGTCTGGCGTGTGGTGTGATCCAGCCCCGGCCCCGAGTTGTGGCGTCATGGGTTCTACATAAGGAGAACGACCTGCAGCAGGTTGGTAGCCCGATCCACTAGGACCAGCTCCACCTGAGGACCCAGCTCCAGGCTGGTTATATCGTTGTGGAGGTCGCTGAAGCCGACCTGCTTGAACACCTCGTCGGGACCCACTGCCACCCCCACCACGGACGAACTTATGGTTGACATGGTTACTGTTGATGTGGTTGAGGGCCACCGTCTTGTAGGCAAACAACCGTGTATCGTCCTCGGCTGGCTGAAAGGGAGGGAGCTCTGGCGAGTCGAGGAGGCCGGCACCAGGGGCTGTGATGTCCATAGCCTCAGCCCCTAGGGTCGGCGTCGACTCGCTCAGGTCCTGTACTGGCAGGGGGATTCGCCGGGCACGCCGGAAGGACAAGGTATTGCGCGTCCCCATGTTGGAGAAGAGTCGGAGGGATGTCAGAGGAGAAGAGAGAGAAGGTCCTCTCAGGTATATGACAGTCGGCGCCACAGGCACAATCTACTGCACCTCTATGCTGAGCACCAACCATGCACAAGAGAGAAGAGAGCGAAATGATAGTAAATATAGAAAATCTGTCGTAGTTGTCCTTGTGGTTTCTACTACCTCCTAATGTTAAAGAATAAATAGGTGACCAAACGGACTCCTGCTCCAGGGGCTTTAATACTGTAGGGGACACATTGAAAGTGCCCCAAAATGCCCTGGAGTTGCCCAGCCTGGTGCTGCCACTGTAGGTGAGAAATAGGGCCGCCTGCAGTAACACATGGTCAGTAAGCAATGATGATATTATTACGTGGTTGTCCTCCGCCCCCGCTGGCGCGTCCCACCACTCCTGTAGGAGACAGCCTACTCTCCCTGTTAATGAGAATGGCTGCAGATGGTGCAGTACTGATAGAAAAAGTGTAAGTATCAATACTAGTAGATCTTTACTGTTGGACGCACTTCCCGTGTACGACGACCAGGGAACAGGCACCATAGCCTGCTGGGATAGCCTCCTGGGTGTCCAGAAGACAGGTTGCTCCTGGCAGGGGCTGGGTTGCGTCCAGGGACGCCGTGATCCAGGCGTGGCCGCCGATGTTGGCAGCAGCAGTGTTGATGGGGGCGCCTGTGAGTGGGTGGGAGAAGGCGGCGGACGGTCGGGGCATCACATGGCCGGGCATGGTATTTTAGACACCAGCGGCGGAAGTGGTTGGTGGCGGCGGCGGACTGGCGGCGGCGGCGGGTGTCAGGAGGCTTCGCCGCCGACCACCTGACATGGTCACCGCCCCTTTGGGAGAACGACGCCGGATGTGGGACTAGCGCCGGGTCGCGGCTAGACCTCCATCTGGAACCATCTGACGGCCGTCTGAGAATGGCCTCCACCTGTCAAAGGTAACGCTTGCACCGTTACGCCTCGGCTCCCTGCTCCACGGCACCGTGTTTGGCTCCAGGGTGAGCTGCTCCCCTTCTTCCGGTTCCTGCTCCACCCCCTCCTCCCTCTCACAAGGGCTGTACGAGTACACATACAGATGTCAACATATGATGGGCACACGCCCCCAATGTGAGGCACAAAGTGCACACAGTCCTCACGCTCCCGTGTCCTGAGAGCGCACACTACTCTCTGGTATGGCGAAATGACACAAACATTATCAGAAAGAGGTAGGAAATCCAATATATCACAAAGTAATATTCCTCTGAAGGAATATTATGTTCACATAGAGCACATACAGGTCCACCAGTTCTGTGTTAAGTCTATGTCCTCCTCCAAGACAGTAGGTAAATCCAAAGCCTGTGAACTTGTCTGCTGTGGGAAGTAGGACCAGTTATCTCCTGGTGGTGCTGGTGGGAGGTGGTGAGGACCACCACCTGAGCAGGTGGTGCTGTGTATGTAGAAAGGTAAGTAGTCTATGGGAGGGCAGGCGGCTGCTGCTATGTGCTGATCCTTCTGCGACCTGGATACACCCAACTGCTTCCCTATAACGCTCGAGGCGCACTTTACCGGGGATAAGGTATCCACCACCTCACGGCAGCAGCGGTGCCCATCCACCCTCCACGGTCCTACCCGACAGACTGATCCACTGTGCCGCGCTGCGGACTGCGGCCGTGCTGCTACTGCTGCAGCTGCTGCTGCTACTGCTGCTACCTCAGTGGACGGGCCTGGTGCGATTTGCGACTCCTGTCTCCTCCATGGGCCACAGAGCCCTTAGCGAAACACTGCAGATCCCTCAGATGCAGCCCAACTACTCCAGCAGCTGCTCATATAGTGCTTAACCCGTCTAGGCATCATAGTACTCGGACCACCTGGTGACAAAAAGTAAAAGACTGATTAGGTTCAACCAAATGATTCATGGTTTTACATATGTCTGTTCAATTAAGACTGACAGCAAGTTAAATAACGTGAAACTGGTCAATACAATGTAACAATGATAAGAATGATGCCATCTTTGGACATCACACCATTTAACTTTTCATTTTGATCCAATGTCCATCTGATTCATAACGTTCAGCTGCACTCAACTTGAATAACTCCGTGTAGCCTGAACGTCCATTCACCTTAACATAGGCAGACATGTACAACGGTATTAAAACAAGGGCTACTATAACACTTTATCTTCCAGACAGTCATGTATCAATTTCTATCTTCGATGGTCGGCAATATTTTAAGTAGATGATATAGATTTACAAGTCTAACTCTTCTGCACATTTTCAAGGGTGACAGTCAACTTCGACCCTTTGCCGACTCAACCCCAACCAGGTCGACCCAGAAAAGTCAACCCTGAAAATCTTGACTCTTAGGGGTTACCAACTCGACCCTGACAATTTGGACCCCATTCTACCCTAACTAACTCAACCCTGTACAGTTCCTCACCCTGACCATCTTGGCCCCTAACTAATTTGACCCCTGACAATCTCAACCCTTTTATTTCTATCAATACTATATCGGGCTACATTATTTTTGTTGCTATATCTAGGACAAGTACAAAGTGTCACTAATAGGCTATCAAAGAGGCCATATCTATTTCACAAATATTTTTGATGTTACAAAATATTATGAATACATGTTTGATTTAGAGCTTTTAGGGACATTCACAAACAGTTTCTGAATATTCCTTTTATATTAGAAAATGTTAAAAGCCAACATTCACATTTTAGCCTTAAAATGACATTCATGAAAGTTCACTGAACATTTGTTGGTCACTTGGATTAAGTTCTGGTGATCAAGTTGGTCAGGGTTGAGTTGATGGGAGGTTGATTTTGAAAGGGGTTGAGTTGTGTAGGGGTTGAGTTTGACAGAGATGGTATATGGGTTGAGTTGGGTTAGAGTCGACTTTGTCAGGGTTGAACATGCATGGGGTCCAGAGATGGTGGTTTTTGGGGTAAGTCGTTTAGGGTTGACTCGGCAAAGGGTCGAGTTGACATAAACCCATTGAAACTATTTTCAATGGGGTACTATTACTTTTACAACTTACTTTGGGCATAGAGATACATGTAGATATTGTTCTTATATATATAGCTCTGCCACCAAAAGCTCATTCAATTCAGGCTTTTCAGTTCGTGGCCAGATGTAAGGGCTGATCATCAGATCGATGAGTTAAAATAGGGATCCATTTGGGGCTGTCTACTACTATTATTTATTCATTAATAGAGGGTAATTCTACTACAATGTACATGTACCAGTCTTTCTTTTATTTTCTCTCATTGGAAACTGTTATTTTGTCAATGGGTGTCCTTGCTGCTTTTAAATAATTTTGCAATTGTTGACATTTTCACTTGCCCGGTGGTTTAGAACCTCGCTGAATCAGCGCACCGACCCTCCCCCAAAGGTCCAGAAACGTCCGAACCTGAACGATTGTTGTATTAGATATTGGGTAACGGATACAACAGACAGCGTTTTCATTGTTCACTATTGCTCTGTTTGAAATTTAAAAAAAAATGCTATATCCTGCAGTATGATGGTCTGTCGCTATAAGTATGCTCTGCACCCAACAACAAGCACTCCACTGCTGTTCAGCCATATCAGCAGCATGAGTATCAGCAGGGATTGATGGATGGATAGTGTTCTTATCATAATCTTGGAGGAAGCAGACGCAGGTCAGGATGCCGCCTGGCGCCACATAACGACCCAGGTACGTGTCACCGTCCCGTCATGGCGCGGGAGAAGGAGGTGAAAACACCTCTGCATCCAACCCAACATTCAAATATTGATCACACAGCACACGAACGGGCAATGACCCTGCAGGAAGAGAGAAGAGAAGCTGGGGGTGCTATAGGAGGCACTCGACGTGACTCCAACAGTAGGTACACACCTCAGGCTACCTCAACATGTTAACAAACACTGCTGTCGGCCTTCATTGTGGCGCGTCACAGACGCTGTCTTAATTCAATGGGAGGTAAGAGCGCCACCTGTATGTATGTCAAATCTCTCACCATGACCTATTTGCATATATTATTCTATCATGTGACCTTCTTTGTCTCAGGTTTCAAATTTACCGCCATCTGGCACCTGTTCTCCATGGAGTAAACACGTATAATTTTGCTCCGTCCTGTCCCTCCAAGATCACCGGCTTTCATTTACACAAAGTGCCCATCCATGTTCGTATCCCGTCAATACTGGGCATCATGAGTGAAGTCGGCAGAACACCCCGTAAGAAGAAAGCGAAGGGGCTTGAAAAATCGGACCGCGTCTCCAAGAAACAGTTCAAAAAATGGCGCCAAGACAATGACGCCAAGGTGGACGCGGTCACGGACAAGGTAGATCGTATGCTATCTTTACTGGAGAGTAAACAGGATTATCAAGGAGCAGCTATGCCCCCTCCTCGTCAGATCGAACAGCCGGCCCACCTTGCAGCGTTGCAGCACCCATTCGGTCAGATTCCACGGACTCTGCCATACCAGCAGACATTCCACCCAACCGTGACGCCTCTGCCCGGCCCTAACCTGCAGCCGCCCGGGCCCCACATGCCGGCGCACCCGCAGCACCCGCAGCACTTCCCCCCTGCTATGGGTGGCATGTATCCTCAGCACGGAGCATCACAAGACGTCCAGCAACAGCTAGCCGACTTTATGAAAGCCACAATGGCTAAGTCCGGTAAGCCAAGCCCATTGTATGCTCATGCACATATATTTCGTGGCGATCGTATGGATGCCACCAAGTTAGGCCAGTTAGAGTTTCCTGAGTATATCTATGGCCTTCTAAAAATCTACGAGTCGGTCTCCACGCCCCAAGCCTATAAGCATTGCTATCTCAAGCATGCGTTAGATGTGTCAGAGGACACCATTAACTATAAATGGACTGATGTTAGATCCTGGAGCGAGCAGCTGATCACTGACACCCTCACCCCGGAGTCTGGTCTAACATGGGATAAAACATATGATATCCGCATAATGCGCTCTGAACGCTCCAAGAAGGGCACGTGGCTGGAGCCAAGAGCGAATGTCGTCAGGAATGCCGACATCAAACAAGATGGCAGGTCGGAGTCCGCACCTAAGTCAGCGCCTGTAGGCTCTGACCCTCCAGGTAGAAAAGGCGACGTATGTGACCTTAACCCTGCAGTCAAGGCCGGACGTCCCGCTCCACCATGCAAGGCTTTTAACGATGGTAAATGTTCCCATGAGAAACATCACGTCGAAAATGGTGAACGTCGCATCCACATATGCAGCTATTGCATTAGCAACCTATGTAAGGTTCGGTACCATCCCAAGAAGACGTGCTACACCCTTAACCCGGAGTTAGGGTCAAAAAACGGATTACGTCCGACGCCTGCGCAGTAAGACGTCGGACACGCAGCGGCACCGCCATTTCAGAACCTGCATCCGCCTCTAGTCACTTACTCACCGAAGATGTCCTGCTCCCAGGCCCGCATGTTAAAGCCACAACTGCCTGGCGAGTATCACAAAGTGACATTGACTCTATCAGTACTGAAGAATGCAAATCTAAAGACTCTGGTAGAAAGGTAACGTTTAGTAAACATATTGAAATATGTTCTGTGTCTGAAGATGGTATGGTAGTCGCCAATACTGATTCTGCCTCCTCCGTGTTATCTGATGCCAGCAGTGGTTGCACCCCTGCTGTGTCATCAGATTCGGATAATGGTATTCAGGTATTATCTGACAGCCTCTCTCAAGTGGCTATCATAGATGACTTCGGTGGCTCTGACCATCATGCCGAATATGATGACATGGATCATTCATACGTCGGATGTGATGATGAGAAGCTCCCATACGTCCAGTATATTCGCCTCCCCGCTAGCGTTGACCATGACCATACTGCCAATAATGCAACGGTTGATTATGGTCGCGACGACGGTAGGGCGGATACGGGCACTCCCACTGACCGTATGGTACGAATTGACAGCTCAATGTTATACGAGTCAGTAAACTCCCCCTCCAATGAACCTAATGATTTAATTGGAGAAGCCATCAGCATCCAATACCCCCATTATATCTTCCATAATGGTGAGGCAGTGGATTATATTAGTTTCGAGCAGGGCATTGACAACAAAGTTGTCACTACAAATACACAATGTGAAAGAAATGTCCGTGCTAAAAGTACTCCCAGGTGTGTGGTCGACTATTCAATTCATGAATCCTCGGTAGAAGGTGATCTCGATGTATCAGAAATAGATGCACACCCAGTATCCCAATCATTGTTCAAACCACGCGTGTCTACCCCAAGAAAGTCAAACACAAATGTACTTTTTCATTGTAATGGTCATGATGAAGTAGTCCAAATGAAAACTAATGAAAACGCATCTCAAGTGTCGAATACAACCATGATATACGATACATGCATGACCCATGGTAGTTACTACAGTGACCTAGTGATTGATAATAATGTTGTTCGTTCGGCATCAGCTGGTGACCATACTGACCTACTTCCCCCAGACCAAAACAATACGGTACTCAGTCAACCGTGCAATGCTGTCCCGTCACGTGGGATGGGCCGCCCCCCTGGGCACTCAGGCCATAATAACGCCTCGGCCCACTCACACTCCGTAAGTAGTATAACGGGAGGCGAATCTGCAGCGGGCGAGGAGAGTAGTATAGGCAATTGTCATAATGCCCCAGGCACCCATGCGAACAGAAACGATAATCAGGAACCTATTATTCCCTGGGTAATCGGTCCGCATGAATACTCAGCTACCCTGGAAAGCCTTTGGCCTTACCCAACACAAGAGGCTACAGCCAAAGAACCCCACATCATGGCAATGTATCATGCTATCAGGAACACGGCCCTCCCAAACTACTTGAAGGCCCGCATTCCCATTAACAAGAACTTTAATTTGGAGGTCTGGCGAGCATGGCTCCGGGACTATGAGGATGCCGAGATTACTACCTACCTGGAATTCGGCTGGCCATCCTCATATACTGGTAGTCGACCCCCTATCCCAACGTATGAGAACCACGCCTCTGCTCAAGAGTTCTCATCACACATCGACACCTTCATAGAGACAGAAATCCAGCACGGTACCATTATGGGCCCCTTCAAGGAACCCCCATTTGTGCCCTGGTCGCAGGTGAGCCCTATGATGACAATCCCAAAGAAAAACTCCAGTAAGAGGCGCATAATTGTTGACCTCTCATTTCCTGAGTCTAACTCCGTCAATAGCGGCATCAACAAGAATTTATTTCAAGGTCGTCATATGAAATACAGATTGCCTGCGGTTACGGATCTTGTTGGGCTTATGAAGAAATATGGCCAGGGCTGTTACTTCTGGTCCGCAGACCTCGAGAGGGCCTACCGCCAGTTGCAGGTGGATTTGCTCGACTTGCCTCTGGCAGGTATCTGTCATCAAGGACTTTTCTATTATGACCTCTCCCCATCGTTCGGATGTAGGTCATCCAGCTGTCATATGCAACGAGTCTCACAGGCAGTATCATACATCATGAGCCTGCACGATATCCAAGTCTTAGCATATATTGACGACTATGCCTCTGTCTCTACTACATTACAACAAGGCGAGGCAGCACTGAGGTTATTTGAGCAGCTCAACTCTGACCTCGGACTCCAACTGGCTCCCAGCAAAACTGTGCGTCCCTGCACCAAGATAGTTTGGCTTGGTTTTGAGTTGGACTCTATCAAAATGACTCTCAGGATACCGGATGAGAAGTTGCAAGAGGTATTGGTTGAAATACAGGCATGGGATGACAGAAAATGGGTGCGTAAGAAATCCATCCAAGAAATGGCAGGCAAATTGTTTCATGTAGCTACATGTCTTCCCCCCGCTCGTCGTTTTATGGCCCGCATTCTCGCTCTATTGCGACAGAGTAACTACATGAACCCTGTTCCAATATCAAATGAGTGTCGTCGTGACCTAAACTGGTTCCGTCAGTACGCTAAGTCATCCAACGGCGTACACTTAATAGCTGAATCCAGGCCCACATGGGTCATCGAATGTGACAGCTCATTGGAAGGGGGTGGAGCATGGAGTCCCCGTGAGTTCTACAGTGTAGTATACCCGGAAGAATTCAAATGGGACGCTATAAAGAAACAGAATCACTCCATCAGCATCCTGGAAGCCATGAACATGGTGCTCGCCACCAAATACCTCGGACCTGACGATCCAGCTGGATATGAGTACATCCTAATCGGGGACAATACGAGCGCAGTCTCGTCACTCGGGTCTGGAAAAGCCTGCGACCAATACTTGGGCTCTTGTGCCCGAGAAATTTGGCTCCATGCTGTTAAGAATGACATTCGGATCACAGTACGCCATGCTCCAGGTAGAACAATGGTGTTGGCTGACGCCCTCTCTAGGAAATCAATGGGGGTGGGCCACAGGGTTGTGGCTGACCGACTCGTAAAAGAAAAGGGCTTGTCTGAAATAGTTCCTGACTTAAACATCCCTTTGTTCACTGAAGGTTTGTAAACTCACCTCCATGACCGGTTGTATATTTCAGAGTGGTACGGCACGCCCATCTATGCTCAGATGCTGGACACCCGGGCGAGGGCGGTCAGCGATGCTACCAGACGGAATAAGAACCGGCAATATCAAGATTATTACGAATTCTGTCGACTATTCGGGGTCTCCCCAGCCTATCCATCTGTTGATGATATTTGTGTATTTATACAATATAAGGCGAACAGAGTCAAAGCCCCGGCGACCGTCAGGAATACTGTGTCAGGAGCCCGCCACTTTGTCCTGCTGATGGGTGGGGATCCCACACCTTTTGAGTCTAGACTGGTTAAGGATATGCTATCAGGACTCCAGAGGATTACATCTCACGTTCCTCGTCCTGCGCCTGCAGTGACCCCAGATATGTTGTTTAAGGTAGCTGATTATTTGGACACTAAAGGGCTCACAGGAGTGGTGGCCAAGGCAGCCTTATTGATAGGCTATTTCTGTTTCCTTCGAGTTTCAAACATTTGTGTCAAAAGTCCCTGGGATGATGGCCATGCCCTATTGAGAAGGGATGTCCAGTCCAATCCTGAAGGGCTAGTGGTCTGGATTAGAAGCTCAAAGACCACAGCCATTGGGACTGCACCAATCCCTGTCCCTGTCTGTCGCCTACCTGATAAATCACGTCATTGTCCGGTAAAGGCGTACGAGTTTATGACAATGCTAGTGCCTGCCCCGCCACATGCCCCTGCATTCACCTGGGCAGATACCGGAGCCGTAGTGATCTCCCAGACCCTCCAGCGGATTCTAAAGGAGGCCCTCCATTTCTCGGGGTACCGGGACGCCGCTGGGTACTCAATGCATGGACTAAGGAGAGGGGCCTCGGATGCTGCTGCCAAAGGAGGGGCCACCCTGGAGGACGTGAAAGCTCATGGGCTATGGAAATCAGACTGTGTGTATAAATACGCCCAGAAAGCGAGCTTCGCTACTTCAGTCCCAGCTGCCCTAACCAAAGGTTTTGGGGGGGTATAGGTCACCTAGCTCTTTGTAGTTCTTGTTCATTATTGGTGTGGTACATTAGTTGGATTAAGTCATTCTGTTATCAACAGTTCATTTAATTCACGAGGCTGTGCCCTCGCTATCAATTGTGTTTGGTTTGAATTATTATGTAATTTGATAATTAATTATTATGAATTAAACACTATAAATTTCCAATCCGCCTTTCATCATCATTGAATTGTGGCGCGTCACAGACGCTGTCTTAATTCAATGGGAGGTAAGAGCGCCACCTGTATGTATGTCAAATCTCTCACCATGACCTATTTGCATATATTATTCTATCATGTGACCTTCTTTGTCTCAGGTTTCAAATTTACCGCCATCTGGCACCTGTTCTCCATGGAGTAAACACGTATAATTTTGCTCCCCACCCTCCACTCCCCTTCTTTCTTATCTCTCTCATATTCTCTGAGAGGGGGGGTATAGGTCACCTAGCTCTTTGTAGTTCTTGTTCATTATTGGTGTGGTACATTAGTTGGATTAAGTCATTCTGTTATCAACAGTTCATTTAATTCACGAGGCTGTGCCCTCGCTATCAATTGTGTTTGGTTTGAATTATTATGTAATTTGATAATTAATTATTATGAATTAAACACTATAAATTTCCAATCCGCCTTTCATCATCATTGAATTGTGCCGACAACTGCAAGTCCTCTGCTTTATCCGTACGTCCACGTGTTTATCCAGCAGGCTGGGGTTATAATAGCCGCGTTGCACGTGTGTCAGCAGAATGAGAAGACCGGTCGCCATATGAGATACAATCTAACTCCAACATTCTTTCTACTACTGCCCGTGCTGCTACTCCCGACCAGTCTCGTCTTGCATGAGTTCCATCTAACTCAGCGTCTACTCCCAGCTTCAGATTACTCTATTAACACTCTGGTCCCTTGGACATGCAGGCTTGTGCTTGAATCTAAGATTGCTATTTCCTTTTATCATCTGAATAGAGTTTTGGCATACATTAGTATAGCCAAAGTCATGCATTATGATATAGATATTATTCGATGTTGAGAATGGTTCTTTCTATAGATTAGTATGTAAGCACCCACTCATGACAGAGGCGTGAAGAAGCTGGATGTCATTCTTCACGGCCCCATTCTCCACTATGCCGTCAACAAAATAACCTCAAACCCCTCATCAAAAAGTATTTTTGGTGGTCTTTTATAACAAATAACATGAAATAAATACAGAGATCCACTCACATTACTCCAAACTGAACTCAGATTGGAGCAATTCTCGTGAAGCTCTGCCTATATCCATTGCCGTCCACTGTCAACAGCCTTAGAATACTGTTGACTATGCCATACTCTTTCTATCATTGATCTACCCTACCTGTATAGAGTTAATAGAATAACAATGTAGCCTAGAATTCCTCCCATTTAGTGGTTATTCGACACAAACATATATTCAGGGATGGGGAGGGGATGGACCTTGAGGGGTTCAGCCAGAGAAGCCATGCATCTGTTAGGAATACTCATTCCTATTTCGGAATTGTAATAATATGCAACAGAAGTTTTGAGAGACATGTCTGGCATCTTTCAGCTGCTCACCACTGTTGACTCTAGTGTATTTTTCTTGCTGACAATCTCACACGTTGAGCTGCTCCCCACCCTTCCCGTGAGCTGCTGAGTGGTGTTGATGTTATTCAGGTGTGCCGTCAGATCGGGCCAGGTGGAACTGGCGGAGCACGCACCAGCCCCACTCGGAGTGTAGCACCGGACGTGATTATTGGGTAGTGGTTCTCCAGTAACGTCTAACTATCAGTGTCAGGTGCGGGGCCTGTCAGCAGGCTTCCTATGCAGTCACCGTCATTACCTGCTCAACTCCAGAGTGGCACTAGCAGTGGGAGAGCTGGGGGAGGGGGTTATAGAGTAAAGGTAACCTGGGAAGGGAATCAGAGGAAGGTGGGGGGGGGAGTAGACGGCATAAGTGACACGGGGGATGAGGGGAGATACCTTAATGTAAGCCTGTCGTATGGGGAGAAAATATCATGTATACCAGAAGGTAAGGGAGAAGAAAATGATGTATAGATATGGAGAGGGATGGAATATAACAGAGACAGGTAGATGGATGAGACGGTGCAATGCAGCAGGTAGGGGATGAGACAGTGTAGTACAGGGGTGAGGAGGAGGAGGATATAGTCAAGTGCAAGCAGGTAGGGAGGATGAGACATTGTACCACAGTCAGTTAAGAAGGATGAGAAAATGTAACGCAGGCAGGTAGGGGGATGAGGCAGGGTTATACACAGGCTGATAGGGAGGAGGAGACAGTGTCTTGCAGGCAGATAGGAAGGATGACACAGTGCCTTGCAGCAGATAGGGAGGATGACACAGTGCCTTGCAGGCAGGTAGCGAGGAGGAAGGGAGGCAGGACAAGGCACTGTCTTGCAGGTAGATAGGGAGGATGGGACAATGTACTGTAGGCTGGTAGAATCTTGGCGCCATATAAAAGGTTTATTTGGGTATCAATGAGGTTGTCACTAGTGTTTTCTGTTCAGACTCTGTCTGCTCTTATCCTAGTTCCTATTCTCGCCACTTAGGGCTCCATCTGCATGTGAGTTCCCTGCTGTTGGCACCATTTTGTTGACATTTTTTGCTTTGATTTTTTGTACTGATGTTTATCATAAAATATAAGTCATGTTCATTCTAATAGTTATTCAATGATTAATGGTGACTGCCTGGTAATTGATAAAGCACCATAAGACATTCCTGAAATCCAACATGTCATAAGCTGCATCTGCATCGTCATTCATCAATTTAATGGCACAATCATTATGATACATATTAATAAGAGTGTACGATTTCTACAAGCAGGTTCCTAACTAGCTGCTATAAATTGGCGTGATTATGTATTATACCTTGACCAAGCATTTTATCACTGTCACCCTTCTACACCTTCTGTTCTAGATATCAAATTTAAGACAAAAATAATAGATATCAAATATTTAGGGAATACCTAGCTGGTACCCATCAAAGTGTACACTGAATTCCTCGATGTGTACAAACATTTGGATTATGCTGATGAGACAATGTAGAGACATTCTAAAAGAGGAATAACTAGAATCGGATTCTATCTTTTATTTCTCTTATGATAAGTTCATAATATGCCATAATGGCCCATCTTAGTAATCGGAGGACGTCATATGCATGTACGGCGGTATGTGCATAATGTTTTTGCTGTGGAATGACAGGATGAATAATTTATGCTCTTCTTAAGGAAGGAATCAAATAACCACGATAACAATATGGTCATTTTTCATTAGTCGTGTACATGGCTCATACCAGGTAATTCTAATTATAGTGCTATATATGCTCACACACGACGTGCCCCCCCTTGTCAGACCAACGGTTACTTCATTCATAGCACATTGGTTGGAGCATCCATGTGTCGCCTGCAAATAACGCCAATCAAGGGACTGGGAGACTCAGCTAGTATCCAATGTGTCCAAATCTTTTGTTTTATGAGTGGACAAGAACGTATTCCCAATTTCCCATATTCAACCTACGCAGCCAAGTCTATCCAGAATGGATAATATGTTATGTTGAGACTCACTTGGTTAAATAGGCATGATAGGTATTGGATTCATACTATCATTAATATACTATAAATTGGTGTAGAGAAGTTCATATCAGGGCACATTTGTGTAGGCGGAGTTTCAGTTGCGTCCAAAGTGGTTTACTGTCAGCCCAGAAATAGATTGATACATGTGGGTTTATATATATATATATATATATATATATATATATATATATATATATATATATATATATATATATATATATATATATATATAGTGGAGTAAACTACAATGCTTTATGAATAATTGATGGAGAGATGCTGTTTCTGCCTTTTCCCCTTTTTGTCCTAATGAACCAAGGACTCAAACTACTGCCCACATCGATTATGTTCTCCTGCCGTTTATGCTACCTGCCTCCCTGTCGGGAATCTCACACTCCCAGCCTCCCTACAACTCATTAACAGAACTCTCAGCCTTGTTGCCTGTCAATAACATACGCAGTTATCACTTTCTCACCATCCAGTGACACCCAATTAATTCCATATCCATCGTTATCATACCCGGCTTCCCACCACTTCCACACTAATCCATTAACAGTGACTACAAAGAAAGGCTCGACTGGGGCCAACGGAGTACGATTCAGTTGCATAATGCGTTTTGCAAGCCGAGAGGGACGAGTTATCCTATGATACAAAGAGAGTGGGAGGGGGTGGCTATGTAGTAGCTCCCCCTAATTATGGTAATTGACCTTGTTCCAAATCGAGTCACTCTGTATGTAGCTCCTAACAATGGCCTTGTTATGCACAGGGATAACCTCAATGAGTTCAGCTATTGGCAGAGGATTGTGAATAAAACATGGGCGGATCTATCGTCTGATTGTATGTACACTGTAAGAAAATGTCGTCAAAATAACGGTGAAATCCTTATCTTAAAGTTGCAAGAGATCCACCATTATTCCCTGTACCACACACAGTGCTGTATTGGACTTCATTGTAGAAACTAAAATTCGTCACTGCATTAAAATTACAGTGGTTCACTTTTCGGTTTTACAAAGATGCCTGGTAGATCAAACAGTTATCTTTGAGAGGGCATGTATGAAGCATTATGATTTAGCTTGCTGGTTTACTTTTTTACTTTTTCAAGCCAACTTAATCATGCACATGGAAACTTTCAATCGTAATGGGCGTTCAACCTGATTACATATATACAGGTTTAAAATGAAAATGACATTACCTCTGCATGGCATGTCTTGGATAAAATGTCATGAAGCCCACTTTGTAGGTTGTGAAAAGAAAGAAAATGCATAGATAAAATTCCTTCTATGTAGAACGAACAAAGAGGATTTCAAGTAACACAATAGCACTGAAAGATCTGTAGCTCTACCAAGTCTAGAACAATGACGCTTCTTTGCAAGGAGTCAGGGTTTTTCGGTTGACACCTGATAACTACTTCGGTCAAGATATATATAGTTTTATGTTTTAAGATGGCTTACTCAAGTATAGCAATCACCTCTGTCAATGGCGGTTTCAATGCAAAACAGAGATCTATGTATAAACTGACCTCTGACCGATAAAACTAGTTATTTCACCTACCACGTAATGTTGGTCATCCGACCATCTGAAGATGAGAAAAAAGTTTTTGCCTGTGTAGTGTGTTTTTCTCATTTCCCCACTCCCCATGAAGCAATGTCTGTTGCTCAAAACCAAGCCCAGGGTGCACCTTGTAAGTGAGTTTTATGTCTGATATGAAATCAGGGTATGCCTTTTTATGGTGAGTCACTCTATATATGCGACGCACAAATGATGCAGCCTACCTGTAGATCTATGCAGATGACACAACAGAACAAAGTGCATGCCACCAGGAACTTCGGGAGTGATCATTTTTTAACAACAGTGGGGGGGGGGGGGCTGGTGGGTTTGCATGCGGACGCGTGAAAAAAAGTTTCGATCACCCCATCTCGAGGGGGTAAAATTTTTTTCGACCCTCCCCATAAGGGACAAAAAATTCTGACCCCCCTCGGTCAAGGGGTTAAAAGAATTCTGACCCCCCTTCAAACCCACCAGCCCCCCCCCCCCCCCTGTTGTTAAAAAATGATCACTCCCTTATTACAATTGGCATCTCTGTCAAAGAGTGCACAGTCTGGTCGGGGGCAGTTATTTGTGTCCACCATTTTTTAATTGCGACTGACTGGGTGTTGATATCATTATATAATAGGAGGTAGGACGTTAGGTTGTTGCATAAGTTATAATGATACCTTTTACTGTGCCCAGGTCAATACATTGACATGACGATTAACCTAATCACCTAATAGTTAGACACTAAATGTTGGTACGGTTATACTTCCTCTATACTGTTGTATAGGGGTCCATTCACTATAATATAGAATGATATAGTATGGGGCATCAACTACTCTATAATATATTTGATTAAATGGACAACAACAATAAAAATACTGTTTAGAAGTCTAGAAAAGCACAGTTTAACAGTAAATATCCCTGTGAAGGCCCACAGAGAGAAGGAAGGGAGTCCAGAAGCGGGTCCACAGGTTTTTACACATTTATGTAGACCCTGAGTCCCTTTCGGAGGAGAGTCTGGACTCCTGACCTGCTGACTCCCTTAGTCTAAGGGATAAGGGAGTCCAGGTCCCTGACTCTGACTGTAAGGGAGTCAGAGGGTATGAAAGAAGTCAAAGCAAACCCATATATGGGGTATAGGGGATCTTAATAGGATGTATGTGAGAAGAGATACTTAGTGTCATTGTATACCGATAGATAGGCCTTAATCAGTATGTGTACATTCCAATGCGTCTATTCTACTATAAAACCTTAACATACATCAAAGTTTTTATTTTTTACCAATAGAAACGTGCATTCATGTACAGAAGGAAGTGTGTGTGTGTGTGTGTGTGTGTGTGTGTGTGTGTTGGGAGGGGCGGGGGTCAGGGATGGAGGTATACTGCCCCCATGCCCGCAGGTATGGTCTACTACAAGTATATATATATATATATATATATATATATATATATATATATATATATATATATATATATATATATATATATATATAGCCCCTCCTCCCAGCCTACCCCCACCCACCCCAACCCTCACCACCAGCCAGACCTACTAATTGCCAGATCCTGTGCAACCTTTGTTTGGATATTGGCGGGATTGGCAGTGGCCATAACTGGATGTACACTACCAAAGAGCAGACAGACTTTAACAGTGGTAGCCTGCATTAGGAATATATCTTCTCAAGGTGAGTTTTAACCTTTAATCTGTGAAAATTATGGATGTGCTACCTATTGAGCAATATAATTATGTTATTATAGGTACCCATTGAAAAATTAAATGTGCTGTTTTGAGTAAATGACATGCTATTAACATTAAGACACATGCATGGTTTGTACAGTGTGTTTTATATACTCTGTGTACATGATTATAAAGATGCATATGTATGTAGGAAAGGTAATAAATCCCTGATAACCCTATAGGACCGACAGTGGTTGTCACACCTACGGATTTGTATAAATCAAATAGGTCATCTAGGTCTGTCTTTCCATCTATTAATCAATTTGGCAACTTGGTTTCTCTGGATTTTGAATTGTTTTATATTGTATAAAAGTATCTTACAAATGTGTATGAAATCTTGAATGCTGTACGATTTCCTCTCATTTCAGGTTCATAGAATGGCCTTCAAACAGACAAGACCGTGACAAGACACAGTGTGTAGTACATGTACAGAGGAAATTGATGACTAATAAAGTTTTCCATCCTTATGAATGGGGGTCACCTAAAAGGAGGGGGGTGGGTGTTGCAGCTAGACTCCCTTTACAGAGGGAGCCAATACATACCTAGACCCTCTTCAGAAAGAGGGTCAGACAGTGGGTGTGGACCCCCTTTCAAACAGAGTCAATCTGAAAGCAAAACCTGGACTCTCATAAGGGAGTCATGGTCTAAAGGGAGTCTGAAAAGGAGTCAATTTGAAAGCAGACCTAGACCCCGTTTCTGACTCCTTTCCTTCTTTCTGTGCCTGTTTCGTGTACACAGGCATGGGTACAGTAGGGTACATTCTTGTTTTGGAAATGTCATAAACAAAGTACGCTTTCTATACCATCTAATCATTTATAAAATTCATTGTATTTCCAAACAACAAATTCTGTGCAGTGTTGTGTTTCTATCCGAGGTTTTCGATGTAATACAAACACAGCCTCCGAGTGGTATGTGTACACCCTATGTCCTATAAACAGTGCAGACTATTGATTTATGAGGTAGTTGCGGGTGGGGTCCAAAGCTATGTACAGCATTGCCGTGGGTGGGACACAAAACCATTTAGAAGCACACCGATATTCCATTTAGGTACATTGAAATATATACGTGCATATCACGCAATGATAATAAATTAAACTTAAAAACGTACCACGGTCTATGATCTAGTAATACACCCATATGAACGGGAATGCACTGAATATTATAACCTTTGACATTTCCGGTATAGTAAGAAGACGTGGTAGGGATATCCCTATCGATCCATCCAACTGAAGGAGGGCAAGGCTGGTATCAAGGCGTCCAGATTTTGTCTCTGTATTTTTATTGGTCTGTAACATTTATTTTTAATCTTTGATGTGGGAATTCCGTATACTTGCTTACTGGTGATAGGGGGATAGGATACGCCCAGGAGGAGCCTCCATAAAAGACCCCCCCCCCCTATCTTTGGAGGTCACCTTCCCGGGCAATGCCCATTGAGGTGTCATATTGCCCAGTCATTTATGGCAACAATACATTCCGCAAAAATCCCCACTCTCTGCAAACCACCATCCAATACCATCAATCGAACGCCCCATCGCTGGGTCCGCCTTTCCTTCACGATTTTTCTTCATCTTTTGCTGATATATCTTAGCGGGCTGCAAGGGAAAGACTCCTACGTAATACGAAATGACAACAAAGAGCGGGCGCTGGAGGAGAAGCAGGGGAGGGGCAGGAGGAATGAGAGAAGGGGAGAGAAAAAGGACTGGGCTGAAGTTGAGACGACCTCTCTGTTGTCTGACTGGGGGATATTTTTTAACTTCCTTGAGCTGCTCGACTTAGGGAGCCGCTCACCTTGCCATGGGACTGCTGGCCTTAGTATAGGAATGCTGGGACTTTTCTGGGAGACTGACCCTGCCACTGATGGCCAATTTAGTAATGGATTGCTCGCCTCAGTATAGGGACTACATTATGTTTTCAATTTGGTATGGGGAGTAATCTCCCGATACTAATATGAGAATGTTCCCCATACAAGTAATCACATTGGTACTTAGGCCACTGACACTGGATTGGGAATAGGTCACATTTAGTGTTAAAACTGCTCACATTGGTATAGCAAATGCTATCATTGGTGCAGGGACTCTTCACATGTTGAATATATATATTGGTTCCGCAGAGATAGTGCAGACCTTGGTACATGTTAAATTACTGTTGAAAGACAATTTAGAGTTCAGTTTATACTGAATCAAGGGCTTAGTCTATTTGTGGCCCATCAGGTAGGCTTTATAGAAGACTTGAATCCTGCCGGAGCTGCTTTAATACTGATCTTGTGGGAGCTACTTGGAGCTCCATGGAGCTGTTTAGAGCCGATCTAATAATGCAGGGTCAGACCAGTGAGGTCCCACCGCCACCGGGGAAGCCGTACGTCTGGCTGGCAGCAAGGTCCGGCTGGTGATCCGTTACTGAACATTAAAACCCCATTAGGATCCCTTCTCACAGCCTTATCATAATATGTGCCACCCCCTGCCCAAACCTCTCTTACCCCATACCCTATAACAGAGACCACTTTATAGTAATAGAGGAGGGATCATACTCATTGGTCAGCCAGGTTAGGGTCAAAGTAAAGCAAACCGTTAAAAGTAAATACTACTTTCAGATTAACCTGCAGGTACATGTAAATTGTAAATATAGTTAGGCCACTTAAAAAATTTCAGTTTTGCAGACACCGCTCGCATCATCTAAAGGGGGCCGCATTTTAGATTTTTATTCATTCTGTTTTTCCCTTAAAAGAAGTGTAAACATCCCGCATCCACTGAATAAAAATTTTCCCGAACCAAAAAAGTTCATCTCTCAGCCATTATTTTGAGTAGAATCATACTTCAAACAGCAAATTAATCCCCATTTCATCATCTACAACGGGGATGTGTTATTTACATCTAGTTAATGTTTTATATATTGATGATAATACTTACAAATGGTATCTTATAAAAATATTTGGTAAATAAAAAAAGGCCCTCCCTCGTCATTCTAAATACAAATAAAATAAAAAATAAAAGTATCCGCAAAGCTGATTTTTTAGTACGCTTAGTGGCACCTAAAATTGACCTCTCACAAAAGGTCCGAGCTCAGTTTCCCATATGCCTAGTGCTGTAAGCAATATTCTCGACATGGAGTATACATATGCCATCTATGAAAAACCAACAAGAAGAGTGATATTACCTGATGGCATGACATTGCACACTTGGTTGATGGTGCAGCGAGACGCCCTGGAGGACGCCCGTGCCCTCCGCCCGAGTACACTCGGTGAGCCATAAACCGTAATGTGGCTCATCAGGTGGTATCAGACAGCATTAGGTGTTTGAGGGAGGGCTGACTATGGACCTGACTCCCCCTAACAAGGGATGTTTGGTAGTCCCCCCGGCCGACAGCAGCCTCCTGCCGCCCTGATCTAATGCTGACCCACTTTCATCCTCTTTACACTTTGATCTACCCCGGACATTTTAGTGGACCTGGGGTCACGTCGTAAAAGCTGCCCACTATAATAGAGCAGATAGAATTCCTGGACTAGCCTGTGTTGCTCACTAGATGCCCTCTATATATCCATCACCTTCCGGCCACTACCTCCCGCCACCAATACATCCTACAGTCTGGGACGTTACTTGGACCTTTCTACTGATCACCTGCCATCAAAATGACCTATTATACCCGATCGGCACTAATAGCTATCTGCGGAATATAACATTCTGCTAACTAATAACGTATAGTGCCATAATAATCATTCACAATCCAACGAATAGTACCCACCAATACGACCCTGGCTTTTCAATAGTCTATGAATCTTTGATTATAAATACCAAAGCATGGCTATGGATATAATGGCTAGCCAGATTTCATCATTCTGAATCCAGTTGTCATAACCCATGTATTTATTACTTGCTGCCCAATGTATTGCTACGTGCCCCCTGATAATACTTCCACACCTATCCTATTCCTAATTCTCTCTCACCACCAACTATGACTACCAGCCTAGGGTTATTGAACAAGTAATCAATGGATAATTCATGACGAGTGTGTGTTAGCAAAGGATAATTACACGAGGCCGTAGCCCAAGTGTAATTATCCTTTGCTAACACACACAAGTTTTTATTTCACGATACCAATAGATAATCAATAAAATATCAATAAATTCAAGTTGAAAACAAAAATTGTTCACTCTCCCCGGGACTCGAAGCCAGCCATAGTGGGTTGGCATTCTAACCAATAGACCACCGGTACACATACCTCATCGCAAGGCAGCAGACAGCTACAGCGCCCGTCTCGGCTTGGCTTGCTTTGAATGCGTCTTGCGGTTATGGCAGCGGCACACGGCGAAAAATAGTGTTTGTACACGACGGGTTCACACACCTCGTCGCCCTGCTGGCAGCGGACACATGGCGAAAAAAAGATGCACCCGGACCGTGTTGTCTACGATCGGTACATACACCTCGTTGCCCGGCAGCGGACAGCTACAACGCACACGGCGAAAAAAAGATGCGCCCAAACCGGGACTCGACCCGCCTACATTTGATGGCTGAGCACAATGCGCTAACCACTAGACCACCGCGTATCACACCTTGGCACCCGTCTCGGCTTGGCTATATTTGAATGCGTCCCGCGGTTATGTATACACGCTTGGTACACACACCTCGGCGCCTGGCTAGGCTTGCTTTGGTTTGAACGTGACAAAGCTGGGGGGGGCACAACCCAGACTGCCGGGAATTTTCACACTTTAAATGTATAGAAGTTATATGTGAGTATCCTCCCCGGGCTTTGTATCATATCAAGATCTGGTTCTAGCCTACCTCTTCTCGTCAGTCCCTGTGGCGCAATGCATAGGGAGTTGGACTAGGGATCTGAGACTGCAGGTTCGAGCCCTGCCCTGGCCATGAAATTTCGTGGGTTTTAACATGTAACATATGACATGTAGGGACATGTAAGGTGTGCAGGTTATCCATGGATAACAGCACCGGGTGCCTGTTATCCTTGGATAACCGCACACCTTACAAAAGTCATGATGCAGGCATCATGGTGTGCAATATTGACAAGAATGTGCATGGGAATATCCAGGAAAAGCACTCAGAATCCCAGAAATCGTGGAATAAAATCCTGTAACCTTGTTATACTCTCTACCCACCAGCCCCTGCCCCCAGTCACCGACCCCTGTAGGAGCTAGGTAGTCAGTGTTGTCATGCAGACCACAGACATCCTGATCAGCTTTGCCACAGGGGTCGATTCCAAGGCTGGTCGATGGGATCCAATGCAGCGTCTGTAGAACTGAAGGTCCCAAACTGTGGGCGGTGGGCCAAGTGCCCCAGGGCTGCTGTTACCCTGGTCGTGCACCTTATGTAGGTAATGCCATCAAGGGTCGGGGAGCAGCTCCAACTGCTCTAACGTGCTCAGCCTCAGACACCCCACTGCCCCCGGACCCCCTGTATGTAAACCCCCCCCCCACCGCCCACACATACAGACACGCACATACACTATGCCTCCTACTCCAACACACACAAAGTAACATAACACGTTATCGACCAATGGTATCCTAAAGGTGGCATGGGTGCCTTTTATTGTCCAATTAGTAGTATTGATTAGGCATGAAGCCAAAGTGGAAAACCAGCCTTGCTGCCTTACAATTAACGATTTATGTCTCTTCGCCAGAGTTTGCTGAAGCGATACTAGCACATCCTCATAGACTGAGAAGCCCCATTACGTCTAGTGGTTATGTTTTTATCGATAATGGTCCGGCAGGTTTGAGGCTTTTGCTACTTTGACATTTAGTGACAGAGGGTTAGGTTCACATACTGGCAACTGTTATTCATTCACCTGTACAAGTCATGTACCTGTAAATCTAACAGAGGACAGGTGAATCGGTTAGCCTTCAATATATCTAAATACGGTTTCTATAATAGATTAATGCATGCTCTGTTATGCAGGGTTGACTCGGTGAGGTAAAGGATTCAAGGAGTCAGTGTAAACATTTAAATGCCTATACATCGTACATGTGCTCGAATGTTTGAGGCCTTTTGATAATGGTGGAGTGTTACTGCATCACTGCAGTGCATGACTAGAAAGTTACTTAAATGAATATCCCTCAACACCTTTGTGTCACCAGTGTCGATTTAAAAAGAAAAAGAAACTTATCACTCTGTCACAATCTTTTCAACTTTCGCATGTCTATCTTTGTTTAGACCCATGATCCCAAGGCTTTCCTGTGGCTAAAGGAAAGGAGAATTTTTTTAAGAGTAGCCGAAAACACCTACCAAAACCAAGATAACATGATAGAAGATAAAAGAATCCCCAGATAGAAGAATTTAAAAATATAGACCTACAGGTTGCAGTAAGAACAAAAGTCGCGTATTGACCATCAATGTAGACCAAGTGCAAAACATTGAGCCCCTCGGTTCCCTATGTAATAGGTAATAACCATATATAAGAGTTGGCTGTCATGGATGGTGACGGACGGTGGCGGCCACATATGGTTGACTGTGTTGACCGGCCTCTTGCATTATATCTGCGTTACATGGGGGTAGGGTAAGTCGCCCCTGACTCGACCACTAAGCATGTTGGTACCCTATGTCGACCACCCTAGACTAACCTCTTTCAGATTATGAAGAATTACTAAATAATTGTACCTGATTAACAAAAATACTTTTACCTTCCATACTACCAAGTCATCACCCAAGAATTATGAAAATAACATATGATAGAAGGGTGCTCGACTTAAGATTGACTAACAAGCCTGGTGGTCGACTCAGGGGTGATTTACCCTAAATGGGAAGGCTATGTTGCCTGTTGTAGGATTGAAGCCGTCTACAGAACCGACAGGACGAGACAGGCGACTGCCACAGGCGGAGTATAATGAAAGCTTTACGATGGAAAACACTATGTGCAACATCCCATTACCTTGATCATATGGGGGACATGTATTTATATTGTCGGCAGCAGCAGTTCTATGGTTTCGTAGCAAAGTAAAATGAATAGCCAGATAGTGTTTATGTCCCTGGTCATATTAAACGGTGCTAAGTCCTGGCGTGATTACTCATGTATGGTTTGTATGGAAATTTCAAATAGAAAGAAAACATTAAAAATCCCACATGGAGTGTGTGATTTCGCACCTATAATGCTTCCTTGAAAGAGCCTGTGTTTTACATGGGTGGTGTCTACAAAGACCCATAAAGCCATAACTCATGATTAGCAATAATTATATATTATTATTCCATGGGGACGCCATGGAGACGCCCACATAATAGTCAGGCGGTGCTGAGAGCGATAGGCGTGTCGCTTACCTGGCAGCAGGGGCTGCAGACAAGGCGCTGCTGGCGACGACAGGGTGGGGGACGGGGGTAGGGAGGAGGCAGTGACCAAAGGCTGAGTCTTAGAAGCACCAAGAGTACACAAAAGTGCAGGCTTGCTGGTCAGTACGAAGGGGGAGGAGGGGAGGGGTATAGAGGAAGCTCCACTCAGAGTACTGTCATTGGCGTCTGGGGGGAGGGGATGAGGTCAGGGGAGGGCAGTAGCATTGATCGACCCAACCCCCTCCACGTACTACACAAAACAGGCGGCCACCATTTACGGGCGGCAGAGGAGAGGGAGGGTGGGGCGGGGGTTGGTGGACATGATGTTTTGTTAAGGGCTCTTGATAGGTTTGCCCTTAAGAACATGGGCTTGTATTGAATATCTCTTTCAAATCAACTCGATTTTATGACGGTTTGGTGTTTTTGGAAGCTGAATGGAACAAAAACAGTCTTTTTGTCTTGAACAGCCTTAAGCGGGTATTCACTAATCCGACCGATTTTTTCTATACTTTTGCATAATCAAAAATAATCGGATTAGCAAAATTTCGGCTGACCGACGGCAGTGGAATACCTGCTTTATGGAATTGAAAATTAACAAAATTTATCAATGTAATGATTGGAAAGTAATTTTGAAGTCATTATCCGGGGTTTCCTGATATTTCAATTATTAAGGGCTCCAGAGCTTTTCAAATTGCCTCATTGATAAAATGTCCAAAAGCTTAAAAAATGCTTATTTTCTCCTATCATCACTCATTTTTCAAGATCTCTGGCATTTTATTATCAACTAAGCAACTATGAAATGCTCTGGAGACCTTAATAATTGGAATACCAACTAACCGAAAAAAAAAACTTCTCCAGATATTGACTTGGACATTAGTCTCCAATTATCAAATTGGTAAATTATGTCAATTATCCATCGCATAAGACTGTTCAAAGCTAAAGAAGTTAAAAAAGAAGTTTTTGTTCCATTTTCATTCCATAGCAACCAAATTCTGATAAAATGTCACAGGTGAAGGACTCAGTCCTAAGGAAAAGGCTTCAATGTCAAATGTCAACTGTCAATTGACAAGTGGTCAGTGATAGTATGGAGTTACTGACATATTTTGACTAGTTACTGACAAATAGTGACTAAGTAGTGATATATTTTGGCTAATTGCTGACAAATAGTGACTAAGTACTGACATGGTTTAACTAAGTGCTGAAAAACAGTGACTATTACTGACATATTATGACTATTTGCTGACAAATAGTGACTAATTACTGATATATTTTGACTAATTGCTAACAGATAATGACTAGGCACTGACATTTTAACAAGACAGTGTAAGTTCAACACACATTTTTTACAGTGTAGGAATACAAAGTACTGACATACCGGTACATTGACTTATTGCCGGCAAAATGTGAGTAAATACTGACATATTGACTAATTGCTGACAAATTGTGAGTAATTACTGACATATATTGACTAATATCTGACAAATTTTGAGTAATTACTGACATATATGGACGAAGTGTTGTTATATAATGACTAAGTACTGGCATATATTGACTGATTGCTGACAAATAGTGAGTAAGTACTGTCATATATTGACTAATTGCTGACAAATAGTGAACAATTACTAATGTAGCGTTTGCCAACCCCGCCTATTGAATAAAGGATGATCCAACTACGCCAACTTGTGTTCAACTGTTATACTTTATTGCCTGGCAGTCTTCGCCACACCATCTAAGTCCTTATGCTGTCTTATGGTGAATACCTGAAGGCCAACCCTGGAGAACGTCCCCATCCAGCTCGTTACTCGAACTCCCGACGGAGGATCGCTTTCCTATATATATACACCTTCATATCCTCCAACGCTGGCTCAAGAACCATCAAGTCAGCGTCGGGGGATCTACTCCGCCAACATGTAAACAACGTCGGCTTCTGACATGACTCCGAGCTTAACGGTCTCGCCGCCCCCACACCAGGGTGGTTTCAGCTCCCCCGCCAAGCCCTCGGTCTACGCCACACTCTCCCCAACTAATCAATAACATTACGGGGGAAAAGAGTGTTATATTACCCTCCTACGGATGGGTATCCACTTTAGAATATCATTACTACACCATGGCCCCTGGGTGTCTCTTCGTTAAATGCAAGGAAAACATAGTTATACAGTGTCCTACTTTCCCCGACCTCTGCGGGTGGTGCCTATTCTAAAAGATCATGCATGCTGTCGTCCCCTATGCAGCACATAACTATATACATAAAAAATTTATACAATAAAACGTCGTCCAGTGTCCTGTTTCACAAAGGTACTCCGCCTGGTTCTGCCCGCTGGTGAACTCCGTCCAGACTCCGCCTGGAGTCTCCACCCGGTCCCTCCGAGCGCTCGTCTACTCCGCTCCCGTCCCGGATCGCCGTCTGCTTCCCCCGGAAGCTGGGGTTGCTCTCCCCCGTCCTCCCGTCTGACTCTGCAGGGTAAGACAGGAAAAGAAGGTTCAGAATCCCATCAAGCCAGTGCTTCGTCTCCGCCCTGCCACCCCGCCAGGTTGCCCCTTACTCCGTCCTCGGCCTAACCTGTACTGGTTAGCCATTCGTGACGACCTCTCCTGCCTCCCAGCTCCCTGTACTTGTGTAGCCCTGCGTCTGACCCGGATAGCACCTCCGCCAAGCCCTGTACTGGGCCCTTCCTCCACCTTGTAGACATCAAAGGGATACACTTACCACGCTCTCTTGGTCGTCACCCTCCTCCGTCCCGTCCTCCTCCGCCTCCTCCGTAGTTTCAGTAGGCGCCGGCTTGGTGGGCCACCTTTGACCACAGCGACCACAGCAGCCGTCCTTGTTCCCCTGGCCGTAATGAGTCCTTATGACCTGCACCAGTTCAAAGTCCCCTGTAGTGAGGGACTGTAAAGAGGAGGACTGCAAACCCCCTGGCACAACTCGTAGATCCGGGCCTAGTTCCCGCGGCAGCCTCAGTCTTTTAGAGTACTCCTGTAGTTCTGCTGGTCCGGAGTAATCCCCATGCCACGGCATCCCTTCCTCCGCGGACTCTGCCACCCCGTCTCCGCCAGCCGCCGACCTCCCCACCCTGGGCCGGCCTACTTCCTCTATGTTTACTACTCCTTGGGTAGAAGCTACCCCGCCTTCCTTCATAACCCCCACGGGAGCACCAGTAAGTACCAGGACCCTGTCCTTGTCTACCATGGGTGGCGGTTCAGAATCGTCCATCCCCCCCACATGGGTGTCCACCCCTTCAGGCACTAACACGACCGTCTCCGCCTTCCCCCCTTCCTCCCCTCCGAGTTCAACTTGTAACAGAAATTCTCCCCTGGGGGAGCACAGTACTAATCCATCTAGGCCCACTCTCACAGTCTTTGGATAGCGGTCCAGTTTAGGCAGAACAACACTACTTGCTACTTGCTGTCCCTGACTTTTATTTTGGCTTTCTGCATCGGCTTCTATTAAAAGAGTCCCCCACCCTGTCGTCGCCAGCAGCACCTCTTTGTGGTCTTCCCCCCCCCCTTTTCCTTTAGGTGACTTTGGCTTTTCTGGGGCGACCTCCCTCCTCTGCTATTCTATCTCAGCCTTCTTGATCTCCTCCTCTTTCAGCCTTTTCTCCTCCGCCTTCCTGCGCTCATCCTCTAGCCTTCTTTCCTCCGCCTCCTTACGTTCTTTCTCTTGCCTTTGCTCCTCCGCCAGCCTGCGCTCCTCCTCCTCCTTCTGCCGCTTCTTCCTATCTCTCTTCTCCTGCTCCTCTGTTTAGTTCTTTTTCTTCGCATCTTCTATCACTGCCATGAACTGGGCTTTGAGCTTAGGACATTTTTCCACGTAAGGCGGAATAACAATGGGCAGCTCCTCTGACTCCTCACTGGTCTCATCGTTGTCCTCCCTCTCCGCCTCCTCTGAACCTCCTTCCTCCGCCGGGTCAGGCTTCTCAGGGCCCCTCTCCTCCGCCCTCTCAGGCGACGTTGGTTCCACTATAGTCACAGTTTTTACAAGCTCGGGCTTGGGCCTGTTTGCTAGCTCGTAGGGACCCACCTTCTCCGGAGAGGAGTCCAGCCCATTTCCCCCTAAACCCAGACTCTCCCCGTCTTCCCCACTAGTAGCAGAGATGTCCTCATAGGTAGATACTTTAAGGGAAGTTCTGGTAGTAGGCTGGTCTTTTCTGGTCTCTTCATACTCCTTCTCTAATGCCTCTATACTAACTGTCCCGGGTGGGAGATCCTTTTGCATGCGGAGGAGGGTCTTAGTCGGTGTCTCCCCTTTCCGTCCATATTTTTCCACCAGGAGCCCGATCACAAATTTTAATTTAGCCGCTACTTCATCGTCGAGTTGCAATTCCCCTGAGTCTAAGGCGGGCGCTAGAGCCAGAAGACTTTGGGCCAGGGGTGTGCTTGGCCCGGCTCCTCCGTCCACTGTCCCCGCCGCCTCACCTCCTGTCCTCTTAACCCTCTTGCCTGCTGACCCTAGTGCTCCCTCCGTCCCCTGCTCATACAGTCTTTTCACGCCTTGACCCCCAGAACTCCGTGTGGACCTAGTGGACACGCCGCTCTTCGGAGTAGCGTCCCCATCTGAATACCCCATCAGCTGTTCCAAGTATTTGGAGGCGGCGGCGACTTCTGACTCCTCCAGTAATGAGACTCCCGGGGATGTGGCCGTGGAGAAGGTAGACCCCTGTGGGCTACCTCGGTCAACTGTTGAAGTGCTGGGTTTGGGCTGTTCCACTGGGGAGCTGCCTGGCCCGGTGACTTGTATCGTCGCTTTCCGTCCCCCACTACCCCCTCTTCTCTTCTTTGGTAATTTAACTGGGGTCTCCTGTCGCTCCTCCGCCGCCTTCTCCCGGGACGTGTCAGTAGAAGTGCCGGCTGCCCCCTCCGCTAACTCCGCAGCCTTCCCCAGTGGTAGCATGAGGCACTCCTCCGGGGGAATCCAATTGTCTATTTCAGGGTGTATGCGGCTGATATGCCGCCGTAAGTCGTCTACTCTAGCTTTGGCCACCATGTGGTCACACTTTGGCTCTGGGCACCGGTATCCCTCCTGCATCTCAGCATGCGTACGTAGATGCCTGTTGAGGCCGTCTGACCTCATAAAGAACCACTGTTTCCCCGCCTTCCCCCGTCGGCAGATCTCGCAGCGGTACCTGGGTACCTCCTCCCCCTCCACCGTCTCTGTTGGTACTGGTTTGTGCTCTTTGTTTCGGAAAACAGGCATGACTATCTCTGGCGTGGTCCAAAAGCTGACCGGAATTGACTGAGACGGAGGATGTCGGCGGCTTATATCCAACTCAGGGGCTGCCGGGTCCCCGCCCCCCTCCACCAGCCGACCAATCACGACGCGGCCAGGCCCTCCGCCGTGGTGGCCGTCTCTGTCTCCCCCGCCGTGGGAAAGTTTCGCTTTCCCACGCTCTCCGTCTCGGCCTTCGGTATTGTTATCCTCCGACCGCCGACTGCTGCTGAACCCGTGGGAACGCTTCTTCTTACGCTCTGACGTAGTCTCGTGGCGGTGGCTTCTCTCACTCCGTCCGCGGCTAGTACTGCTTGATTCCTCGCGACTCCGCCTGCTGCTTCCCGTCTCCGGGCGCCCCCTCTCCCTCTGATGGCCACTGGTGGACTGGCTGGATGAAGAATGTGGCGGGGAATACCCTCTTTCTCTCCTCCGTCGGCGGCTTTCCCTGTGTTCGGAGCTAGTTTTAGAACCGTGAGAGACTGTGGAGGTAACCTTGCTGGAGCCTACCCCCTCCTCATAATCAGGCAAAACTACTTCACTTTTGTTCGCTCCCACACCCCTCAAAACCACTCGTCTGGTATCATCCGCCATTGTACTCTGGAAGTGGCACGTTATCTCTAACGACTCTCCTTTTATTACATCACAGTTGTTTATTGCGTTGCTTGGTGACTCCCGCCGCCCGCCTGTAACTTCGGTGCTAGAGGGCGCTAACAGCCCTTCCTCAGCGTGGTTGACCCTGTCGCCGCCGGACGGCGCCACCGCCAGCCGAGCTCTTGCCCCGCGCCTAGCTTCGCTCTCCTCGTTGACTTTGTTATCATACGCAGCTTCTTCGATCATTTCGAATATTCTCCACCTTTCCTGGTGTTTGGCCAGAATTTGCTTTCTTTCGGGGTCCCTGGCCCTCCTAGCCCTTCCTGCACGTATCTCTATGTTTTGGAGGTGATTTCGCCTCCGCGTGGCCAGCTCCTCCTCGTCTTCCACCTCCTCCTCGTCTGACGGCCCCATCTCTTCCCAGGACCATTCTTCGTAGGGCGGCTCCTCCTCTGGCTCTACTCCCCTCCAATGAGACATTTCTGCCTCCTTTTGCAACCTTTCCTCCTGTTCCATCCATCTTGCACACCAGTCTTGGCTTTCCTTCGACATTCTCACTCCGCCCTTGAAGTTCCTGGATCTACGCCTTGTGCCCCGGTTTGGCGCCAGTAGGACTGCTCGTATGGCGCTGGTTCCCCGGTTCTCCGCCTCGTCCTCGGAGTCGTCCTTCCCCGCCTCTGACAGGCTCAACTCTCCATCCTCCGTCCCCTCTTCTCTTCCTTCCTGCTCTAATGGTGGATCAGGAACCGCTTTGAGTGCATCATAGTGGACTACTCTACTTGTCCTTCCTTTCTTGATCTTGTATACTGCTTCTCCCAGTCTCTTCACCACCTCCCATGGTCCAGTCCAATAACTCTGCAACTTCGGTGTCAGCCCCCTCCTCCGCCGGGGGTAGTAATAGTAGACATAGCTCCCTTCCAGGAACTCCGCCAACGCTGCTCTTGCGTCAAAATTGCGTCTCTGTCGACAGGTGGATTTACCCAGAGCCCCCCTCGCTGTAGCGTAGGCAACCGCCATATTGGATTGGAGTTCTGCCAAGTACCCCCTTCCTCCAACTGTATCGGGTGCCAAAGGATATACCAGTTGTAGTGGAACAACCGTCTCTCGCCCCAACATCAGCATGTTGGGAGATAGCCCCGTGGAGGAGTGGGCGGAGGAGCGGTACGCCGCCATAACAAACGGTAATCGCCTATCCCAATCACGCTGGTCCTCCGCCACCACCGTGGCTAGAAGCAACTCAATGGTGCGATTGGCTCTTTCTACCAGTCCATCACTCTGTGGTCAGAAAGCACACGTTCTAGTTTGCCTCACCTCCAGAAGTGCTACCATTTCACGGAAAAGCCCCGACTGGAAGTTTCTTCCTTGGTCCGTGTGCAACTCCGCCTGCGCGCCAAACTGGCAAATAAACTCCTCTACCACCACTCTAGCTACTGTAGGCGCCTCCTGGTTGGGCATCGCATAGGCCTCCGTCCACTTGGTAAAGTAGTCTGCTGCTACCAGTATGTACTGATTGCCGGCAGAGGAGAGAGGCAGCGGCCCCATAACATCCAGGGCCACCCGTTGTAGTGGCAGACCCACCCCCACATGCCCCATTGGAGCCCTATGTGGAGGTGGGGCGGTTTTCCTCCTCAAGCAGGGTTCACAGGTGGCACACCATGCCGCCACATTCCTCCTAAAGTCGGGCCAGTAATATCCTCCTTGCAGTCGGCGGATGGTCCTATTCCTCCCCAAGTGGCCGGCGAGGGGCTCCCCGTGCACCTCCCGGAGTACCTCTCTCCGACTAGCCTCGGGCACCGCGATCTGGAAGTGTTTCGCCCCTGCTAGATCCTCCCACCATCGTCCTAGTACCCCTTTTTCCTCACATAGCCTGGTCAGCTGTGCTCGCCATGCCTTCATTTCATAACCCCAGGTCCTTTGCTCCCCCTCCGGGGGTGCTTCTCCGCCCCTTACCCAGCTGCGTACTGCCGCCAGTGTAGGGTCTCCCTCCTGCAGCGTTTGCCACGGAATTCCCTCCGGCGGGGTAGGCCCCACTGCCACAGGCGGAGGGCCCCCGTCCATTTCCTTCCTCCGCCCTCTCGTGAGGACCCGGCAATGCAACAACTCCGCCTCATCCTCCCTTCCACACTGCTTGCAGGGCCGGCGCGACAGCCCGTCGGCATTGCCATGCAACTTCCCCGGGCGGTGTTGAATCACTATGTCGTAAGTGCTTATCACCTGTAACCATCTGGCTAACTGCCCTCCGGTTCTTTGAAGTCTAGCAACCATCTGAGGGAGGCATGATCGGTCCTCACTATAACAGGACGTCCTATGAGGTAATGCTTGAACTTCCGAAGTCCAAACACTATGGCCAAGAGTTCCCTCCGTGTGACACAGTAGTTCTTTTCAGGCTTACTCAGTGTACGGCTCCCATAAGCCAGGACTCTCTCCATCTCGTCTTGCTCCTGAGCCAGCACCACCCCAAGACCCGTATCACTGGCGTCTGTGTCCATTACTAGCTGCCCGTCGGCCCGAGGGAATGCAAGGATAGGTGCCTCCGTCAGCCGGTCCTTCAGGTCTTGGAACGCCTCCGCACACTCCTCCGTCCAACAGAATACGCGACCCTTCTCCGCCAGGGCGCTCAGGGGCTTTGCGCGGGTAGAGAATTCCGGGACAAACGTCCTGTAGTAGCCAGCTAGTCCTAAGAAGCTTCGTACCTCCGTCACTGTCTTGGGTGTGGGCCAGAACTGTACAGCCTCTATTTTCTCCGGGTCTGTCTCTACCCCTTCCTCACTGACTTGATGCCCCAGGAAAAGGACCCTCCTCCTTGCTAGCTGGCACTTGGAAGGCTTTATTTTCAACCCCGCCTGTCCCAACCTCCGCAACACCTCCCCTAGACGGAGTAGGTGTTCATCGAAGGAGGCGGAGAAGACGACAATGTCGTCCAAATAAACCAGGCAGGTCTTCCACTGCAATCCCCTCATTGCCACCTCCATGACCCTTTCAAAGGTACCTGGGGCATTGCACAGACCGAAGGGAATCCGCCTAAACTGGTATAAACCCCTGTGCGTGGTAAACGCTGTTTTCTTCCTGTCCTCCTCCTCCATGTCCAACTGCCAATAGCCGCTGGCGAGGTCCAGGGAAGAAAACCAAGAGGCTCCGGCCATGGTATCTAAACAATCCTCCACCCGAGGAAGAGGATAGGCGTCTTTGACCGTGGCGGCGTTCAGCCTCCGGTAATCCACACAGAATCGTGTTGTTCCGTCTTTCTTTTTAACCAGGACCACCGGAGAGGCCCACGGGCTGGTAGAGGACTCAATTACTCCGGCCTCCAACATCTTCTCCACCTCGGTTTCAACAGCTTCCCTCCTGTGGGGCGCTAGCCTCCTGGGCGGCTGCTTTATTGGCGGATGGTTCCCTGTCTCAATCTTATGTTTGGCCAGGGAGGTATGGCCCTTATCTCCCTTATGGCATTGGAATGCCCCAATGTGGCGCCATAGCAAATCCGCCAACTGCCTCCGCCTGTGGCTCTCCGTCCCTTGTACCAGTTCATCTACCACGGCCTTGAGGTTCCCCCCTCCGGACGCCTCCGCCACCCGGCACCAGCTCCCCTTGCTTTCCGACTGCTCCGCCTCTCTGTCGACCTTCTGGATAGCGCCCAGCGTCATGTCTCGGTAAATAACTATAGGTTCAGGCCCTGGGTTGAGTACTCTCACCCAGGTTTCTCTTCCCTCCGGCCTCACCAACCCCCGGCCGACCAAGAACTTCGGTTCACACTTGTGCCCCGCCATGCCCTCCACCACTCCGTCATCCCCCGTCTGCCATGGCCCTCTGATGGTACCTTCCAATAAGGACTCTTGTCCCGACTCCAAGACGGCGGGACGAGTGCTCACTATCCGACAAACCTCCTCCCATTCTGTCCATACTAGCCGCCCCCGGGCGACATCCACCATCAGGTTATGGGTACGGAGGAAGGCTGCTCCTAGGATTCCCTCCGTGCCTGTGTCGCTGACCACAAAGTCTGCCTCGACCGTTTTATGTCCCAACTGTAGGTTGGCTCGTACCTTTCCCTGTATACTCATAGGTCTCCCATCGACGGAGTAGACCTTCTCTGTAGCTTCCCTCAGTACCCGTCCTCCGCCGTGTCTCCTCCACCATCCCTCAGATACCAGATTCAAGGAGGCTCCTGTATCTACTAATAATTGTATTGGCGACCCCGCAAGGTGGCCCTCCACTATCAATCCTCCGCCACTTCTCTCTCTGCGACCCTGTATTGTGTTGGCTGGCCTGTTTACTCCGACCTGTACCCGGCCCTCGGTAAAGGTCGTTTCTAGTTTCCCGCCGCCGGGGGTGTCGGCTCCTCCAACTTCTGGCCCCCTTCTTTAGGTTTGCCATTGGGGCACTCCCTCTTGAAGTGGCCCTCTTGTCCGCAACCGAAACACGCCGTGCTGCTTTGCCTCTTCTTCCTTCCCCCGGCTGTTGGCTCGTCCAACCTTCTTACCAGCCTATCTATCAACTCCGCCATCTTACCCATCTTCTCGTCATTGGATTGCAGGTGCTCACTGACGGAGGCGTCGGCAGCCCTCACCCTCTGTAGGGATTCCTGTTCATTCTTTAAATAGGCCTCCGCCCCCACGGCTGTCATGACCGCCTCTTGCAAGTTCTTTGGTTGTGTTTGGTATACCCACTGTCTCAATGGATTGTCCAAGCACAAGAGGAACCTGTTCACCACCAGCGTGTCAGTCGTGCATGCGTCCGCTTCGGGGTAGGCTAATCGGGTGTATTTCATCAAATCTTCCTGTAGCTCCTGTAGCCCCTCTCCTTCTCTCCGTACTCTCGTCCGCAGGAATGCCTTGTAAGTCTCCTCCTGGTTGGTAGGCTCGAAGCGTTCTACCAGGGCTTTCCGCAACTCCGCATACCCCTCCGGCGTAGCCGGCCTCCGCCCCGCCAGCAGTCGCCTTGCCGCACCCGACAAGCTAAGCCCCAGGAACATACCCGCCTCCGCCAAACTCCAACCATTCACCTTAACACACAAGTCGAAATGGTTGAGGTAATCGGCCAGGTCTGTAGTACCATCATACTTAGTGGGCTTCACCACTGGTTTACTCTTACTGTTCCCTTCTCCGTCTGCTCCCCCTCGGGGTATGTCGTTTCTGCTGTCTTTCCCACTCCCAGCAGAACTCTCCGCCTTCGGTGGTAGCCCGCCTTCTTCTTTGACAGTCTTCTTCCCCGGAAGGTTCCCTTACTCCGCCTCGGCTTCCTTCACTGCATTTCTCCGGTCCCCGACCCGCGGCTTGTTTACCTCCGCCCCCTGTTCCTCCGTCCACCACCCACTATGGGGCCCCGTGTCCCGTCCCGGGGTATATCCTGGCCATGCATCTTTGCCCGGCACCTTCCATTTTGGCCGTCTCGCCCTCTCCTTGTCCTCCGTCTCCCATGGCCACCGGTAAGTATCTTCCTCCTTCACCCGATCTCCCTTGCCCTGTGGTTCCTCGGAAAACGCCGGGGGTTCTCTGTCAACTGGCTCCATCTGTCTCTCCGGAAGGTCCTCCTCCTGACGGGCTACGCCTCCCCTCCTTAACGTCACCTCCTCATCGACTACCTCCAAGAGGGTTCCCTTACCCTCTCTATCTTCTCCCGTCTCAATATTGACATTCTCGTTCTCTGTTGAATAGTTGGCAGCCTCTGCCATCCTTCTTCCGTGGATACTTCAAACACCGCTGTCACCAATGTAGCGTTTGCCAACCCCGCCTATTGAATAAAGGATGATCCAACTCCGCCAACTTGTGTTCAACTTTTATACTTTATTGCCTGGCAGTCTTCGCCACACCATCTAAGTCCTTATGCTGTCTTATGGTGAATACCTGAAGGCCAACCCTGGAGAACGTCCCCATCCAGCTCGTTACTCGAACTCCCGACAGAGGATCGCTTTCCTATATATATACACCTTCATATCCTCCAACGCTGGCTCAAGAACCATCAAGTCAGCGTCGGGGGATCTACTCCGCCAACATGTAAACAACGTCGGCTTCTGACATGACTCCGAGCTTAACGGTCTCGCCGCCCCCACACCAGGGTGGTTTCAGCTCCCCCGCCAAGCCCTCGGTCTACGCCACACTAACATATTGACTAAATGCTGATAAAATGTAAGTAATTACTACCATGTTTTGACTAATTGCTGACAAATAGTGAATAATTACTAACATATAATATTATTAAGTATTTGCTGAAAAATAGTCCATAGATACTGACATATTTGGACAAAATACCAGTCAAGGCAAGATGCACAATTGAATCAATGGCTATTTCTCTGTTATATATTGACTATTTGCTGAAAGATTTGAGTAAATACTGACATGTATTGATAATTGCTGATATAGAGTGACTAAGTACTGACATATATTGACTAATTGCTGACAAATTTTGAATAAATACTGACATATTTCGACTGATTGCTATCAAATGGTGATTAATTACTAACATATATTGGTTAACCGCTGACAAATAGTGAGTAATTACTATCATACCATAGCACTAATACTAACCTGTTATAGCCTTAAACTCAATACATGTACTGTAAAAACACAGATTAAAACACAAATTAAAACACAGAATGGTGTCAACATTTTCAATCAAACACCAGAGAATGGAGAAATGGAAAGATATTCATTCAGTGCAAACAGGGCTTGCACAGGTATTGATGTGTAAAGCTTATCAACAGTGATAATGCACTGGTAACTAGCATTTGGATCTAAAAGGTTTAAGCATGTGATCAAGCAATGGCTGCCTCCATTGAACAACTTGTTTGATGCTATACAAAGGTAGAGGAGGGGTCTTTCTTTTCTACTGTTCAGATTCCACTAGTCACTAGATGCAATCAGTAGTTTATACTTGCAAGCATATGAATTCTATAAGGGACCAATGGAACATATCTATATTATATTGAACAGTACCAAGATACTGCATAATTATGCTAATTATGCAAATAATATGCACGGATATGGAATGTTTGGTATCAATCTGGGGTGTTTCATCCCCCTAAAGGACATGCCCCCCTAAAAAATTTGTTTCAGAAAAGAATAAGCGAAATAATTTTTTTGACTTGCGGCCTTTTCGGCCTGAGCTGGTCCACCTGTGCCCTACCTCCAGCCAAATCCTATCTGTTTTAAGTGTCACCAGCGAAAAAGGGCAGGTTTGAGGAAGGAATGGATCAAAATAAAGTGTTTTTTGGGACGCAGGGGCAGACGCCAGTCCAGGCACTGGCAGAGAGGTCCAAGAACTGGCAGTTTTACAAAATAAATCGTATCTCCCTTAATAATAGGAGTTTCCCATAGTGTGACCTATAGATAAAGGGTAGCTCGAGCTGGCGAACGTCATGGCGGTCTTTATTTTCAATGTAACTTTTACTATAAAGGGCAATATCCATGTATTTCTGCAATGTGTGCATGGCCACTCATGTGGCTCAAACAGGGTCTGACAGAATCACCAAAATTCACCCAAATGTTCACTCTCTGAAGCGGTGGGGGGAAAAAAATGGAGGAAAATATTGTGCCAGTGAGATAGAGCTATGTTTTTCCTTTAATTTGATACTATATAGAAGTAAATCTGCCCAGTAGAATCCCCAGAATCAGTTTTTTTCCAACACATGTTTACCACTGTGACAGATATGGGGAGCAGGCAGCCAAATTCAGCTGACTTCGCTACCATAACTTTCCACCAAATCGTCGTAGGAAAAAAATTCAAACAGCTATGGACTCCTCTGGAAAATCGTTTTTCTCTCGGAACCCTATTATCGCCCAACGATGTCTTTCTGTCTTCAGGCCATTTTGGCCTTTCCCCAGCATTTTTTGCCTCTACAGCGATGTTTTGAGTGTATTCATGAAAGAATGATACAGACCTGTTCTTGGACCACCAAAAACACCAACACATCGTCACATTGTAAACAAACAACACTTTCACTGGTGCTGCAGCAGTACCAGCGAACACGTGGCTTTTGGCGCGAAGAAACTGGGTCAGGCCACTACCAACAGCCAATCAAATGGTGAGTATGCACCAGGGTGACGGATCACGCCACTCCGTCAGCCAATTAAAGACGGCGACGCACGGTCAATGCGTCCTACGTCCGGCTGGGTAAACTGCCATAAATCTACCATCTATCAGCAGCGGGATCACCAGTTAGTCAGTGATAGACTAATTGCTGACAAATAGTGCACAAGTACTGACTGATTTGGCTCATTGCTGACAAATATTATTTACTCACAATCTGTTAGCAAATAGTCAATATATATAACAGAGAAATAGCCATTGATTTAATTGTCATGCCAGTTCTTGGACCTCTCTGCCAGTGCCTGGACTGGCGTCTGTCCCCGCGTCCCAAAAGAGCCTATATTTCCATCCATTCCTTCCTCAAAATTTTATTTCGCTTAATTTCATAACAACACTTAGTCTACATATGTCAGTAACTGCTCTCAATTTGTCAGATATTAGTCACTATATGTCAGTAATTACTTGCCATTTATCAGCAATTAGTCAATATATATTAGTAATAACTCACTATTTGTCAGTAATTAATCAATATATGTCAGTACTTAGTCACTATATATATATATCAGCAATTATCAATACATGTCACTATTTACTCATAATCTGTCAGCAATTAGTCAATATATAACAGAGAAATAGGCATTGATTCAATTGTGCATCCTGTCTTGACTGGTATTTGTCAAAATATGTCAGTATCTATGGACTATTGGTCAGCAATTAGTTAATATGTGTTTGTAATTGTTCACTATTTGTCAGCAATTAGTCAATAGATGGTAGTAATTGCTCACTATTTGTCAGCAATTAGTATATATGTTAGTATTTGTCAGCAATTAGTCTATCACTGACTAACTGCTGAGCAATTACTAACATATATTGACTAAATGCTGATATGTAAGTAATTACTACCATGTATTGACTTTTTGCTGACAAAAAGTGAATAAATACTAATACATTGTATATAATAACTAATTTCTTACAAATAGTCCATAGATACTGATATGGGTATGGACCACTAAATTCGACACGGTGACATGGCCATTTCTTAAAAACGACATGTGACATGGGCCTTAGTGACATGAGGCAAAACAATTAGTGACATGACATAGGTGCTTTCTTAAATTCGACATCGGACATGATAGGCTCTTAGAGGTGACATGGGACATGGGGATTCAAGTGACAAGTGCCATGACCATTTTTTAAAATCGACATGTGACATGGGGGACCCCCCATCCACACCCCCACTGATATATTTTAACAAATACCAGTCAAGGCAAGATGCACAATTGAATCAATGGCTATTTCTCTGTTATATATATTGACTATTTGCTGACAGATTGTGAGTAAATAATATTTGTCAGCAATGAGCCAAATCAGTCAGTACTTGTGCACTATTTGTCAGCAATTAGTCTATCACTGACTAACTGGTGATCCCGCTGCTGATAGATGGTCGATTTATGGCAGTTTACCCAGCCGGACGCAGGACGCATTGACCGTGCGTCCTGACGGGGAAGCACTGGGCTGTGGTAAACTGACATAAATCGCCCATCTATCAGCAGTTAGTCAGTGCTATTAGTGCTATTTATTGATACAATAGCACAGGTCGACTCATGGGAAATTGGACTGTCCGATTCCGTGTGCAATCGACATCCTATGTGAGTGCAATGGAACAGGCTATAGCCTGTTCCAATAATGGGATGGATTTGGAAGAGGCATTAATTACAGTCAGTTTTATGTATAGTTTATATATATTGAAAGGATTGGTGTCAAATTATGCAGAAATATATTTTCCTCAGAGCAAACCTATCAAGAGTCATTAAGTGCATAATATACATATATACATGTTTACTCGTGTATATCATATGAATGTTTCATTATGGGATATGATATGCCATTTTTTTATCTGTAAGATAGTCATAGCTTGTTTGAGCACCAAGGTAAAGTTTGTAGACTGCAGTGAAAAGGCAGGCTATATTGAGGGCGAGGGGGCGCTTTCTGGTGTGGTTATCTATCACAGGGAGGTGTGGAAGTTGTGGAATGGTCAGACAGGAGGTGGGCGTGTGGACGGGTGAATAGGTGAATAGGTGAACACAACTGTGAAAGAGGCTGCCCAGTCGGATATATATACACACATATATTGTGAGGAGGGCGGGGGTATAGAGGGAACTTTCATATAGCACGTCCTGTAAACCTTCAATCTATAATCCGGTCGCTTAATCTTCAACGTGGGCAGCGAGCTGTGATATTCCCATTACGTGGACGCCTCTCGCTGCCAGATTAATTATCGGACCATCAGCCCCTCGCCTACGTGTGGTGGCCGTGTCTAGCTAAGGCCTTAGTTGGACCGGGTTGCACAGCGCCGGCCCTCTGTGGACCTATTTTTGGGTTCACAACTGCGGCACTAGTGGTCACTCTCCACCCTCGACTCTATTTTTTTCTATAGTATATTGAAATGCGGTGGTGTAAGGGGGGGGGGGGGTACTACGACTATATTGGTCAGTGTGTACCTTAATGTAAGTCACATATGGTAAGATTGGCCAGACACGGCCAAACACGGCCAAACACTGTTGCTATAGTGGAAAGTGAGGATTGTAAGTAGTATATGGTAAGGGGAACCTGTCACTGGTAAATAGGCCTACTGCCCTGTCATGGTCAATAGATACTGTAAGTAGTATATGGCAACATGGGCCTGTCACAGGCATCTACTATGACAACATTGTTGGTAAATAGTATAATATATGGTAATGTAAGTAGTATATCGTAAAATCGGTCTGCCACAGGCACACAGTGATATTGGTGTGTATGATATTGTAAGTAGTATATAGTCAAGTGGGCCTGTCACAGGCAACTACTACGATGATATTGCTCAATGTGTACTGCAAACAGTAAGTGGCAATGAGGGCTATTGCAGGCAGATACAGTTAAGTTCTACATCGATGAATGTGGAATTTGATAAGTATATATGGTATGGAGGACCTGTTACGGGCAGATATCTGCTGGGTACGTATTAACTTGTGTTTTTGCCTTTGAGCTGTCAAATATTTTCTACTACTTATATTCTTATATGTAAATGACATGTATTAGGTGTTATAGCATCGTATAGCAGGTTCACTTTATCGATATACAAGGTAGCACGATATTGTGCACTAAGTGCTTACTCCCTGTGTTTAGCATATAAACAATTAGATGGTGATACCCCACACTATACTATATTCCAAGTGTGTGCATCGCATATGTCCATCTCATCTATCTCATCACATATTCAGACCTGTATGGCCGTTATTGGATTAGCATAATTATTCCCTGAGCCCTACTCTCCAGGGCGTTGACCATCAGAGACACCCCTTGCTGGATCACTAACGCCCCTGAAGGATCTTCAATGTTGGGGATGACGCCTGGCCTGTCTACTATCTCGACTGTGTCATCTCCTCGTCAGCTAATTATCCCGATTACACAGCTCCTGACTGGGAGGTTTTTCTCTCATTACCAGATGACAGGGTGTAGACTAAGCCCACCGACTCCCAGGCCCTTAAATGATAGCCGTCTCCAGCCTCAGTAGCCACAGGATCGGTGGCGCCGACGCGCATGTATGTTTTGGTCGGTTTCGGGGGCTGTAGGGGGGGGGGAAGGAGAAATTATCTAGGAAGCTTATTGAGAGAAAAACGGAAGCTCCCAATCGGATGAAGAAATAACAAGTAATTATAAAGAATACATTTAGTTATGGATGCAGTGACACTAGTCTTATCAATTCAATGTTTTCTCCAAGGTATGCTGTGTTAGAAAGTATTCGATTGCAGTGATAGAATCAGGTAGATGGAAACACTGATCGCACCACTTAGATCAGGAAAAAACACTTATGGATTTCAATAAAATAATGATACTGTGAGATTATTGTGTTCTTTGGAATGAACTGGACTTTCAATATCGATGCACACGCAAAGCAGAATTCCATGTCTCTGATAACTGGTCAGTCGGATTTCAGTTACAGCTTTTGCTCAACAGAGACCCACAGCCCAAAAAGAATAGGTAGCATTTCCAAGAATTGGAAGATGAGCTGTTCTGTGATTCTCCTCTTTTCATGGTTAGGTGTCTGTTATCGTTAAAGAAGGATACTATGAGGGCGTTATTGAGCTGACTGCCTTTATGTATAGTTTAACATTAGACCATCCTATGAGTGCAGAAAGAGGAACCTCCTTTGGTGGCAGTCATTGAGATTGAGTAGGCGTAACCGAGCCGAACGACGATTCAGTCACATTGAACTATGCAGCCAGGACAGCACAAACCCCCATGCCACAGCCAGGGGAAGTACTGAGAGGTCAGAGTAGATCTTCTCAAGTAGCACCCATAGTATTCTACCAAAGGACTGCCAGACTGAAGTGCTCAATGAATAGTGGCTGTGCAGTATGCATGGCTAGTAGTTATAGAGCACTGACAGTTGGAGCAATTAAGCCAGGCCTGTACAGGACACCTCCATCCAGCCACTCACCTTCTCATTATCCCTTCCAGCCACTCATCAATCCACATCTAACTGAAGTCGGTCATAATCTGCTCACTCTGTCATAACCAACTATCTAGGTACAGACATGAAAGGGGCCGTCTTTGAGGTGGGTTAAGGTGGGGGATCAGTTGTAACCTCCAACTGCAACTTAAAACCTGCAATAATCCCGCTGGCCTCCAAGGATGTAAAACACTAAGATGTAGGACACTAGAGAAATAGAGGGCTGAGGGAGAGTGAGCGTGGGGGTAGGGACGTACTTGGCAAGATGGCTGTGGGAGCTTGATGAGGTTGGGGTGGTGGTCTAATTGAGATGGTGAGCTGTTCACCATCCTATGATAATTGCTTTGACGGCTACATTGTAAGTGGCGTCTCCAGGGAGGAGCAGGGACATGCGGCAACCTCACAGGCCTCTTTATACCGGGTCACAAATCATAGAAAGTGTGCATATGGGGCCTTACATGTCATTCGCCCAGACATGGGCCCAGAAAAAGAATTCTTATAAGTAAACTTCTTTTACAATAGCAAGGACACATCTGACATAAATGGTAATGTGATTTTCTTAATCTACAGGTCAAAATAGTCTGGACCTGAGATTTTCATGGAGGTATGATGATTATTTCTGTAGGAAATTAAGCCCTCAACATGGCTTGTAACTCAAATGTCATTCTCCCAGACTCAATTTTGCCCAGACAATTTTGGTCATTTTGGACACATTTTACCCCCCTGGAGCCCAAAATATGCATATGGGACCATCAAAACCATGATGATCTCATCCAGCCTGACACTTTGAGCCAAAGAAATAGAGGGGGAAAGTAAAATTCAAAGAGTAGGGGCTGGAATACCTCCAAATTCGTCATATGCAAACCTTCTATGATTTTCGACCACCGACTTAGCATGTTTGATTATCAGCCAATGAAATAACCTATTCACTGTGGTCCTCTCGAGGGTCAGTTGGTACACATTTGCCAACTTTTATCAGTGATAACAGCTAGTAATCAGCTGCTTCAGTAATGGCCGCACCCATAGGACAATCCGCTACCTCTGTATAGGTCTTTGGTGGGCAGGCATAACGCGGAGGAGAGGGAGGAGGGGTGGTGACAGGAAAACATTGTCATGTTTGAAGAGTAAACTCTGATCACAGGGGGACTTATGACGGCAGGGCTACAGGGGTCGTCCACCAGTTGGCCTCTGTCCGCCGCCTGTCGGCCTCCACCCTACGTCACCGGCCGTTTGTGTTGTCCTTTTTGTGGGTAATCCACTTTAACATATGTTAAGGAACAGCGCCATTATTGCATAGGGTCTATTATGTCAAAGAGTAGGTATGTCTTAATGCAAACATGAAACCGTCCCTGATAGATGTCAGGATATAGGGTTAGAGGGAATACACTCTACCTATTTGTGTCTAAAGTCTTTATGTATTTCAGTTGTATACGGGACTAGCACATTAGTCAGGTGGCTCATGTAGTCGGGGGCTAATCCTACAGTTAGCCCCTTTGTATAGTTTAATTTGATGGTCTCATCCTCATGTACTATCTGTAGATATTCTATAGAATTTATATCTATGGATAGCAAAAGCCTTCAACTTTTACAATATAAGCATAGTATAAATCTAATACTTTAGATACAAGAGAAATACAACTTTAAGATTTCAACAGGTGACCACATGTCACCCACATTGAGTACACCCAGGCTATTGTCTCATTATCAAGCTAATCCTCTCCCCTCATACCTGAAACAATGGGGAGTTACTTAGGGTGATTAAGATAAAGGGTAGGGTGAAGCCTATCTCCCCTACCAGTCTTGTCAGGGACCATTGTTCTGTGGTGGATGAGAGTGAAGATAACAGATTATCTCTTCACTCTCATCAGAGATTACCCAGAATTCAGACAGAATCCAAGATGGCATCGGGGCTAAGAACAAAAATGGCGACATCCATACAGGGATGGCTATGTGCCCTATAGATGCAGGCAACACATTTCAGTCTGGAATCCTTATTTTACGATTAATTAGTCTCAGAAGTTATCAAAGGATGGTTATTTTTCTCGTAACTGTATTCATGATCGAATTAATTAGGTCATCCCAATGGCGCGATGTCTTTAGACAAGGCAGTTATAACACGAGTTTTATGTTGTTGGAACTAGGGGATGGAAACGCCCAGAGGCCTTATCTCCAATTTGATGCACCGATGCTACAGGGCAATGTAATAGTGGTCTAAAGGGGTAGCCAAAGCCTTGTGAAATATCTCAAGGAAGGGACAAGCCAACCTTGCACCCTAGGCTAGAGTTATACCACGGCCAGCACTTGCCCAAAACAAGGACCCCGGGCAGTATAAGTGAGCACGACACTGACAGATTGGACCAATGATTCTCCGCTTGTCATCCTAGATAATTGAATTCCGAAATCGCCTGCCGACCAGGCTGACATTGGTTCAGTTATAAAACAGGTGGAAGAAGGGGAAAAGAGAAGACAAAAATGCAGGAAGTTTGCGCGATTATTCACATGCTGGCGGAGATAAATATTTTATGGTCATGGGTCGCCATTGCTATTGCTGGTTTGCTTGGGGCCTTGAGGAGTAGGGTTGGCGGCAGGGCGCCAGGCTGCATAGGGAGCTTTCCCGTCACATCACTAGCTATTGTGATAGGGATCTAATCTGGATACCCCCACCTACTCACCCATCCCCTCTCTATTGCCCTGAAGACCCAATCCAGCCTCCTACATGTACTGTCAGTGACAGCCTTCTACTGCCCTGTGACCTACATTCTGTCCTCTACTGTCACCCTCTTGCTTGAGTTGGCCTTGTGATGTCGGGGGTGGGGGTGAGATGGGAGGAGGAGGAGACAGAGGGACAGGGCGCTCCTCCTACTGACCAGTATAGGTGTGACTTGAATGGGACGTGAATGATGTTGAGTTGCTCTCTGTGTTGTGCTCATGATCTGCTCCTGTGGCCTAGTTATTCATGGCACCACGCCGCCACCCACCCTCCCACCAACATTGTAGTGCATGTGTCAATCTCTTTGACGTGTTCTTGTTTAAGAGCCTGCCTTAATTCTCTCAGATTCCATCATCCTGGCTCATTACAACAAACCACCTCCTCATTGCCATTTTCAGTAGCCTAAGTCCCTACTAAGTAGGTGTCTTCACTTTGGCTGGTTTGTGTGGTTTATTATTCATAGGACGCCGGCCCGTCCTGACTGTGAACTCTCCCGTCCTTTCCATGACCAACACTGGAACTGCCTCCTTAAATAAGAGATCATATTGGAACAGGGGAATGGCGATTATGGAAAAGGGTTTGGGCTGGTTATAGTTACCTTGGCACTGTATTTCACCTAGATTTATATAGACCGCCTTGGGAGAAGGACCGCCTTGGGAGAAGGAGGGCCCCCCTTAAGATGAGTGAGTGAGTGAGTAATAGATGTTTAACGCCATTTCAACAGCTAAGGTCATATTAATGGCGAGAACGACATTACACAATTTCACAAAGGAATGTGTCAGTGCCCGCACATATGTGCACCACACACATCCTGAGGGGATAGGAAAGATGAGAAGCAGACCCTTTTAAGTGGGCTAGGGAAGCCTGCCCTTAAGATGAAAGCTAGAGGTACATAGCATGTGTGAAAGGATGGAGTAGAGCCAGTATAGGATTTAGAAGAGATAGATGGAGTATGAATGATTAATTGGTAGCAGAGAGTATGTATATAAAGCTAAGACAGTATTACTTGGTGACTAGGGGGCAGGTCAAAGATTGAAGTGTAGTAAATAGATAGAGTGTAGAGAAGCCGACACTACATGACTAGCAGAATGGATCATGGAGGATGAAGAGTCGACTAGGGGGCTAGGGGGCAAATAATAGATGATACATCGTCCCGGTATGTTGAAGTCGGTTGGCAAACATAGAATGGAAGCACAATGTTCAGAATGATATACATGTACAACGAGGGGAATGCAGAAGACATATTTAGTATATGGGTCCATACTCATGGGAACTGTTACTTAATATTTGCGTGTTGACCAAAATGGATGGGACAGCAGAGGGAAAGATGAGAACATATTACAGGGAAAGGTTGAAATATTACGAAAGGTGGTCCACCTGTAGTTTCCAGGTACGATCTAAGCCAATCAAGAAAATAACTCAACAAAATACCCAAGTTTATGCATGATTCACACTATAAACTATAATGTACCAGGTATGCCTATTGACATTTTTATCAATAATCATTTTGTGTCAATCTTTTAGCAGCGCTTGGTAATGATGAATAACTTTTTTCATAGAAGGCTTATGCGCAAGAGTTCGAGGAAAATAGGCTAGGCAAAGCAGTCCTACCTGAGTTAGGAAGGACGTCAAAACGGTGTTATAATTGATAGACATGTGCTATCGCACTAGAGATTCTGTGGGTTTGAGGGATAGCCAGGCCTCGTTTGACTCTCTTACAAACGAGGGTAAATCATAGGAAGACCCTAAATGCAGCAAGTGTAATTTCACCTTTCTCACTGTATGTCAGTTACAAATGTGATGGGATTGTAAAGATTGGCAGATTAAGTCTTTTGTAGGATGGGGCAGTAGTCCATTTAAATATTAATTGTGGAACGGCAAGTTTTATACAATGACCAATGCCCCCTGTTATGGAGGAGGTGGTTTGGATGCAGCGCGGACTTTAAAAGGGAGATTCTCAAGTGTCATCTACTGAGTGGGTAGTGTAGGAGAAGGTTCAACTTAAGTGGTCCTGTAAGGGGACTGCTAGCAGCTAGAGAAGCCTAACAGACATCTATCTTACCCACCTGGAGGAGACTAGTATGGAGGGATGTCACCGGCACTGGGCACAATGAGGTCGGCGGATCCAGCAGTGATGGATACCCTTACATTAATCATAAAGCTGTGTCCGCCCTTTCACCTACTTACCACTCTCCTCCTGTCCACCCCTCCAGTGTCCACTACTGCCTTCACTGACCACCAGAAATACTGCCAACCTGTGCCACCTTGCCCTATCTCACCCCATATCATGCAGAAACACTACAGATCCATCCTGTTTGAACTAGATTTAAATTTAGCGTGTGAAGTATGAAGGGCGATAACATTTGCGTAGGTTACTGCCTGTAGAAATATTCACTTGATTTTCTACCAATGATAAAAGCGTATAATTCTGGACTGAAAAAAACAGTACCATGAACAGACAATCATGTTCCTGAAGCCTCACGATGGCGGAATTATGTTCAGGCCATGGTAGAGAACCTAAACAATTTTCTATGAGTAATAAAGGTGATCAGAGTGTGATTCATACCTCCTTCCTGGAAGATGGAAGGACGAATGAGAAACATGATTGAATTCATCAATTCAGTAAGTATTTTTTCTCAGAAGTACTAGTGTACCTGCTGCCTAATGTAGATTATAATCAGTGATAGTATTATCAACAGGCACAGCTAATTGGCACATCAAAGCAATGATGTCGTCTTGGTATTATGTTAGGATGTCCCCCACCGAGGCCCTGTGACAGCATAGATAGGCTTTAATCAGTGCAACCCCTATTCCGCGTTAGCGCATTCTTTAGTGGGCCGACCCCTGCTGAAGCTGATACCTTGTGAGATAAGGACTGATAACAGTGAGCTGATGGGTACCCTGTGTTACGTAATGCACCCTGAAAAGTCTGCAGTGAATGAGAGGAATATTGTCATTGCTTAATAATATATCACGTTAGGTCGGAATAGGGGCAGAGGTGTGTCATTGCCACGACATGTCCGCGAGGTAGTGAAATGTAGCACCGGATGAGATTCATATTGGCAGGGCTTTAGGTGATGGGATGTGGGATATAGGAGTACACTATGGAGAAGGTTTAGATGTTTCAAGGGGTTTCCTGGATGGTAGGGGTGAAAGCTACAGGTGTGGGGTTTGTGCAAGTTAGAAAGAGGCCTGTTGACGGTGAGACTGCACGCTACAGGTGTATTATGGTGGGCGTAGGTTTGAAGGAGGTGTATAGGGGCCAGCTCTGGCTGTAAGTCCATGGCGGTAGGCCATCTGCCCCGTTCCGGTTGCACCAGCCCTCAGGGGCTGGTCAGCCGGTATAAGCTGCCCGCCTTGTGTATTTTACCGATCCAGATGTAGGTGGAAGGTAGAGAATGTCAGACGGGGAAGTAGCTCAGAGGTAGAGCTTCCGCCTGCAGGTTGGAGGGTCCCGGGTTCGACTCCCGGTTTCTCCAGGACGTTTTCTGCCGACCTCTACAGAGGTATGTGGGTGGTGTATGATGGAGGTGTGGGGTGGATATAGCTTTGTAAGAAGTTGTGGGATGTAGGTGTGTGGTGGGTACAGGTTAGATGGTGCTTTGTGGGTGGAAATGGTGTAGGCTACAAGTGTATGATGGTTGGAAGGAGGTAATCTGAAAGCCTCAAAGAGGTGCAGCTGAGTATATAGGTTGGTAATGGTATGGCTAGTAGGCAAGTGGGAATGTGGGTTCTAGCTATAACACCAATACGATCCATCAAGAAGACTCCACTGTCAGTTTACAACTTACCACCTCTCCAGTACCCTACCCCACTGAGACCTCACCACCCATCTCCCCTTTACACACCATGTCAGTCCACATCACATTATTCACATCAACTCTCCCTAAGGTGCACACCATTTGCATGGGTTTCTTTTGGGGAGGGGTGAGAATGACAAATTGTGACGATCGTCAGTCCCTGTGGCAGGATGTATAAAGGCAACACGGCTCTAAAGAAATAGCATAATATTATATCTTCCTCTATTGATGCTAAATCAACTGCCTCTCGACCAATACATGTGCTTGTCATCATAAATGAAATGAACATTAAGAATGAAGCACATGTAAATTGGATATGCGCCGCTGAAAAAAAAAGAGAAGAAATTTCAAAAATTAGAAAACGAAGGAAATGAGTACAACGAAAACTCGTCCATAAAGAATCTGTTTTGCATCTAATGATCTACCTACGAGCTACACATTATTGATTTGATTACTCTCTAATAGGTGTAGTCCTTGTGCGTATATCAAAAGGTTTAGGAAACTTTTCTTTTGTATTAATACAGTAAAAGTCCTTACTATACTTGGGACCTGCTCTGCTCTTTGTATCTGATGTACTGATGTACCTTCACCCGGATATGGCCAATAAATGACTCGGTGATGGACAGTTACGTGAGATGACCGCCAGTTGGCTCACTACCTCTACTCGGCTTCTGACTATGGGACATTCTACCTGGTTCCCGGGGGTACCTGCCTCTTCTCATGACGTCATTTATGTCATGATCTACGTCACCTGACGCACTTCATCCGCCCATCCGCGTCGAGTGGCCGCCTCGATGGGCGAGAGCGGAAATGAAAGGTCTGGCGCTAATTGTAGGGTATAGGCAAATCTGGAGGATCAGCAGCCGGGTAGGAGCTGCTCTTGTTTGGAGAGCAGCTCCACTGGAGCCGTTCAAGGTCTATTTGGGAAATACACCGTGCCTTGCCACTCACCACAGTGGGGAGATTGGTGATGAGGTATATAGGGCTTAGTATGGAGGCCTAGTGAGTCCGCCATTGCTGGATCTGTCACCTGGTGAGATAAGCATTGATAAGAACCAGCATGATGGGTACCAGGTGTTACATAATGTACCCAAGAAATTCTGCATTGAATCCAGGGAATGATCTGATTGGTTGATAATGTATCCCGGGTCAACCCTATTGCGTTGATCGGGAATGGGAGGATAAAGGTGACATGGGAAATGGATAACAGAAAAGTGAGCCGCGCAGAGAGTTTACTCTGACCAGTGCGCGGAGAAAATCTAGGAAGCAATAAGGTGAAATAGAAATAAAATGAAATACTATGCATAAGGTGAGAGCATCCTTATCGTCCTTAGCCTCTTCGACTAATTTCATGTAACTAAAACTAAAATGTATTAAGCGGCGAAAAGAAGCTGTCTGATGCTCCGGGACAGGGGCGCTATTTTGTAAAAGCTATTATAGACAGCATGGAGAAAAACACAAAAGGCACCAGACTGTTGTCGTCTACTATGGTGAGATGGTGAGAATTTATGCTAACAAATGGAAAGATTATGCGTCAACTTTAACTAGGTCTAAAAGTTAGGCACAGCTAGTCAGACGAGGCCAGGGAATAACAACTTAGAGGGCCCCACCCTTCTGTTTATTTCGTTTACTATTTAATGAGGTCCATCCATGGTGGCTGACTAGCACGTAGGGGCGAGTTAATGTGGGGATATGTGCACACCACGTTGGCTTCCAGAGTCTGGGTGAGTAGCCACAGGTTGGCTTCCAATATGCTGTACACGTTAGCCAAAGACTGCTGGCAGCTCATATCCTTTCTCACCAGGCCTACACTTAGCTGATTCAATCAGACTTCCGTGTATGCTTATATAACCTTCAGCTTTTCATTAAAGAACAAAACTAATTCGATTTTCATGACTTTTGTTCTATTTCAAATGTCTGACCAACAAATATATACATGTATGTATAACATATTTGATGGCAAAGTTTTTATATCGGCAATAGTCCATTAACCGACACACATTATTGCTGCCCAATAACACCAATGATTTGTTCTTGCCAAGAGGTAGGTAACTATGCGTGCATAAAGCATCCATCTTAGCAAGTTGCCAAATAGCTACACAGAAAACTTGACCCACAGATATAAAAGGTACCCATTAGCCTTAACACCGACAGGTATATACACCTCCAGCACCCACAATACCACACGTAGTTGCACGTAGTCACCCGCATCCACACATCTACACGGTCGTCCATTCATCATCTATCCCACTCACTCTATATAGGGATGAAACTGATAGCTCAGTGCAAGTAGTCCTATTGGCTTTAACCTCGCGACGATTGGGATGGAAAGCATGAGCAGACTGGCATAACTAATCGATTTAACTATAACATGCATTACAGAGATACTAGCATCAACCGCTCATGGGATGTGTATCTATAGTTTCATCCTTATACAACGTACGCGTTTCTTCACTCCCACCCTCAAACATAGCCCAAACATAGCCGATAGAGGGCAGGCTAGTGGCAGCCGCCATAGCCTCATTCCCGTCACGCAAACAGGGCTGCGCTGGTTGCCGACCTGCCGGTCAACAATGATAGCTGTTTTATTGTGTGGCTGCCGGCCGACCGGTAATCAGCGACAATGCGCGCGCCCCGACCTCGTTAACGCCTAGAGGCCAATAGACCCGTCCCGACGTGCGCAGCCTCTAATGGCTGACGCCCGACTAGCACTTCCGGTTCACGACGAATGCGGGAGCCGAAGTGGAAATCCGTCGGAGTGAATAGGATAAGCGGCCAGCGAAGTGGGGGGGGGGAGGGGTGGTGGGCCTTCGACAAAAGGTTATATACATTAAGACGAGCGGTCCCAGAGGCGTTGAACAATATATTCTTAGAGGAAGAGGGACAGGCAAACAGATGGAGGCTCTATTTTCCATACAGATAAGGTATATCTAGTGTTACGGTAAAACCTCTTGTATGGGATGGGGGGCAAGAATATGTCAAAATGATGTAGAACCTAACCAAGACACTTTATACGACAAACCTAGGTTCCCACCGACTACCTGTACTCGAACACCTATACCAGTCTTTGTGAAAACCTTTTGACCCCGCAGTGTCACTATTCCTGTTCACAGCTAATATTAATCTTTTTCTTTGAGAAGTCAGTGAGCTTTTGTTGGTTTTCTTCTTCATCTTCTGAGAAGTCGAAATCATCATCCAGTTGGTTAGCCTTTGATTGATTTGGAATTTCTTCCATTGCCTCCTCATCTAAACAATCAGATTCGTCTGCAACTGAGGCCTGGGAGTTGGCTGCAACAGGATCCTTCCTTCTTACGTATTCGAACCTCCTCTTGGTCTTGAGAGTAGGCTGTTCAGAGTTGAATTAGTCATCCTCAGGCGACGGGATGTCTTGACTAGCTTGAGGTGTGAGAATGCTTGCTCACAAGGCACAGAGGTTGCTGACAAAGTTCCCATGAGGTCAAACACATCCAACACTGATTCAAACTGAGGCCCAAACACTCTGTGGATTTGCTCCCACGATGTCTTGTTGAGATCAGAACCAAATCTGAAAATGAATTTTAGAATGTACATTGATATGCCACTTTGAAATGCAAGACATGTACACGTGCAATGTGTGTTAATTAACACTATTTACCTTTTCAATAGCACCCTCTTCACATGCTGTACTCTCTGAGTATGTCATCTTGATCCAGATGGCCCAGCACCCCAATGAAGTGAGCCATGACCACAGCCAACTCATCATCTCCAAAGTCTGAAACAGCCATTAATCATAGATCATCTTGGATGTTATCCATGTCACATAAATGTCCACAGCAATGAAGTGTGGTTACTTTATGAGATATCTTAGATATTGAGAATAAAACACCGAAGCAAGAGAATTATGAACTTCAATAACTAACTTCCATACTCTTCCTGTTTTTGTGGCCATGTTTTAAGGTTGTATACTCTTGTAGCTGACATGATGTTGGCATCATCTCCATCAATCATTCGTGACTCCACTGCATCACACAGTTGAGTGAGAAGCTGATTCCTGTATTTCATCTGTGGTTTTGGTCCCTTCAGCTTGATGCCTTCATACTCCCCCGTCTCCAGGACTCCTGCTAATGTGTTGCTGTTCTGTTGCCTTCAGAGTGAAAATAATGTTCCAATAAGTGTAAATCTTGATATTCTCAGGAGGGTGAGAGGGATGATCTACAATGTGCAACAAACTCTTTTGTCATCTCTGCATATAACTCATGCATGCCTAGATTATTTTACATTTAGAGAGAAATAATGCCTATCTCTCCTTGAATTCTTGTAGTGTACTTGGGGTACTGGAGATCCAGACGGATGCTTCACTCATGTAATCTTGGGATCTCAGGCATAGTCGCACCAGAGGGTCAAGCAAGTCTCGTAACAGGAGGACAAAGGCCAGCACCTGCTTGTGAACTAGTAGTCTGTGGATTCTTTTCTTTGGTAGAAGAGAGATGAGCCTTCAATGCTGCATATGATCGCAGCATTGTATTGATTCCTCGTTGTAAATGGGGCACCCACCGAGTGCCATCAACTCTTGTGGGAAGAACACCTTTAACAGCCATCGCCTCCATAGTAGCTAGAAGGACAGCTTTTGGTTTGGAATGCTTGTGATGCATGTAGTATAACCCTATTAACAATGTGTTGACTTTGTCAAACATTTTTACACCTTTAAAAGAGTCACAGAAAGCCAGTTCCAGTCTATGCACAAGACAGTGTATTGCGATAAGTTGGGGAAGATTCTCCTTAAGACGGGCTGCTACGCCAGTCTTAACACCTCGCATATTCGAGGCACCATCACTCCCCATAGCAACCAACTTGTTAATGTCTATGTTGCAATCTTCAAATGTGTGTATTATCAAGTCATGAAGATCTTCGGACTTGGTACTCCTTGGGGTTGCTATATGGAGAAACTTTACTTGGACCTCACCAGCTATACAGGTTCGTGTATAGATACCTTCTTGCTCACTCCCTGATAGATTCGTTGTACCGTCCATCATGAAACTGATGAATTTTGCTTTTTCAAGTGCATTGATTGGTGACTCACGCTCAGTATCAGCTATACATTTAATGAATGCTTTACCAGCAGTGCCATTTGTGTATACATCACCAATATCTAATCCCTTGGATTTATCAAGCTCACACAGCCATTCATAGTCAGATATAGGTCTACCAGCTTTGGCAACAGCATGAGCATTGTGGGATTTTATAATCATCTTAGTTTTGTGGGCCTCTAGCAGCTGAGACCGAACCCTATCAGTGGCAGATTGCAGCTGAGACTGGACTCCTTTCTCCTTATCACTGGCTCTTTGTTTATCCTCATGCATCTCTTTGGCTCTTTTGTGGTATACAGACTGAGTCTTCAATGCAGAGGTTTTCAGGTTCTTTGATCCAACAATAAACGTCGGTTGTGTTAGCAACTTTGTCTACTCCTTGGCATCAATGATGTTTTTGTGATCACCGACATCTTTAGCACAGTCAATGCAGAAGGAGCAATACATTGCTCACCACTCTTCATTATACACTAACCATTCCCTGTCTTTTTTCCAATCTAAATTAAATGTTCGCTTCATGCGCTTGGCCTCATAATTGGGCTGATTACTAGCATCTTTGAAAGTTTTACCAGGTCTTTTTGCCAGCTACACACTTCATGTCTTTGTGATATAGAATCTGCAAAACATAGAGGCATGTTTGGTATCAAATTAAAGCTTATGATGTTGGCAATGCAATGAACGAGAGGTAATTTGCATTTTCGTAACGATCTAGAGCACATGATTTTGAGCCCATTATATCTTCATGGTTCCTTAAACCAATTATCCAGCAATCAATGATATGTACTTCTTAATCCCTCCCTCCCCACGTCTGACCCTTGCTCCCCCATTCCCTTCTACGAAGCTAACTTGTCTAAAACCTAAGAAAGGAGAATGGTATATCTCTATTAAGAGTGACCTGCCTCAAAACTAAAACACTCTTTTCACCAAAGGGTAGATAAACAAGGCAATAATAACTCCCACAGCTATAGTACTACCATGTACAGTGGTACATGGTAGTATCACTGGAGGACCTTGAACCTCGATATAGGTAAGTTAACAGGGAGAATGTGTGAGGCAGGGAATAACAGTAACTCCCCCTCCCCACCTCCACCCACCCCACACACACAGCCCCACGCCCCTAACAGCATCAACGGTCAGTACATCCACTCTCCACACTCCCCAGCCCCTACACACAGACACTCATCACGTCACCCACACACTAGGGCTGCTCGCTGCCACTCACTGTGTGCTGACTGTGACTGACCACCCTGCGACCACCCTGGGTACACAACCTACCCACTCCATGTATGTATTACATGCGTGGGGTTTTGTGGCATTGCAAGCCTACTATTTCACTTTGGAAGTATTTAAAAGCAAGACCTAAATCACCTACAGAAGCCCTGTATAGGTATTGCATATAAAACAAGAATCTACCTACCTGGGTTGAAACTCCCTTCTCACATTGTGCTGACTTGCTCAGAAAACGTCCACTCAGTCAGACTGTCCTCTATTGAAAAGAACCCAGTCAGTAACTGACATGTACGTAACCTCGTCACCCAGGGTGCCTCCAGTGCGCCTCCAGTGCACACTGCTGGGGAATCCCCACATGCAGGAGGGGTACGAACATAGAAGGGTGTATGTATGGTGTGTGTATTGGGGATGGTGGGGGGGGGGGTCAGCGAGCTGCCGGACATTTGGTGGGGGTCAGGGACATTTGGTCCGGCACCACTGGAGGGTCAGCCGGCCCAGAGGCATTTCAGTCGGCTATAGCCGGTGTCCGGAGTGTTTTCACAAAGACTGCAGTATGCCATGACCATCGTGCTCCAACTATATGGCAAAACGAGAAAATATGTGAACAAGTGGTAACCAGGGCAGTGGGTCACATCCATCCTTTTAGTATGACAGGAGTGCATGGTACTACAATTGGTGGTATGTCATTAAGTACAACAGCAAACCTCCTGTCCAGATTCCCAACTACCATTCGGGCGTTTTGGTAATTTGCGCCTAACCCACTCTCCTTCAGCCTTCTCTCTATACTTATCTCAACATATCACGCTACCTTTGATTGCTTGATTTGTCTTTGACCTTGTGATGCTGTCTAATAGCTCATCCAAGACACCCAAATTCGGAACACATCAACTCAGAGTGATTCATTCCCATGTCTGTTGTTACGTTTGGCTCATTGGTCACCGGATCTGAAATTACTTTTTCTTTTCCCTCGCCTGGGTTTAGTTTCATTTTCAATTTACTCGGGTCATTGTTAACTCTGCTGGTGGTATTTAGAAAGAATTAATTTGAATTGTGTCATTGCTGATACGCTCTCTTTGTCTCTGGTCTAATTGTCCAGGACCATCAGAATCCTCATTTGGTGAGGATGACTAGCAACGGAATTCTTCTGGAATGATAACTTTCTCAGTTTTGCTTTTCTACCGACTCTTCTAATTGCTGGAATGATAGAAGATACCACTGTCTGAATTGGTGATTTACAGCGCTGAATTATTAGTCCTAATAGCCCATTCTCTGAGCTCATGAAGATAATAAAGGCTGAATAACCTAGTCATTTCCCCGTGCATAATTATCGTAAGGATCCTCATTGACCGTTAAAAGGTCTATCAACGCTTTGCATGAATCATCTGAGCTGCTAACGCATTTTGTGCTAATGATTAGATTCCCTGTAGAAAATGAAAGATTATGCAAAAGAAAAATGTATAGTTTGCACTAGTGACAGTAGAGTAGTACACTGTAAAAACAGTGTTTAGGGATTAAACACCAGTGTTTAGAAGTTAAACACTTGGTTAGACACTTATTTGTCCCACTTTTCTCAACACTTCTTAAGTGTTAAACGCGTTTAATTTTAAACGCGTTTAACTAAGAAGTGTTTAACCAAGTGTTTAAATGCTAAACACTTAAACACTTCAGTGTTTAGGTGTTTGAGAATAAGTGTTTAAAAGCTAAACACCTAAACACTTCAAGTGTTTAGATGTTTAAATATTGGTGTTGAGAAAATATGGTGTGTATCTTTAAACACCTTTTTTGCAGTGTAGTATATGGATGTGGTGAATGTCTAGTAAATATTAGTGACAGTGGGGTAGTAGTATATGGACATGGTTGATGTTGTCTGGTTAGTACTAGTGGTACTAGGGTAGTAGTATATGGACATGGTGAATGTTGTGTGGTTAGTACTAGTGGTACTGGGGTAGTAGTATATGGACATGGTGAATGTTGTGTGGTTAGTACTAGTGGTACTGGGGTAATAGTATATGGACATGGTGAATGTTGTGTGGTTAGTACTAGTGGTACTGGGGTAATAGTATATGGACATGGTGAATGTTGTGTGGTTAGTACTAGTGGTACTGGGGTAGTAGTATATGGACATGGTGAATGTTGTGTGGTTAGTACTAGTGGTACTGGGGTAGTAGTATATGGACATGGTGAATGTTGTGTGGTTAGTACTAGTGGTACTGGGGTAGTAGTATATGGACATGGTGAATGTTGTGTGGTTAGTACTAGTGGTACTGGGGTAGTAGTATATGGACATGGTGAATGTTGTGTGGTTAGTACTAGTGGTACTAGGGTAGTAGTATATGGACATGGTAAATGTTGTGTGGTTAGTACTAGTGGTACTGGGGTAGTAGTATATGGACATGGTGAATGTTGTGTGGTTAGTACTAGTGGTACTGGGGTAGTAGTATATGGACATGGTGAATGTTGTGTGGTTAGTACAAGTGGTACTGGGGTAATAGTATATGGACATGGTGAATGTTGTGTGGTTAGTACTAGTGGTACTGGGGTAGTAGTATATGGACATGGTGAATGTTGTGTGGTTAGTACTAGTGGTACTGGGGTAGTAGTATATGGACATGGTTGATGTTGTCTGGTTAGTACTAGTGGTACTAGGGTAGTAGTATATAGACATGGTGAATGTTGTGTGGTTAGTACTAGTGGTACTAGGGTAGTAGTATATGGACATGGTGAATGTTGTGTGGTTAGTACTAGTGGTACTAGGGTAGTAGTATATGGACATGGTGAATGTTGTGTGGTTAGTACTAGTGGTACTAGGGTTGTAGTATATGGACATGGTGAATGTTGTGTGGTTAGTACTAGTGGTACTAGGGTAGTAGTATATGGACATGGTGAATGTTGTGTGGTTAGTACTAGTGGTACTGGGGTAATAGTATATCGACATGGTGAATGTTGTGTGGTTAGTACTAGTGGTACTGGGGTAGTAGTATATGGACATGGTGAATGTTGTCTAGTTAACCATAGGGACAGTATAGTAGTAGTAGTAGTAGCAGCAGCAGCAGCAGCAGCAGCAGCAGTAGTAGTAGTAGTAGTAGTAGTAGTAGTAGTAGTAGTAGTAGTAGTAGTAGTGGTGGTCGTGGTGGTGGTCGTGGTGGTGGTCGTGGTGGTGGTCGTGGTGGTGGTCGTGGTGGTGGTCGTGGTGGTGGTCGTGGTAGTAGTAGTAGTAGTAGTAGTAGTAGTAGTAGTAGTAGTAGTAGTAGATAAACAGTTGTGTGGTTAGTCGTAGTGGGGGTAGAGCAGTAGTAGTGCCATGACTATAGTTATCTGGTTATAAGTAGTGATAGAATTACATTGAATCACTGCTTATTTACTAGATAGAATTAACACTGTTGAGTCACCAAAATGCACAGTTTCAGATATGCTCAACATAGGACAAAAATTATGCAAACATAGGTAGAAGCTATTATGGAAGTTACAGGGAATGCGTGGAGGTCATACTCCACATATTATTCAAGGCCATAATCACAAAAAGGTAAATTTGATTAGATGGATTATTTGATTATACTACACTCATTGGCATTAACTATGATAATAGTGGCCTTTGATTACACGTTACTAAATCTATCCATTATTCATTATAATTATCTCTAAGGTATGGCCCTATTTTCATCTCGACATCATTAGCAGTCTGACGTACAATGAGAGTGGAACACCTTCAACTGGTGTAGTGCTATGGCTTCTGCAGATACGTCTACTGTTCTGGCAATTGTGATAGTGAAACAAGAGTATATTGAACTGTTTCCCTCGGGTCACCATGTGCACGTGACAGGAATTAGTAAGAAATATAGCATCAGTGTCTATTGGGTGTAGGTCCAAGGATGAATCAATTTCACAGACAACTATTTTCGCTTGACACATCGATGTGATATCAGAATTCCACCCAGGATTCTTTTACATGACACCGTGATAATGGAGAGGGGGAAAGCAGAATATTGTTAATCCCTCCCTCTAGCTCCGATAGGATATGCCTCACAACAACACCAACTATCCATTTACATACTGTCCATGTGGGTCGATCAATGCTACTTGTTCATTAGCCCTACAGGTGCTGTATATAATGATACCTGTGGTATACATCTCATAATGAGATATGAATATGTAACAGCCGGGTTGATGTGTGCATGAAAGTTCTTACACTGGAGGTTTCTCCTGACAGTGTCTATTATTTGTCGCGGCCTCTGGCCCCTCCGGCAGCCACGTAAGTGCTCTATGTGTTTTCGTGCAGTTAGCAGGAACTAGTAGCAGTCACTTTATATTCATGTGGCACCAGGGCCGTGTCTGTTAGTGGCCAGCAGGTCAATAAGGGCGCTTTACGACAGCCTCCAAAGGACAATACCAAATATAGCTATAGGTCTCAACACCATGTATAGGTAAACACCAACATGTGTGTTCAGTCAAGAAAATAACTTGGATGGGTGTCTCTACTATTTCGAAGCATGTGCATTGGACATTTGGGCAAGAATCTTCATTTTATGGCAAGTTTGGGCCCTGAAACCAATGAAAACTTTAGGTCAATTTCTCCCGCTTTCGGAAGTCTCTCGATCACACTTGTTCTATCGTTGGGGCTGCCCAACCGCGAGTTCTCTTCTATTATGCATGTGTGAGGGGTCAATTTCAAGCAGAATTCCAGTGGCTTTCACCTTAATTACATTTCTCAGCTGTCAGATGCATTTCAGATTGACTTATAGGGCCATGAACATCAGAAAACGCTGCCAAACATTAAGACTTTTTACAAGAATAATTCTGTAATAAGTCTTCAATCAAAATCCACGACTAAGAGGTCAAAGCAAAGCAAAAAATGTGTACTTTCAGTATACTAAGTTTCATAAGAAAATTCTAAGCAGTTTCAGATATAGAGTCAACAAAAGAAAAAAACTGTTGCGATTTTCTGATGGATTGATAATGCTTCCTTTTGAATTCTATTAATACTAACAGAGAGTCTGTAGTGGGGCAAAGATGTTGCTGAAATTCATTATCAACTATGTCTAGTGGTTGATCCAAAATAAGCCTCCGAAAATTGAAAAATTCACCCGTAGTCCCATACTGCCTAGGAACCTAATCTCTACCATGTAGGCACATTTAATGGATTGGTCCCCAATGTCCAAAGCACACTCAGGGCCCACCCTAGGGTGCAGTCTAGCTCTCCTGGACCCTTTCCTGCTCACCTCCCACCCACTCAATCTATGGTTTTACATAGGGACTCTTTTGCGATACTTCCAAAATCCATCCTCCTCACTTACAGCTCACTCATATCCAACACAAATCTTTTACAACGCGAGGTCTCTGGGTCCTTATGGAAAACTGCCAATTTCACACATTTCGGCGGCCTCTTCAGAGGGCCATATCTTCAAAAGTAGAGATACTAAAGCTATCAAATTGGACTCAAAAGAAGCAGAATTTAGTTTTTCAACTTTTGTCCACTTGCCTTGCAAATGGTCATAATAGCTTCTCTGCATAGGGAAAAATTGAATATTTCGGCAAGGTTTGGGTTTGGTTTCCATGGCAACCAGTCACATGTACAGTCAGAAAGCCCATTATCTAAGCTTTAAGGTGATATTTAGAATACTGCTGTATGTAAAGGGGCTGCGAAATAATCAATGATTACTTGAAACAAACAGGGGAACTTTTAAACTTTTTACCTATACTTGGTGACAGGACCTATAGTTATCAGTTCCTGCCCCTTATCGTCCCTAGAGGGGTAGGGGTAGATCTTCTACTGGGAGTGATATTAAAGCTCAGTACATATATATTGCATTGCCTGCTATAAACCACTAGGGGGTGATCATGGGCAGGCGTGCACAGATTACTAATCTGTACCATTCGCTATGGTTTTCCTAATACTAATGTATTACCCCTCCTTTGGGGCTTAGCCCTTTGGTGTAGGCAGTAGTCAGGCCTACTCTAGAGTATAAATATAGAGAAAATCTATCTCTAAAATTCATTATAAAGGTAGATCCAGTCTGATAGATCCTTTACTTCTAGATTTCCTGGGACCAATTAGGTAGAGTGAATTTGCATATAAATACTGACTGAATCATGAAAGAATGCCTCATGCTGATACAATATATTAGGCTATGGTATAACTGCAAAGGGCTCCTCCTGTAGTGACTTTTCTTAATAGGCCTACCAGTTATACCTGAAATATTGGGTCCCAATATGTACAGGCCCATTGAGGTATACCCACAACTAAAATGATTCTTAATGCAATATAAGAGATAATGCAGCTTCGGAGCCACCCATGATGGCAGAATATCACAGAAAGAACATGCCTTTGCCGCCCAGTACAGCATAATTATGACCCTCCACCATACATCCTCATAACTAGATGATGAGCTATCATTCTCATCGGTGAATTCCAAGGCAGGTCTTATTCTTCCACTATGCTTTGCCAATAACAATTTACAGACCTGTCTGCTGTTTTCGGGTCCCTCATGTGGCCGTGATTCATTTACACCCTGGAGTCTGCTTGTTTAATATTGATAAGCTGACAATAGGAGGTGCAGCCAATGCACATCTAGTCCGCTACCTTAGTGTGGCAGCTTTCATTACTATAGGCACTATGCTCATAATATTCCAACACTGTCAACCTGCCATTCTCACAGTAAGGGCTGGGGTATTCTCCCTGCTATGTATTAACTAAAAGAGGTAGCTATATGCAGGTAGCGTTGGGAGATATGTAGGGCGGGAAGGTGTGATTTTGAGCCATTGGGATGATCATAGGCGGACATATGAAATCCATCATTATTCTTTCCTTTTACATGCCTAAATGAAATGTGGCACACTGTTTAAAATTTCCCTAAATCTAGCATGGAAAATCTGTAATATTTTATGGTGATTCACCGTAATTTAAAAGCATGGTGATTTCCCCTTTAATAACAGTGTTTCACCCTCCTTAGGCTCACTGTATGGGGATTCTCTGCAGTTTCAACGGGAATTCACCATATTTTTACTGCGACTCACTGGCAATGCGTGTGCCAGTGAATCACCGTTGTTTCAGGGCTATTTTCTTTTACTGTGTAGGTATACACTGACTTCAATCTGAGGTCAGATTCTGGCCTTCAAACCGTGGCAATGTATGGTTTATGTGTTATCGCATTGTCTCTGACAAAAAATTGATAACGCTTTTGTATATTATGATTGCGTAGGTATTCTTTATATATAACGGTACCACGCTCAATAGACCACGCTCCATAGATACCATACGCCCGCCCGACCAATAGAGCATTCATCTTTCTGGTACTGTTTGAGGGGTCTCTAGAGAACCATTCGCCCAATTGACCGCCAGAAGGAGGGCCAGCCTGCCACAAATATCATAATGTTAAGTATGATTTCTGTCCCCAAAGGCCCAATTTAGTCCTTCCTCCGCCTCATATATACTCAGCTATAGTCAGCGTCTTGATTTAATTCCTTTGGACGTTGTCCACGACCCTTGACCCTTGACTCTTATGACCCTCTCCGTGGTCCCACTCCCCCAATCTTCAAAGGATGTCCACTGCTGCCACCAGGTCCCACTATGCCAGCCGTCCTGCAGTGCGGCCCACGCGTGCACAGTAAGCATTTCCGGCGTCGGTCACATTGCGTTGATGGCCAGTGGGCATTTCCCCAAATGTATTAGACGTGTCCGTTCGGGTATGTGCAAGTGTGGATGGGTGAATGTGGTTGGGGGTAGTCGTGTGTGTGGCAGTAGTGGTCAGAATGGGGGTGAAATCCAGTGATTGTGCCAGCAAGATGATTATAGCAAAACTCATACAGTCTCCCCCTTGCATTTACATGCCATGCTTTGCATTGTATTGCATATGGAATCTTATGTTGATCGATATGTAAAAATACGTATTTGTAGTGAGAAATAATGGTATTTAAACCACTCTTATTCCCTTTAACCCCTTGTGCACCTTTAACCCTCAGTTCCTCTTCAAATTGTGTGGAGGGAAGAGGAGTTCTACTGCGGACATAACTGCTCATGACTATAGAGACATGCCTTCTTTTGAAGGGACTAACGTCACATCCACTCCGTCCTGGGTTCTTTCTAAATTGACTTTTATTAAGGGCCGTCAATTGATTGAGCATCTGACCGGCCTTGTCTCCTTGAGTGAAAAAAAGAGGCAGAACGAGGAATGAATCGCCTATCAGTTGCGTCTTTAATCTCATTTATCCTAGCAGTAATGGTAATAGATTCGGCGCTAAAAAAGCGGGGTCAGTACTTGCTGGTCTTACACTGAAGGGATTGGACCTGCTCCCAGAGGAGTTACCAACATCTTTTTAGTATCATATTGGGTGGCAGCAACTAAGGAATCAAGAACAGCCGTATAGGAAACTAATTGTGTGGCTGATTCAGAAAAGCTCTAGTGCTGACTCCTATTGGTATCGGAGTTAGCACAGTGAGTGACTTAATGCAACCATGTAGGTGATTCGGAATTATATGAGCTCCTCTATATGACATTGTATACAGGTATGCAATTGATTCAGACTGGGGAATCAGAAGAGTCTTTCTCTAAACCAGCTCAAACCCTGACTGAGAACAGCATTGTATCTGTGTACAGCTCTGTGAAAGACTCAGGACAGCTATGAAAGCCTTACCTCTATTGTCACAGTGGTCAATTGTTCAGTGGTCAATTCTAAGCATTTTATCTCAGACTGTAGCATATTAAAATGTTGACTCAGAGTAGCCCTCTGAGTAGCTGGTACGCGACTGCTTTACCTATATTATACAATGGCGTCTTCAGGGGCAGATCCCTTTTGGTCCACCCATAACATGTCCGAATAGGGGTCCCCAAAGGTGGACCCCCCCCCCCTTTGGGCCCACCCAAGATGTCCACTTTGTATGCCCCCATTCATGACCCCTATCTCTCTTCGATATAGTTTTATTGTTTGCAAATTTTACAATTTATGACTCTACAGTATCTAAAATATATAAAATTTCCTCAAAATTTTCTAATGTCAGCCAATCCAGAAAAACACGCTGTCATATTATACTTATAGATTATGCTTGGCTTAGGCCTATATAGCCATAGCTGGTTGAAAATCATAGAAGGTTTGCATATGACGAATTTGGAGGTATTCCAGCCCCTACTCTTCGAATTTTAGTTTCCCCCTCTAGTTCTTTGGCTCAAAGTGTCAGGCTGGATGAGATCTTTATGCTACATATGGGTTTTGATGGTCCCATATGCATATTTTGGGCTCCAGGGGGTTAAAATGTGCCCAAAATGACCAAAATTGTCTGGGCGAAATTGTGTCTGGGAGAATGACATTTGAGTTACAAGCCATGTTGAGGGCTTAATTTCTTACAGAAACAATCTTCATACATCCATGAAAATCTCAGGTCCAGACTATTTTGACCTGTAGATTAAGAAAATCACATTATCATTTATGTCAGCTGTGTCCTTGCTATTGTAAAAAAAAGCATACTTATAAGAATTCTTTTTCTGGGTACATGTCTGGGCGAATGACATGCAAGGCCCCATATGCACACTTTCTATCATTTGTGACCAGCTTATACCTTAAAACCACTACTAGATACACACCCGATGATACAGAAATTCCTTAGACCCTTTGACTGACTACAGTGTTTGGCACCAATAATTCAAAAATTTCCTTGGGGGACAAGCTGTCCAAACCCTATCAAAGAACAATGTATGGTATCAGGACATAACTTTGCATCCCTTGCTGAAAGTTCTTGCCTATACCAAAATGCTTTAAATAATGGTGTAACGGGCAAGCTTACACGCTACCCTACTGTTCTATAATAATAACATATGTTCACTTTGATAATATCTTATCGACCAGTATTATAAATATGGGTACTTATCAGTACTGACCGTTACCATATGTTTAGCAACCGTTCATGCGCTAAGCCTGTTATGTAAGAAGATTAATATCTGCCGCGCGGTTCCCGCCATTGCTAATTACAATCTATATGTGACCCATCCTTACAAAATGGTACGGAAGTCGCACATCCAAAATGTTTAGTTATTGGCATATTCATTTACAGCTCGTCAAGAGCTTTCATTTGGTATAAAACACTTGCATATTTGAACCAGGTGGTCCTCTAAGGATCTGCCGTCGTTAAATTTAGTCGGATGAATTAAAAATCTTTTAAACTGAGATAATTGACATTTTAAACATATAATAATTTATGAATCCTATATAATTCCCATGTAATTCTACAAACCAAGAAAACTATAGCTATGTCTTCTAGGCATTTGGCGCTTAAATTCAGTTTAGTAGGCAAGGATTCTGAAAGATATTTACCCATAGGTTAGAAAAATGCTAAAATATCAATTTTAAAAAATCTGATACTTTTAACACTATACCACTTGAGAGGCCTATATCTAGGCTTCTAAATGTGCGACTTCAGTACCACTTTGTTAGGATGGGTCACATATGTTAATGATGTCACGTGTTAATGAACCTACTATATAAAGGACCACATGTCCCTACCTTACAGAGTTTGTCTTAGACGCTAAGACCTCTCGCACCTCCATACTATATCCAATATCTGTTAAAACCTACTGTCTATACCTAGGCAGATAGAGTCATATGGTATTACCCTTATAGTATCGATATGCATTCACTTTACTATTGAACCAAGCAACCCATGTTCAAAAAAGTAATAAAGCTTTGGAAACTCTAAGTTCCTTGTGTTGTTGTCTCTAAGTATTGGAGTTGCATAGACAGATAACCCGACTGGCCTACCGACAGGTGGCCCGAAGGTAACAATGGCAACCATTCCAATAATCAAAATTTGCATGCCAATTTTTGGGGGATATTCACCAAAACCCTAAAACTGAAAACAGAAATGGAAAATTCCTTCTGGATCAAAGTCTATGATAAAAATCACCATATTGTTAAGTATCTTTTATGAAAAAGGCTGATTTAAATGTGTTTTTGGACATTATTATGGTTAATAATGTATTTAGAGTTTAATCCTCGATTTCAAATATGAACAACGACCTATGTTCAAGGAGGGGTTCTGACATAACTACTAGGAATATTTAAGCCAATGATGTAATCACCAATGCATAAATATACTCCCGAGGGTACACCAAAATGCTTTAAACTTCATAGTTTGACCTCAATTTTCAAAAGATTTCCCACACCCCCTTAGACAACACATCTGAGGCTAGTTAAATCCCTTAAACTAGAGAGTTTGACATCTATATTTTAAAAATTTTCTTGAGGAACCAGCCCTCAAAACCTCACAAACCCAGCGCTCCCCAGGTTTACACCAAAATGCTTTAAAATTTGGAATTTGATATTTATATTTCTGAAATGTCCTAGGGGACATGACCCCAAGCCTCCCTCAAACACAACACGAGTAGCTAACATGTACTACTGGATTGGTGTCTAGAAATGCATCAGAATGCACCATTTGATATCTTGATTTCAAAATTTTCGGCTGTCCTTGAAACATTGCAGCGCTGCGCTTCCAACATCTCAGAGATAGGCCCCAGGGTTGGACCACCCCCCCCCCCTTTTCAAAATCCTGGATTCGCCCCTGGCCTTGCTGTCAAATGATGCATAATGTATCTAGAGTGCTTCGGGGCAAGTTGTCGGGGGGGATGGCTAAAGAAACAAACAAAAAAGGAAGGTTGGGGACTAGCATCCCAAATGCTTGAATGTAGCATATTGTTGTATCTCCTACTACTATCCTTACTGATACAGATATGCCTGTCGGCAAAGCCTCAAGGGCCGACCTGCGCCAAATGGGATTCTGCTATCTATCAAATGGATATCGATACCACCTTGCACAATTCGACCCCTGCTTATGAGCAATGTTCTACTTCATTAGCATCAGGCAGGGGTCTGGAATGGATACCAGGAGACAAAGGACGAGAGGAAGCAGCACTATCTAGTCTTTCTTAGTGTGGTGTATAGTGATTAGAATGACCCATACTTGGTCTTATCTTTACTGTAATGTAATGTGGGAAGGACAGTTGGATGGGTATGGGTGGGTGGAAGGAAGGAAGGAACACAGAGAGAAGAAATAATGTCAACCTAATAGAAATAGAGTCATGAAAGGAGTCAATAAATCCGGACTCCTGTCTTGTCAAATAGAAGTCCAAGGTGACTGACTCTCTTCCGTGCTCTGTTTGACTACCCCTAAGGAGTCATTGCAGCTTCACTGTAAGGCAAAATTGATATACATGTCTGACCGGTGTATAATTACACATTATACACCTTTATATGGTATTTTCATAATTATAACACTAGACAAATATAGATTCTACGTGATGTAAAGTGATATAGTAACACCAGCACCGATCAAGGCCTAGGGCACAACTAATATGATGCAACTTCGCCATTCCCAATACCATAACGAGGGACCTAGATCTACTACAAGTAATACATCTTGCCCATGCGTTATATGACCATATTACTTTCTTTTCTGTCAATACAGCATTTTACAGTGTGCTTCCCGGTGCTGTTTACGATTTCAGAGTCCATTTACACTTGTTATATATGGCCTTTTTAGTCCGATAAGAAAAGAAGGGCAGCTTGGGGACTATGTTTTTATGACCGTATGGTAAAGTAGGTATATATGACACTTTATCTACATAGAAGTCTGTACCCAAAGGGGATAGGACAAAAATCATTTCAATTTATTGCCAGTAGCAGGTTTTACATTGAGTAGGTATAGTACAAGTCATAGGCATGATAATAGTATTTGTGCGTTGGCTATGTACCGGTCCCTGCACTCAGCACCAAAAGGGTACGTCACCTGCGTTCTCCATTTGCAAAAACAACCCCTTATCCACTGATTTTAAGGTGAAAAAACACCCCTTATTCTAGGAAACACTGATTCCTGGGGCCTAAAACACCCATTGTATAGGAAACAAAGGTGTTATGTAAGGTATGACTATGGGTGATTTTCCCACATACATCTGCAATACATGCACCTCTCTGAAAAAAGACCCCTTATCTGTAAATCCTATTTCAAAATCCCCTGATTTTTGGCCAGAAAAAAAGACTGCCTATTGTGGAATCCAGGGACATTGGAAGTCTGTGAGAAAAGACCCTTATTTCACGTTTTTTTAGAACGCAGGTGAAATACCCTAAGTGTACGAAGTGCAGGGACCGGGCTATGTAGGGGATAAAATAGCAATTTATCTATCGACCCTATGGTTATATTGATAAACGTATTTCTTGCTATATTTCCCTTCGAATTATGATTACAATTGATTACAGTTGGCGTCATAAGTCGACACATTGATAGTTCTCCTCTACGATAATCGCATACATAAATACTTTGCATATAACATTCCGAGGTGTCCTATACATTACCCTGAGCCTTGTGTGATCTTGGATTTCTCACAACGTACAAAAAGTGGAGGGAGTCTTAGATGTCCGTAGGGCCAGGTGTCAGTGACGGCTGGGTTCTGTTACAGGTGGAGCGTTAATCCAGGCTTAGTGTTTTACACCTGTTCCTCCTCCAGGGTGCCACAGCTCAGCGTCACCTTAACTATAGCTATACCCTGTATGTTAGAATGCACAAGCACACTTAGGAACTAATCCCTATACTACCACCCTTAAAGGTAAGTAATTTGGTGGAATATAGCCGAGGGATAAGATAAATCCCTACTGAGTATAAACTTATATCTATATATTTCTTCTACAAGTTTTAGTCTCCTTGGCCATTGGGCTGTTGAATATGCCTAGGCAATACTTTTTTCCGAATGAGTTCTGAAGTATCCCATTTTGATGTTAGAAACTAAAGTAACGAAGTTGTTATTTTGTCCATATGTGTAGATCATGTTACCAATAAAACGTGCCTTATTGTTGTATTACTTTTTTTAACCAAGGGGTGGCGGGCACATGGATTTCATGTAGGCTAGATTCCTCTATGTCAGACAAAGCGACACTGAAAACACGTAGCTCTAAACTAATGTAGTATTGGATCATTACTATACATGCAGTGAACCACTGCTCTAGTGAGTTGTGACCCACCTTCCACGGATTTCCGTGTTGTCTAACCAGTCAGGATGGCCGAGCGGTCTAAGGCGCTGCGTTCAGGTCGCAGTCCACTTCTGTGGGCGTGGGTTCGAATCCCACTTCTGACAAGAACTTTTTATCATATAACTCAACTGATACTACATCAGGGAGTGATCATTTTTTAACAACAGGGGGGGCTGGTGGGTTTGCGTGCGGATGCGCGGAAAAAATTTCGTTCCCCCCCTCTCGAGGGGTTAAATTTTTTCACCCCCCCCTACAAGGGACAAAAATCGCTCGCGAACGTCCCCTTTTAGCCTTTAGTAGTAACACGCTGGGTTTTCCACTGAAAACAGGTGAAATTATTTTGACCCCCCATCAGAGGTGTTGAAAAAATTCTGACCCCCCCCCCCCCTCAAACCCACCAGCCCCCCCCCCCCCCGTTGTTAAAAAAATGATCACTCCCTTAGTTCAGCCAAGGCCAAGAACCGTCCTAACAGTCACAGCTGATTTCAACCATAATTCCATATAGTTACACTATATATAAAAATGCCTTCCTTGGCCGCTGGTTATAAATGTTCTATTTGTGACTGCTTCAGCGTAGAGTACCAGATGAAGCAAAATATTCATGCAGTGAAGCAGTGAGGAAAGTGCCAGCTAACTAGTCCTGATACATGGACATTTACACAAATATATTCTTTATAGATTTTTATGTTTTACCAACTTTATTGGTACTAATGCTTTACTATTTATGTTTTCTTTAGTTTATAGTTTGGTAAAATGTTTTATAGCCTCAAAAATCGTCATTTAGCTTGCAATGGCCGCCATCTTGGATCTCGACTCACAGAGATTGGAGGCTTCCCCAGTGTTATTCTTAGTTGAAACTGTCATACGATTAAATAGCTGGCTTCTATTCTCCGAGACCTTTAATTTGATAGCTGACATGTCAAGATCTGATGATAACTTCTATAGAGATTCAACAAAACTCAAACCTCTGAGAGGAACTGCTGGGAGAGTGACGTAACATCACATCACTAAGCAACGTCACGTTACTAGGCAACGTCACATCACTAGGCAACGTCATTACAGTGGTAGCTACAATCTGCAGTTTGCCCTAAACACAGGCCATATTGCTCCAAACTCTGGTGGCGAAGCCACTAGTTTTAACACAAAAATGAATGCATTGACAGGTGTGGGGAAATTTCTTAAATTGGGACTAGACTTATAGGTGAGGTTTCACGTTCCGTTGTTATAAATCGAAGTTTCGAATCAAAGTTTGGGGTCGACAAAGCTGTACAAAGATATGTGAGGTCGACTAAATAGGTGAGGTTTTATTGTATATTGACCTGGTTTGGCCAAATTTAGCTATCTTGGGTCCAATTGACTCAATTCACTCCCATCTATGGCCATTTAAATTTGACCTTCACCTGTATTGACCTGATTTGACCAGGTTTACCATTATAAGATGATCTATCTTACTCGATTGGACCAATCTTGGTTAATTGACAGATTTAACCTGTGTTGACATGATTTGACCAAAATTTACCAAACTTGGGTCAATTTGACTAAATTTGTTCCAATATCTGGTTATTTGACTCATCTTGAGTACAAAGGACAATATGGGTCAAAATAGGTCAATTGGTATTAGCCAGAGGACTGTTGATGTCAATGCAACCCCCATGTCAGCATTGCTACCACCATCCACCACTACTTTTCGGCTATTCACTGTAGTGGGCATATGCCTAATGATTTTATGTCCTATTTCATAACCCAATGGATCTAGTGATCTAGGGACATTTAACATAGATCAGTGTTTCAGTAATGGTAATGCTATGGGAAATGGTGATTTGAGTGTGACCAAACGAGGAAAAACGTACCTCAAGGGGGGGGGATAGCTTTCTAAATTTTATGCCACAGGCTTTAAATTAAGATAATTTATTCTGAGCTAGAGTGTCCCAGATAGTGTTGCCGGGATTGCCTATTAAACATTAGTTGATATGCACAACTGGAAATGGAAAATTAGGCCGGACACCTACACGTAGCTATTTATAAATACTGACGCAGAGACTCAGCGTGATGGAAAATAAGCTCTGAATGCATTATATCCCATCATAAATAATGATAATGCAGTTTTATGTTTTTATGATGGTTCGAGTGGAAATTTGTAGGCCTCTTTTCATTTCTGAATTCCCTATAAAATTCCAAAAGATTTGGGGAAACAATTCCCATTTGGAATAATGGAGTGATTTTCATTGCCACCAGAGAGTGTCACATATATGCCAATTTTCCATAAGAAACATTAGTTTTCATTTGCATTCCAGATAATTATGGAAACGTTTTTAGTGGAGACAGAATAATTTTGAGAACACCAATGGATTCCTCATCAAAATTGGACTAAGATATTTCACGAATTTGCCCATATTATCCTCTCCCTTGGAGGCCAAAGCCAGTACTGAAAGTACCCCCACGCATGCTTCTCCACGATGTCCGAAAAGTCAGCCTAAAATGTCGTTATTAGTAACATGTACATCGTCATCAGTAACATGTACAGGACAGAAGCTAAGTCAATACATACGAGGCCCAGTTTAATATATCCTCGATAGAAACATCACTCTATCAACTCTTTATCGAAAGACTACTGCACTGAAAACCTACGAGATCCAGAACTCGTCAATAGTGATGACTTTAGGTGCTCAGGTTGACGATACCCAAAACTACAGCTTTAGGTCATCATGGGGTCGTTATAGGTGATGACTTTAGGGCGAAATTGTGTCTGGGAGAATGACATTTGAGTTACAAGCCATGTTGAGGGCTTAATTTCCTACAGAAACAATCTCCATACCTCCATGAAAATCTCAGGTCCAGACTATTTTGACCTGTAGATTAAGAAAATCACATTATCATTTATGTCAGATGTGTCCTTGTTATTGTAAAAGAAGCATACTTATAAGAACTCTTTTTCTGGGCACATGTCTGGGCGAATGACATGTAAGGCCCATATGCACACTTTCTATGATTTGTGACCACAGACATTCATCCCAAGGCATCTTGATGTGATTGAGGTGCTTAGGCTATATCACGTAGAGGGGATCCATGAGGTGTTTACTTAGCAATCCCCTGGTGTACAACCACTACCTGTGTAAATGAACGCTATCTGCAGTACTGCAGATAGGATGACCATCCAACCTCTATCTGTATAAAACTGACGTTATCTGCACCAAATTGAGTGTAAAAAAACAGCCGTTATCTGCATCAAGGGCAAATCACATTTCCCCTTACACTAACTGCATCAACATACATTAACTGCTGTATTGGCCTCAAAACATGTCTCATTTAAATGGAATGAGTGGAGAGAGGGAGTGAGTGAGTGAAGGGACCAACCAACCCACCAACTAATTTTGGCTGCCCAACCAATTTTGGCCGACTGACCGATTTTTTGCTGACTGACCGATATGTTGTCGACTGACCGATTTTTTTTTGCCGATCAACCGACCGACCAATTTTCTTGCCAACCGACTGACCGACTTTTGGCTAACCGACCGACCAACTTTTGGCCGACTGACTGACTTTTGGCCGAAAGACCAACTTTTGGCCGACCAGCTGACTTTTGGCGGCTGACCGACCAATTTTAGACCCACCGACCAATTTTTGGCCGACCGACCGATTTTTGGCCCACCAACCGATTTTTGGCCCACCTGACCAACCCACTGATTTTTGGCCCACCTAATCGGCCCACCGATTTTTGGCTGACCGACCGACCTAGTTATGACTAATTTGACCCAGTTCGCCCATTTTGAACCAATATGACTTTTCATCCAGAATTGATCCAGATTACCCTTTAGCTATTCGGTGTCAGAACCAGTAGCTACTTTATATGGGAACCAGCAGCTACCTGATGTGGGAGCCAGCAGATACTGTATGTGGGAACGGGCAGGTAGTGTTGCAACTAATGTGTGTGGGAACCAGCAGCTACTGGATGTGGGAACCAGAAGCTACTGTATATGGGAGCCAGCAGGTACTGGGTGCAGGAACCAGCAACTAATGTGTATGTGAACCAGTAGGTTCTGGGTTTGGGAACCAGCAGCTACTTGGTATGGGATCCAGTACCAGTAGCTAATTGGGGTGGAACCACCAGCTACAGTGCTTGGGAACCACCAGTTACAGGATGCTGGAACCAGCAGCTACTTGGTGTGGAACCATCAATTATTGTGTGTGGGAACTGATAGCTACACAGTATAGATCTGCTGGTATAGATTTTGTTCATATAGCAAGATATAGAGTGCACCATGCAATGCTAAAAGATACCCTTCTGGGTGACATAATTGTGACGAAACTTGGGGAAACCTAACATTACGGGGATTTAGTGCTAGTTATTGCCACCAGGGGGCACAACTAGTGCTGTACATGGTAAAACCTCACACATTGTCATGGAACTTTCTTCCACTTCCCCTTGTCAGATTTTGATGATCCATATAAAAAAATGACCAGTGAGACCTTCTGATTCCAATTAAAATAAGTATGGTTTGATTGAATCATTTGATATATCTTAGTCAACTGCTTACTCAAACCACATAGATATACCTGAAATAAGAATATCATAATTTCTGTCAACCTGCACAGATATTATTCATGTTGGGCATGATTACATGCCTATCTGTGTTGTAAAAAAGGCATTTGCCAATTATTCAGGGGCTGTGATTGTCAAAATATGTGGCAAGACCTATAAAAAGTATTCTGATAGGTTACAGTAAATATACCGTCTTGTTCTTTTTGGCTGTGCCACCTAGAGGCTCTAAATAGCACTAAATCCCCGTAATGTTAGGTTTTCCCACGTTTTGTCACAATTCATGGATCAGCCCTTACTTTTTATGCTCTTTTTATACTAAGCCCAAAAACTCTAGTTATACTTTGTATACAAGGTTATTATGGTATCTTTGAAAACCCTTATGCAGATAACGTTTTTTACACAGATAGTGGTTGGATGTGCCTTTGCATGCTATGATAATGGGGATGATTCTGCAGATAGCGTTTGTTTTTACAGATAGTGGTTAGATGGTTGATGCAGATAGCGTCTTTTTTTACACAGATACAGGTTGGATGGTCAGCCTCTATCTGCAGCACTGCAGATAGCGGTCGTTTACACAGATAGCGGTTGTACACCTGATCTGCGTTTTCAGTAAGCGCCCCCAAAGCCCCACTCCCACTCTCACCCTTAAACCAAGTCAGTAATTGAGGGCTCCATTTGAAGTGTAGCTAAAGAATTCCTTTGAGCGGACATGCCTCGTTTGTCTGTTCCTTCCTCATTACGACCGGAGCAACGACGATAAGAAAAAGGGGGCTCCAATCCTTTCCCGATAATTCCTGAGCTGAATTCACAAACCCCAGCCCTGTGAACACAAATCATGTGCCTCTGGCGTCTGGATCAGTGCCATAGCGATAGCATTGTAAATGAGATCAGTGCCTCATGCTAGAAGCACCTGATCTCAGCGAGCCTCGTTTTCAGATAATGAGGTCATGACGTCACAGGCAGCAATAGTGGCCGGCTGGTGGCTGGTGGCTGGAGTAGGCCGCCAGTGTGCAGTGATAGTGGAATTAAAACCATTAGGGATGAATAGTGAACCAAATAATCATACTCCAAGCTCTAATAGAACTAGAAACAATTAAAGGGCTAATGATACTGTGCCTATGCCGTCAGTCACTGTGAATCGTTGGTTTTGTTTGTGTTTACATCTCTGAGATCAGGTGCTTTTAGCATGAGGCACTGATCTCATTAGCAATGCTATCACTATGGCACTGATCTCTGACGCCAGAGGCAGGTCACAATGTGTTCAGAGGGAACCAAACCCACAGAATCTGGATCCGAGTTTGAAAGAGGACGGGGTGGAGGTAAAAATACCACCAAGAGGACCAATCTCTTTTGTTTCCTATCCATCGAGACTTTTTGGAATATTTCATCTTGCTTGAGTGTGACGATGTATGAAGCATAGTCAGTCTTGCCTTTATACCTATTGCACCTTAGGTAATCTCACCTACCCCCTGGGGAATATAATGACACATTAGATATGGGCACATTAGATCTTCGTTTCTCTTAGACACTCCTTTATAACCGTATGTACATAGATTAAAGGATAGTTTCACCAAGGGACCCCTTAAAATGCAATCCTTTGGTTGAAAGTATTCCACCATTAGAGCAGCAATTTTCTGAAGCCTATAGGGTAGACCTAAAGACGACCACATACCTAGAGTCGACCACCTGTCAGCTTGTTTTTCTCACTTTCACATGTAGTGCATTGGTATTAAACCCTAATATTATTGAAATAGAGGTGTTATAGTACCCCATAGAATGATGTCCTGGAATATATGAAGTAATTGTCATTGCATGATAATACCCTAAAGTTCTCATGTTTGAATGGTGTTTACCATGACCGGCTGGTCATTTCATCAGAATTCTCCAACTTTGGTTCAATAATTTGAAGATGACATGAGTGCTCACATATACAACATTTTGACTCTAGGCATAGATAAATATCTTTGCTAAATGATAGCATAAGGAAAAGTGCAGAAATGTTAAATACTTTCTGTATATATATTTCCTAGAACATACCAATTTCACCTTGAGATGACCACAATTTCACCTTGAGCAGACCACCCCTTACTGAGTTATTTATGCATTTCATTTAATAGATACCATTTATAATATAGCATTACATCCAAAGTGCATATTTAGAACAGTTTTGGATACAAAATTACCCTGGATGATGTTCTAATACACTCATTTCAACCTTTACTGGAATCCTACTATTAGTAGTATGTTGAGTAAGTGTGTGATACTGAGAGCATGATTATAAAATCAAGAGCTGGGTTATTATAGTACATATTTCAAATTCAAATTTCAAAAGTACAGTTAAAACAAAGCTCTTTTAATGTAGGGTTAGCATCATCACCTCTGTTTTGACGATATCAATGGGCATGCCATTGTTCCAATTTTCATTTTATTTTAGCCACTCTAAATCATAATTTATTATATTTTCCTTATGGTACAGTATCTTAAATGATGCCATTTTATTTCATATATATTTAAGGAACTTGTTTAATCTTTAATTTGATGCTTTAATCAAAAGGGCTTTATCAAAAGGGTGGATATTAAGTGGTCGTCTCTAGGTGCAAGATGGTCATCTCAAGGTGAAATTGAACTAAATGGAATGTTTGTAGTAAGGGTGATAAACTAGAAATAAAATATATTAATGGATTTCCGAAATATAACAGGTACAAAAGCCGAAACAATTATCTTTCATTCAGTGTATTTTGGAAGTCCGAAGACCCAAATCTTCCAGAGATATTAGCAACTGCAAATACCTGATTGAAAACCTGCACAGGAACGGTCGTCTTTAGGTTAATCTACCCAAGTACCACCCAAACCTCTGTGAGTGACATTTTAAAACCATTTGATGACAGCAGACTGCCTCAGTATTCATGTCGCTTACTAGATCTACCAACATGTATACCAACTAAATGGCTGCAGTAGAACATCATGACTACCCTTCATGAGTGGCCAAACCCAGTAGGGCACTCATGCTTGTACCAGCGCCTTTTTCTGTGTCATGACGACGAGAGGCCACGGAGCATTAGGCCACTATGTGGCCCTAGTGCTCATCAGGTGCAATGGGTTATTAGGTGTCAAAGGCAGCATGGCTCTGTTCTCATCCTACGTTTTATCAGGGCTTAGCAGTTCTACACCTGTAGTGTAGGCGACTACAACGAAGTGCTTTAACAGAATTAAGGTGTTGTTCCTTTTATCACATTTTAAAGGGGAAAAGGATAGGAATTTGTATGAAAAGAAACTAGTCTTGCTAACAATGGGTGTTATAGACATGTCGATGTTAATAACTTACTCACCCAGTTATGTGACAAGCTTTTGACGAGTGATTCTTATGCAGTTTTTTCCAAGGAATCCAAATCTGCCAGGGGACATCCTAAATTTTGCATATTAAGGTCCCTAACTAGCATATTCTAATTATGTAGGGTAATTATCAGATTGTACATGATAAAGCAATGCAGAATTGGCCAAATGTCTCTAAAATGACCTGAGACCTTTTAATATGGGTGGAGATCAAGATTGCATTGTCATATATTATTTTGACATAGGCCTAATTAGCATAATTTAAGCAAAAACTGAAAATATTTTCCATCTTTCGGCACTCGTGGAGGGGGGGGGGGTCTGAAATGCATTATGTCATGTAAGAGGGGGGGGGCAAATGATGAAAAATGACAAGAAGGGGGGCAAAAAGTGCAAATAAAGACTGACATTATTTATGGATAGCCCCATCCTGACATGAATTGAAAAGGATTTCCTTGTTTGACCTACTTAAAATTCAAAATGGCTACCAGGTATACTTTTGAAAGCATTGTCATTGGATTACTTGACCTTAGATACATAGATTTTGCCTTTGATATTAGGGTTATAAGTTGATTAGAAGCAGTGTTACACAGTTTTGAATACTTCAGCGTCAGCCATTTTTAAAAATGGCTACCATATTGGTTAATCTGAATTGATTGATGGCCAAGACTTGCTGGGTCTGTCAGAGAGATTTGGACTTATTTCCATCAGTTATACATAGGTTCCAAATGCCTGGTAGGCTTAAACTGCCAAAATGCCAATGTTTTCAGTTTTTGCATAAATTATGCTAATTAGGCCCATGTCAAAATAATATATGACAATGCAATCTTAATCTCCACCCATATTAGAAGGTCTCTGGTCATTTTTGAGACTTTTGGCCAATTCTGCATTGCTTTATCATGTACAATCTGATAATTACCCTACCTAATTAGAATATGCTAGTTACGGACCTTAATTTGCAAAATTTAGGATGTCCCCTGGCAGATTTGGATTCCTTGGGATTAACTGCATAAGAATCACTTGTCAAAAGTTTGTCACATACCTGGGTGAGTAACTTATTAAATCAACCTGTCCATTACTGGGTCTGAACCTTTACAGGAATTTCAATTGATAGAGAAATTTATTGATAAATCCTCATACTAACCTTTTCATTTGCTTCACATTAACTTCTATTTTGGAGGGATTACTTCACTCTGATTGGCTGGCTTATGTTGGATTCTGTATGGGGAGTCTTCCTGCAACATCAAGAGTATTAGATGACAATCGAATGCCTCAATTTAAGAGATCAATGGTACCACAACCATAATGTTCTAGATAAACATAACCACAACTTTATTTCAGACCGTCTCAATTATAGAGACGGTCTGAAAACAGTAGATCGCTAATTTAGCGACAGTTACCTATTACAATTCCAGGCATTTTAGGTGCTATAATCAGCTTCAAGTAGCTTCTTAGATTTAGGTATTTCCTCAACGAACATAGCCAGATGTATAGCCTTATATATATATATTTACTTGTATCACTATGTATTCAGGGAGTGGCGTGTGCACCGTCCCTTTTCCCCTGTGGTTAAGAACATTGATCTGATTATTTTTACTACATATTCAGAATCAGGGAGTGCGTCCTCTTCCCTTTTGAAGAGGGCAGTGCATAGTGTGCATCCGCATAGTTACAGTCCCGGTTACAGTCAGTAGATAATCTCATTGGAATCGCACTATATTATATAGCTGGTAGTGAAAACAATGAACCTTCCATTTCTATATTCAGTTCTGAGTTTTTCCTCATTCAGTAGTTTAGATTGATGGCTCATTATCTGAGACCTTTTTTTTGAGTTATAGCTAATGAAGTCAGTGACAGAAGCGCACGGAAGGGATATTGGCATATTCCCCAAACATTAGTTACTAAGTGTGAATTGGTGTTGATTAGTCTTTGCTCACCTGTACTCATCTGGGGGGAAATTATACCACTCCACATCCACCTCCATCAGCTGTCAGTCTTCGCCCACACATTGCAATGTTCAACTGATTTTTATTCACATCCACCCACCCACACCTAAATCTATATACTTATATCAAAAGACTTCTAAGCCCAAGGGCTCATAGACATGGACATGGTATGACAGGTTCTGGGTGGGTCTATAGTGGTTACTAGTGCCATATTATGGCGCTGGGTGCGAGTGTCACCCCAGTGGGGTGTTTCACAATCTCTATTAGTAGACATATTTGTCCATAGTGTCTCAGGAGTTGCTTTATCAAATATAGAGCCTTAATGGTGCTTTTGTGTTTGATATATTAAGATTTGAATGGTAGCCTAACATCTCTCTATTATATCAACACACACTATGTTTCAGAAGGGATATTTAATGTCACCAAATATTGCTATATTAGTTGAAATGATAAGGATTTCAGGTGTTTCATAATGAGAATATTCGGTTAGGTCAGACCTATAAGGAACATTTTTTAAAAAGAAAATATAAAAAGATATCATGCTTGTGGCAGTGTACATTGTCACACGATTCATACCCTTAAATTTCAGGACTTAATATATTTTTGGGCCAAAGATATAGAATATCTTTATGTTTTCGTAGCCTTTGAAATATCACTGCTATTTTTGCACATCATTAAGGTCAACTTTGCTCTATTAGTAATTGATGCTATATCTAGATAATATATCAATATATCACTATCTTTTCAAATATTATAGGTAGGGGGGAGGTTAAGACAAACAATTTCTCACAACCAACTAAAAAGATGCTATTCATCATGGGAAACAAGAATATGGTATTGATTTTTGGAATTTGAGATGCATAAACCCCCTGTATGCCCCCTTTGAAGATAAAAAGTTGGAAAATACTAAATTTATTCATTTCAAATTCATAGTCTTGCAAACAATATGTGGTTTTGGAAAAAAAATTGCAGAGGTCAAAATTTGACCAAAAACTTGTGAAAATGTGTGTACTAGAGAAGCCAACATGGGCCACCATGTTGACATGCCTATGCCTCTTAGTGATTTTTACTCAAGTCATACATAGTAGTATAGAGACTATAAATGTGTGAGTGTGTTTGGTGTTTGTGTAAAAATTGTAGTTTGCTGTCAAGGGAAAATATGAGGGAGATGAAGGGAGCGAGGGAGTGAGTCAGGGAAGGAGGGAGTGAACAAGTGAGTCAGGGGAGGGAAGGAGAAAGGGAAGGGATGGAGTAGAGTGATGGAGGTGACTTGGATGGAAAGAATTGAGTTGAATTGAAATGAATGGATTGGGTAGAGTGGAGGGGAGTGGAATGGAGTGAAGCGAGGTGAACTGTATTAAATCAGGTCAATAAGTCAGATTGACTCAACACTAGTCAGGTAGGTAAAAGCAGGGCAATATGGGTCAAAATAGGTCAAGATAGGTCAAAATGATTCAAATAAGGTCTAAATGGGTCAATCGCATCAAATAAGGTCAAAATTTCAATGAGTCAAATAGGTCATAATTATTGGGTCAAACTACCACAATAAGCAAGTTTGAACCTTGTCCCACATTCACTGCATAAGAATGGTGTAGTCACTTTTTAACTGCTAGGATAACTTTGATCTGCATGTTAAAGGGAATGTCTAAGGATTTCCAAACTATGATAAAGTCTGAACATTGTTATTCAATGATTGTTATTCAATGTCTAATTTAGTAGCATACTTCATTTGTTCTATATTGAGAGAATCAATTCTGTATGTGGAGTAAAAGTGTATGTTAGATAGATTGGCCATCTGGTGTCAAATCACAAAAGCCAAAGGTGAGTTTACCCTATCCAAACCCAATTTCAGCCCATATTAGGATGCCCATTTTCAACCCAACCTGTGCTCAATGTGGTTGTTCATTTCAAAACTGATCTGTGCCTGAATTGGGGAGCCCAATGTGGCCCACACAGTTGTCTGAGGACAAAACCGATTCGGAGCCCAACAGGCTCAAGTTGGTTTGCCCTATCAGAGCTGCCCACTGTGGCCCGGACTGGAAAGCCACCATTTGCCCAAACTAAGCCCATGTTCTGAATTCTGCCCACTTTGGCCCCGACTGGGCTTCCTACATGGGTAATTTGAACCAATTTGAGCTAAGTTGTCCAAATTGACCTCATTTAATGGAATCTTACCTATTTTGACTCATTTTGATCTAATCTGAGTTCATTTTATGCAATTAAACCATTTTTGGCCTATTTGACATGTTTTGATCAATATTACCTTGATATAACCCACTTTGTCAATCTGACTCAATTTGGCCCATTCTGACCCATATTGACCTGATTTCACCCAGTTTACCCACTTTGGTCCACTTTTACCTAGATTGATCTGTTTGACCTAATCAACTCTTCTTGGGTGCATCTAACTTAATTTGGTCCAATCTTGGGCCAATTGATCAATATTGACTCATTTTAACCAAATTTACCCAATGTGGGGTCAATATGACTCTTTTTTGGCCCACTCAACCCCATCCACTCCACTTCATTACAATTCATTCAAGTCAATTCCACTCCATTCACTCCATCCAACTTACTTCCACCACACAACTCGACCTTTTCCTCCCTTACACCCCTGTCACTCACTCACTGCTTCCCTCCCTCCATCCTGTCATCCCTGACTCCCTTACACCCTCCCTTTCTCTCCCTCACTCAGTCCCTCAGTCCCTCGCTCCTTCATGCCCTCCTTTCTTCCCCTCACTCATTCCCTTTCTCCCTTCTTCCCCTCACTCATTCCCTCCCTTAATTTACTCACTTACTCCTTCCCTTTACTCACTAACTTACTCATTCATTCAGAATTGTTTTAATTTGACCTACACTTATCTATTTTGACCTAATTTGCCTTGAATTGATACAATTGACCAATTTTTGCAATCTGACCTAATTAAGCTATTTACCTAATTTACCTTGACTTGATGCAATTGACTTATTTTTGTAGCAAAACATGTGTGGCCCCAGTGCGGCTTGAGTCCCTCCCTCCCAGTATTCCTGCTTTCATTGCTTCCAGGCTTAAGGATACCTGTCACAAGCATCAATAAGGAAGTTGAAAAACAGACAGCTAATTCTTTCCCTTGACAGCAAGCTAGAGTACAGTTATTGACAGATTGACAGTAATCTTTTTACACTTGACAGCTAAAACCACCTACACCTAAGTAGAGCCCTCTAGGATTTGGTTTGGAAAGAAAGAATTTCACCTACACCTAAGTAGTCTTTATACTACTAGGTATATGTGCAGAATCACTAAGGGACATAGGCATGTCTACAAGGTGGCCCACATTGGCTTCTGTAGTACTCAGTAAAGGAGGGTAAACTTGTGTAAAAATGTGTAATTGGAAAAATAAGACTTAAAGTTAAACACATTTCTTAGAGTGTAACTCTATGTGGCTGTTATAGTAGTGGTTAATGTAGCTGACACTAATATATCAAACTTTGCACAACAATATGGCCGCCTCTTGTTCTATTAAGCACCAAATATACCAATCTGTTTCATAACATGGTTTCTTAATATAGGAGTGACAAAATACCTAATAGAACCATTCTTCTCTTTTGAAAATAACAAGTTTTGAAACTGATTGATATCTTACAACTTTCACAGTTTTGAAGCGGTTATACCATGCCACAATTGCTATTTTAATACACTAAATGTTTTGAAACAGGACCCAGGCCAGGTAAGGTGAGCCCAGCCGACCTCACTATTGACAGAACGTGCTAAAATTCACAATTAGCATCACTAGAAAATGTCAAAACTTTTCTTATCTGATTAAGCATAATTTATTAAAAACTTATTTAAAACATAATTATACCGAACCCCTTACCAGTAGACTATTATAACAAGGATAGTATCTAAGCTTCTTGTTTATACCTTGTTTGCAGTGAGGACCTGTACAATGTTCTACACTGGACGAGACTTCAGATTCCCGTCTCTGGAGGACTTAACATTGACTTGAAAATGGCTGGTTCTTCGTGAAACGACCCGAACAGGACATGCAGGACTAGTGTCTGGCACTATTGGATTTCTCGCTCTCTGTCCTGTTAGAATCCATGTTCTCTGCCATTGTTCTGTCTTCATGGTCCGTTTCCTTTTAATGATTTTGATCCCATTGAGACCAATCAACTTGCGGCAATGGATATGGAGATTACCTCAGGAGACTATTTTAAACCAGCCTAACATTGTAGCCTTTGTATTGTTAATGGTGGACTCAGTTTTAGTATCTACAAATCTATTAGTCCGCAGCAATTTTATTGCTATCTTTTGGCGGCTGTGTGAGCACCCTAAAACACCTACCTCTGTTACCTAACTTTATAGTTTCAGTGATAAAATCGCAAGCTGTAAGCACATAAGGCTGTGGTTATGTTTATCTAGAACATTATGGTTGTGGTACAATTGATCTCTTTTACATAGCGAGTACAACTGTGTGCCAACTGTGTGCTCGCCCTAGTGATACAGTGGTAGCAAATCTGTACTACCCCTGCCATAGCTCAGTAACATTGCAGAATAATTTTGTAGGTACAGGGAATCAAACCTTCCACTTATATTGCAGAGGGTGCGATGTTAAGCTGTTTTGAAATGACCCCCAGGGAGCGTTTTGAGCAACTGCGCATAAATTATGGTTTATTGAGGGTTTCAACGCAGGAGTCTAGGTTAGAGCTACGATGATGAGATGTGGACGCGGTGAGCCTTTTTAAACACAGAGGCGACAGTAGTGAAATATTTAGTTTGAGGTTGGCTACATTGTTTAAAGAGGAACAAAACAATGCATTGTTGATTTAATGCACATAAAGACCGCGGGGGAGGTGGGGGCGCTGGTGGTGGCGGATACTGGCGGCGTAGAGCACCAATGCCCAGTGTGCGTGACGGAGCTGCATTAAGGCATGGGAGGAGGTTCCCTAGTTACCGACCAACTTTACTACTGGTCCAGCCCATCGGGCATGGGGATAAATCCACACTAAATCAGCGGCCGATGTTAACGGCGGCAGCTTCTCTCCTATGCATACATTAAGCGGTCTTGTCGTCATAATGACTTCCATAGCTATGTTCATATGAGCGGGGTGGGGTTAGAGGTGGGGCACACATTAGCAAGGGTTGGCTGTGAAAGGTGATGTATGTCATGGTGTAGGTGTTATCCGAATTGCTCCCAAGTAAGGGAGCGTTCATTATTTATGGCAGGGGGGGGGGTGAGCAAATGAGGGGGGGGGTCAAAATTTTTAGGGGTATTCAGAGGGGGGGGGGGTCATTTTTTTTCAGCCTATTGTGAGAGGGGGGGGGGGTCATTTTTTTTCAACCTATTCCTGAGGGGCGGCGCAATTCCTTTTTTTGGGGTATTCACCAACACAATGTAAAATTTCACAACATAACACGATTTTTTTTCGCGACACGTCGCGAAGTTTACAATTCTCCACCAAGTAATAGTACTTGTTAATGATTGCAGCCACAATTTTGCCCAACATTTTCTTATTACCTATCATTCATATCCATTTATTCATGTTGGTGCAAACTATAAAAACAGATTAATTGGTCGTAATAACAAAGGGCGACGCTGCGTCTCTGTCCGGAGACCCAAGGCCCTCGGTCCGAGGGCTGGGCCAGTAGTACAGGAGAGAAAGAATCGTGCCAATGAAAGGAACTGAGTTCCCCGACCGTCCTTGGTCTCGAATTGCTGCTGACTTCTGTTATCATGTTGGAACAAACTACCTAGTAGTTGTTGACTACTATTTAAGGGATATTGAGACAAGCAAAGTCACTAAAGGAGTTGACGCCGCAGAGACTGTCGCCAAACTTAAGAAAATATTTGTTCATCAGGGCATCCCCGTTATACTTGTCACAGACAATGGACCTCAGTTCAGTGCAAGAGACTTTGCAAACTTTGTAGATGAGTGGAAATTTGTGCATGTAACATCTTCGCTGAGATATCCACAGTCAAATGGTGAGGCCGAGCGAGCCGTACAGACAGTCAGAGGTATTCTCAACAAAGCTACTGATGTGGACTTAGCATTATTAATGTACCGAAACACACCACTCCATAATGGCTTCTCACCAGCGCAACTAAATATGGGCAGGAAATTAAAGACCAGAGTCCCCTGCTATCCATCTGAACTCTTACCAAGCACACCAGACCCGGTTGTTGTACGAAAAAAGGAGAGGATGTACAGAGCCAGTATGAAACTGAACTATGACCAACGACACCGTGTAAAAGAAGCCGGAGAGTTATCAGCAGGTGACAAAGTGTGGCTCCCTGATCTCAAGACTCATGGCACAATTGTAGGCAAAGCCGATGGACCGAGATCATATGTCATCTCAACCCCAACAGGCCTCCTGAGGCAAAACCGCCGTATGACTAGAAATGTTGGACTACCACCTGCTACACTACCAATACCAGGTCCACCTAATACAGGACCTATTCCAGCAGTTCATCATCCTACACCAAGACGTGACATACCATCACATGCAGTCACCCCTAGGGTTGACTCACCTGACAAACCAACACTGAGGATGGATCAGCCGGGTACCCCTTCATATGTGAATGAACCTGATGACCCGCCAGGGGCTGATATTACTGAGCCTCGTAGGTCTGGGAGAGCCAGATCTGCACCTAAGCCTCTGATTGAAAACATGTGAAAGACTCAATGAGATATCAGTTTAGTTTAACTTGAGAGATAATTTCATAGCAAGATACTAGCTATAATCATGTTCTTATTTGGTTGATAAGTATTATTCATTCATGAACATTTCAAGACAAAGAGATTGACATTTATTCAAATATCATTTGATACATAAAATGATTTACCCTGAAAAACATTTAAATAGCCCCCAACCTCCATCAAACCTATGGGTAAAGCTAATGAATGCTGTAAAGGTGTTGGGCAGTATCAGCTCCCCTCCAACCCTACCAGTACTCTATGGTGGCCATAGCTTTTCACACCTTCCCATGTGACACTCACACCATCCAATGCCACCCTCACTCCATCCCATGCCGCCCTCACACCCTCCAATGTCGCGGTAACACCTTAGCAAGGCTTTCCCCACAACTTGGGCCTATTCAATGTACATGTAGGTTGGCTTTTACCAAGGGAGGCTATGTCTTACACCATATGTCAAAAGGTTGGGGTGCACCTTATACAAGGGTTTTTTAAAATATTAATCCAGAAGCAGTAGGTGTGCCTTATATGCAAAACACACATCCCTGAGTTAGGGGTGCACCTTATACATGAGCTCCGCCTTATATATGCGGGAGATTACGGTAAACTTCATTTTCAATAATCTTGGTGGCCAAAAGAGATCGCAAAGCACATTTTTCTGTAATTCCAATTACCATTTTCTTATTCCATGTACCGGGTAATTAGTTCAGGGTGTCAGGAGCAGTGAACCATTATCAAATCACCTTATCATCTTATATCTGGCACAAGTGCTTCAATCACTACAGTTAGTCAGGAATAGGTTGCATGATTTAGCTGGCTAAGACATCCTGTATTTCCCTGTGTATTACTAAAAGCCTGTACGGGCTTGTAAACACACTTAAGTGGCAAATTTACCAGGATTATAAACAGGGCAGGCTTATACACAGGGCAGGCTTATATTTCACTACATGAAATAATGAGGGAGTGGCAAACAGTTTGCTCAAGACTTATCTATGGTTTGTACATCATTCTTTAGACATTTTCTATAATCCTTTATCTTTCTTTGCATGAAATATAAGGGTAGCGGAAATTGATATAGCTGAAAAAACATATAAACACCATATGTTGAAGTATGGTAATGGTCCAAAATGCTTTTTCATTGAGCACAGAGGCCATACACAGGGAAATATAGTACCCACTTAAACTGCATCAGTAGTGGCCCATGCTAGTGCCCCCTATGGAGGAGCCTTAAAAATAGGTACTTTTTATACAGATGTCAATCAATCAATGGCAGGGTATTCACATTTCAATTTTTCAAAAGATCGGAACCATTTTGAAAAAGGCTTTGCATTTATACAAAATGAAAGCTGGCTAACGGCTGATAGCTTTTACGACATTCTACAACGGCCACCCCATTTTTAACATAATAATTGGAATGGTTTAAATTCAGGTAGAATACATTTTAGCTGGCGCACATCTTGCTGCACATTAGGATTAGCATAGGGTTAGCATTAGGGTAGCTAAAGGGTTCACTTAATTCAGCACCGGCTAAAGTGCATTAGTCTCTCAATTTCTCCTAATATGACAGGAATGAAGAGACCTGATGTACACAGACTTTGTTGAACATGGTTAAATGTATAAGGTAATGTGATGGGAATCATTTTCTTTCAATCAGTTCTAAGGGGGGGGGGGTCATTTTTTTTCAACCCATTCCTAAGGGGGGGGTCACTTTTTTTCAACCTATTCCCAGGGGGGGGTAATTTTTTTTTTACGTATTCGTTCTGCCAGATTGGCACCCCCCCCCTGCCATAAATAATGAACGCTCCCTAAATCATTGTGAATAGAGTCCTGAGTCATGCTGATAGGCCTTAATACCACCACGTCCTGTACCAAAGAATTCACCCCCCCTACCACCTCCATCACCCAAAAATGGCGTCACCACTTGTCATTGGGCCAGGGCCAACTCAAATGTTTTTCCCAGCTGAAGAAGGGCGGTGTCGATAAGAAAGGCTCAGAGGGAATATATCCTTCCTTGGCTGCTTGACATTGCTCCTGTAGGAAAGGGAAATAAATACAAGGGCCTGTCATAGTGTCATAGGATTCCCCCTTTCTTCCCTTAATCCCCTCCCTTACTATAAGCTTCATGTCTGTAGACTATTGCAATCTCTCGGTCGTCGCTCCAAACACCCCCTATTGTTGAGCTGGCGATAGTGGTTAAGAGAGGAAGCGGCCATGGCGTGTGACAGCACATTTGGGTAACCAGGGTAACCTGGGCCACCCTGGTCCTGTCTCTGCGCCTCACAAAGGGCTCATATCATGGTTGTCGCTCTATATGGCCTGGTGGAGGAGGTGGGTGATGAGTTGGGCGGCAAGGCTGACGACGGCCCGACTCAGGTATCTCTATTTCAGCATGATTTGTCAGGTAAACGGCTTAGGGGCTGAGCGCAGATAAGGTCATTGTTATAAGGTCAAGGGGGGAGAGCTGCTCCTGGGTGGAGCAGCTTAGTGGAGAGCAGATTATAGAAACTGATCAAAGCACACATAATAACCAACCCGATGCCCTTCAATTTACATTAGCCTGTATAGTGCCCTACCACCTGAGCAACTTTCTTTGCTCGCTACCACCTACTTTGCGATTGGTAAACAACCTACCTACAGACTAGCTGTGTCATAACTCATAAACAATTGGTCATCTGCTGCGTATCACTTACTCTCCATCTGCTTCCAACAGCCTTACAAACAGACCCACTCCCTTATCATCAATTTGATGAGCTACTCAGTACTCATGTACCCTAGGCTGCTCTGTAGAGGTGCCTTCCTGACTTCCGAATCAGATTTACATAGACTAGTCCCACTTTCCTATACTACTTACTCGTACATGCAGTATCTCATCAACATGCCTACATCGTAAGGAATGATCGTTGCAAAGATAAATCTCATATTCTGAAATTGTTTCAAGCTAATTCGGCCTGCTCATTTGACCACAATGCGAGCAATTCCTGTCAACTTTATTTAATTTGACCATCACCGTTTCAAATAACCAGGATTAATCTCCACTCCGTCACCCCATCTCCATCTGCGAACGCATTCAACTCCAACTCATAACCTTACCTATATGCTGTGCCCACCATACATAGCCTATATTGTTAAATCCATGCAGGGTCTGTAAATCACCATAACGTATACCTTTATTAGTCCTTCTCATCCACAGTGTCACAACATCAGAATAAATTTGTTGAGTGTTCAACAAGTCATCCCTACCATGCCATTTCATTTTCAGCAATCTCCAAATCAAGTGCTCCGGCTCTAATATGGATAGGTTGTCTCTGTGGTACTAAACATTTAAAATATTGAAAGTATGGATTATTTCGAGGGATTAGTTGGACAACTGCAGAGTAATCGATCATTTTCAGTCAATGTAGGGCAGTGCAATTGAAACAGAAAAGATTCTTTTTCATCTGACCGCAGTCTGGCCACACTCTAACCTGTGGGTTATTGGCAATTCTGACCTGACAAACTCCCAATTACCACTACTTTTCACCATGTTAGTCTTCACTAAGTCGTATTATAAGCTAATATGCTAACCGTTTAAGCAAATGTCAACTCCCCTCCTCAGGACCACACCACCTGGTCACACTTCTTTTAGGTCTTGGATATCAACTGCATGTATCTGAAGAAGTGTGCATGTATGTGCATCTTGCACGAACCCCCGTGTAAAGACCTTACACGTGCCACTGGAGGAGATTTCTAAATGATGTATCAACATCGTTTAAAAGTGTCCTCCCAATTCAAAACTCTAATATTTACTTTACCCTGCCACATTAGCATAATCCGCACTGAATGTCCCCTACATACTTTCAGGTTATAACAAATTCAGTCTGAAGTAGACATCTTAATAATTATATCTAAGTTGAAAGTGAGTGGAATTGAGTATTGCCGTCAAATCCGGCCCTCTAAGCCACCGCTTTACACCTACCTATGTCTTCTCCGTTTGCAAACATGGTTCTCTAATGTCTGTCTTGTGTTTGGCTGACCTGGCAAGCTTACATGTTATGAACTTTCTTGTTAATAAAACTTGTTAAGCTCAATAATCTTGTTTAACTCAACATAGCACTAAAATGATCATTACTCACTTCAGGTTCTACCAATCATCTCAATATATGATACCTCTTTAGCATTACCTCATGACTCGTGAACACCGATTCCCCGAAAATCAAATGTCCCACCTCAGGACAAACTACTTAAAATTCTGGGGACTCTCACCTTCAATTCTCTACAATTCATTGTGCATTTACCTGGAGAGGCAGCCATGCAGACCCCATCAGTCGCCCACCTGGCCACTATAACATGGCTAGGAGCGGCTCACAAAGTGCTCACTCCATGCTCAGTACCTGCTGGGTGGTGTGGCTTGCAGGGTGGGGTGGGTAGGGCCTGATGGATTGTGGCAATATTTGCAATGGGTCATCAGCGTCCGCCACATTAAGGACGCCGCCATTGTCAGCGGTAGGGGGTCGGATAATAAATAGGCGGATCGTTCTCCACCAAACGCTGCTTGGTCCGCTCCAGCCACCCAAATCCCTCCCAGACCCCTCCTTCCCCTCCCAGCCCCTCCCCTTTCACTAACATTACTACGCCACAGCTCTACCCCCACTGCACTGCCCAGCCAGAAATGGCCCAATAAAGGTTTGGAAGCGTGGGCCGGCCTGTTCGTGTTAAATCCCACACGGCCGGACCCTGGCTTTAATCAAGACAAATCGGCCGTTAAGAAGGCACGTGTTGTCAACATTGCCTGGGCATGCAGTGCTCAGAAGCTGCACGCGTAAACTGCACGTGTGGCAGGATTTAGCTGACACACACACAAACCGAAATTGTGTTGTAGTAAGAACAAATTTAAAGAATACTTCAGGTCCATCTCCCTGTGGAAAAGGGAAGGAAGGGGGTGAGACTGTCCCTACGAGCAACAACTGACATTTTGTTCTTTTTTTTTTGTCAAAGAAACGCACAATGTAATCGCTCCCCCTACATAATCTATTTTTTTGTGAAAAGTTTATTTCATTGTCTTAGTTTGAATTAAGTGATATAGATACTTATTCTAATTAATTCTGGTTTCCAGGTCGCGTGGGGCTTCAGGAAATGGTGATCATCTGTGGTAACCACGGAAGACCACACACTTCCGTATTGTATCAGGAAGGATCCTCTGTTTGATAATTATTGGTTTGATTGAACTCTAATGACCGGTAGATAGTAGTTGAAATAATTATATTTCCTCCAATACATGGATGCTCTTCCTGTTAATATACTTGATAACCGGCACTGAGATTGTGGCTTTAGCCATTTACCTTGGTGATAACCTAGTTACGGATGTTCCTTGGTGACTGCACTAATAGACGTAACAGGCAGGCAGCTGGAATTAATAGGCAATGCCATTATTTCACGTCCTTGGCAAGCTGCTGTGTATCCCGAATTCTCCTGTAATAGCTACTGCCTAATACCATTAAGTCCTCAGGGTCTAAAACAGAGGCACCTCATTGAATGCAATAGTACATAATTGTTGTTCTATGTGTGTGTCAGACATCAATATCCTCAATATCCTCTACGTGAGTATTTCAAGTAATCCAAGTATAATCATACATTGGTAATCAAAATGATATGCAATTTGTGTTTCAGAAATTAAAAGCCACTGCAGCAAGGTCAATGTTTCGTCAGTCAACGTGGATTGAAAGTCAACGTTGGTTGTCTTTCATTGTTGGCTTTAATTTCCAGTCAGTAATGGCCGGTTGCTGTCTCACCTTTTCTGACCTTTCTGTGTTTCCTGATCGCATTGACACCTTTCTATTGAGTCTGATTGAAAATGTTGACTTTAGTCAACTCGGGCTTCCCTAGCCCACTTAAAAGGGTCTATATCTTCTCTTTGCTATCCCCTCAGGATGTGTGTGGTGCACATATGCGCAGGCACTGACACATTCCTCTACAAATTGTGTAATGTAGTTCTCGCCATGAATATGACCTTAGTTGTCGAAATGGCATTAAACATCTATTACTCACTCACTCACTTAAGTCAACTTTGCTATCAACTGACAGTCAGTGGAAAAGGTTTTGTCAATAAAGTCAGACTTTTCCATTCAAAGGGTGGACTGTATGTGCTGATTTCTTGAGTCCTCCAAGTCCTCCAATGACTTGCAAGTCACAGCAGGAATCACTAACTGAATCACATGTGCAGAGTGGAGGTTGATTTCAGGGTAGGTTTCGGGCTCATTAAAAGGGGATAAAAATCTGTCCTGCCTAACCTAAACTTCTGGACCACCTACCATGACACACATCTTTCTTTGGGTTAAAGTCATTCAACAGAGCTTAGCCTGTTAAATATACAAATATCTCAAAACATGCCCTCATTTTCTATTTCAAACAAGAAGGTCAATGTCAGTCTGCACAAGGGCGATAATCTGCTGCTTATATTATCATTCTTTATGGCCCAATTGAATTGTAATATTTTCATAGATAATGGTTGCCATATGAATTTTACAAGCCTATCTGTCAAATCGAAATAGGTACCATAAATTACGGTTTTGTTCTAGGTAAACGGGTCACAAAATATGACTTGCTGTAATCAGAGAAACCACTATCTTTCCATCTATCACCCCCCATTGATGCCACCATCACTGTTGGAGTTGCCCCTTATTAATATATGTGAGGTTTACAAACTGTGAAACATCACTAAAATTACCAAGATTAATTTTTGGTCCCAGCTGCCCCTTTTAAGTCAAATATGTACAATTACATGGAGGTAGCGGGATGCATTATTCACCAATGAGAAAATTCTCTCCATTCGCTCCAGACTTTTAGGGTACATCGTGTAACAAATGGTCCCTATCATGTGGGCTGTTATCAATGTTTATCTCTCATGGCACCAGATGAAGTAATGGAGGACTCTCTTGGTGACCTGGAACCTCACTATGTATACGCCATGCATAGCAGAATTATCGTATTTTTTTTCTCTGTGACACCAGGCCTGTGTTTCATGACCAAGATCATTTTTGAACAAGAATGTTATTTCAAAACAGCCTAACATCCATCTACGCCCTATGATGTTAGCGACACCTATACCTATCACAGCAGGGTCTGTTAGAGTGCGACTACATCTATGCAAATACCCTGCATAATATCGCAGGGTTGTGTTAGAGTGAGCAAAGGACAGTGGTGGACACACCTGGTACATGGTGGCAGGCCATACAGCAATAGCATGGTGAAATGGCCATTGCTATTTAGAGGGTGCTAACATCACTATCCAAAACCTACTTACAGCAGTCCTTATCAATGCCACATCTTTGGCCATCACCAAAAATGAAAGGCGCGTAATGCTAGGCCGTTTAGAACACGAGTAATGTACATTACCTGATTGCTGTAAAAGGCATCAATAGGGTGTGAGAGATGGAATATCTCTCTGATTACAGCATTTCATACTGTGTGACTTGTTTATCTGAGACCAAAATTGTAATTTATTGTGCCTATATCGATTTGACAGATAGGCTTGTTCAATACATATGGCAACCCAAATGAGGCGTCCTCATGAGGTCAACACCCATGTATATTGTAGTAATAACACTACTAAAGAGCCCCATCTATGTGCTGATATAAGTTCATGGTTGAATTCCAACTATTACTTTACATGAAAGAACGCTTGCCCTCCCAATCTGCATACTATGGCAGCCAGCAAACACCCCCACCTCCCATTCACCCACAGTATACACGCTTCCATATAACCAACCCATGGCTATTCCCCCTGCCTCACACGGTCCACTAAACCCTAACCAGACTCAGTCTGCAATAAAAACAAAGCTACCACCAATGGCAGTGACCCATGAGCACCTGGTGCTTCATCATATGCGAGCTGAGCTCCGAGTTGGTCCAGCAGACACTGAGCAGCTCCATAGCTGTCAGTGTGTACTCTCACAACATATTGTCGCCGCGAGCTGTCACCAAGCCATGTTACTGTTTACTATCACAACATAATGTTGTCACTGGCCGGTGTCAGCAGATTGTGTCATTTTATTCTGTGAAATTATTCTTGTCAGCAGTTTCTGTCACCCGGCCCTGGTGCAATTTTGTGCTGTGACGCAGGATGAAGAAAGTTCAACAACTTGTATTCTCCATTAGTATTGCTACTTTGTACTTTGAATTTTGTATATTGTTACTTCGGTGTTATGTTTCACTAGGATTACTACCATTTTAGGTAGGCAGGCTAGACCTTTGTTCGTCCCTTGTTCCTTCATATATAATGCATTCCCTCTCATCAGGTCATGAGATCACCACCAGAAACTGACATTCTTGTTATATTACAATACTACATCACCTGTAAGTTGTTTCTACCTCATTACCATCTACCAACTCATTTATATAGAGATTGTTGCCGTTCCTCATCTTGAAAATGCTAATGAAGTTGAGAAACATTTCCTTGGATACACTGTAAAAAATGCCGTTGAAATAATGAATAATCTTTTGTCCCAAAGTTTCCAGAGAAACTTTGCTATTTTTTCACAGAGGTGTCGTTATTTTCATAGAGATTCCTTGTACCACTGCACTGCCACCTGGAGTTTCTTGTAAAAACTACCCTGGCCTCCTGTTATCTAATTACGGTGGTTCACTGGTCAGTTTTACAAGGATCCCTCATAGTTTCAACAGTTAATTTTTACAGTGTAGTCAAATGTATTATTTACATATTATAAGCACATTAAGTATATACCTCCGCCAGGTGTTCTATAAAGTATGAAAAAATGTATATTTTGGCAGCACTTAAATGCATGTAAAAAGCATTGTTGTAATAAAAAATTTAAAAAGATGTGCTAAGGATGACGCATGGATCTATTAGTAAATTCCTTTACCTCTTAACCTTGATCTTGCTGTCGTTTACTCAGGACTATTTCTGGCCATGTGATGCCTTGAAAATTCAATATAGCAAGACTATGTAGATGTCACTAAATATCAGCATCAGACCACACTGATTGAATCCGATCGAGGAGTCGATGCAGTGGATCTGTAGACACGATATAATATAAAAGAACCAGTTCGATTCCGAAAGCAAGTATTGCTGATGCCCAACTCGCATGCCCTATTATATTGATGTAGTATCCTCGTACATGCAGGAGGAGATTCACAGTTCTTTTTATTTATACCAATATCAAAATTTAGAAGCGGTACCCCGACACCACACAACAAGTTGTACTTGCATAAGTGGACGGCAGTCTGCTCAGTTCATCCTCCCGTGAGCATTGTCATACGACACCTCATGCTTTGAAAATAGTATTAGTCAGAATAGTAAAACAAAATTCCATCGCTCCCCAGTGGTCAATATTGCATGTCGGCCAGTGGGGCACATTTCACCTCCATGTCGTGTGACCACTTATTTCGACCACAGGGTAGGGTAGCTATTTCCCCCAGCTCTCCCATGGTGAGTCGGTCTATTTCTAGCTGCCTGGCTCCATGGTAAGGGTTGCTTGGTCAAGGCCGACGGGCACTCTATAAAGTCGTTGGCCACCCCGACCTCACAGCTTACATCTCAGCCAGTATACATTAGGGCTCGACTCCATCTTGTCTCCTCCCTAGTCCTGAGAGACTCTTGGCTCCCGGCGCCACGTATGAAAGATGCACGACTGAGACGTTTGTGAACTTACTTTGATACACAAATAGAATTAGGGACACAAGAGGAGGAACACGGGTAGGAGGCGTGTTTGGGGTAGAGGTGATGGTCCTGAGATGGATGTAATTATTCAATGGCAGAGATTCGGATGTCAGGGAAAAAAACTGGGAGAGAGACATTAACTGTCCCATTGAGACTGTAGGATCTGCACCAACCTAGCCTCTATTGGCAGCGTTTGTGTTGGAGGCGGCGGCACAAGTGGCAACTTTGAATAAAAATAGACTAAATGGAAGCGTGGGATGCACAGGCTGGGAAGTAGATAATACCAAGGTTTATTGAGCTTTAAACGAACGCTTTGTGGTCCCTTCTGTGAAAGGAAAGTGTTGGAAGACGCTAAGACAATGTAATGAATGGAAACTACCTCCGCTTGGAGCGTTCAAGGCCCACTGCCCGCCCCCTTGCAAGCCCCCTCCCACGCCCATTCGGTAGCGTCACCTAGGGGCAGAGCGCCACACTATAGTGGTGGTGGGTTTATGGCGGGAGAAGCGGAGATCAGCATTTAATCTGACTTACACATGCAACAGCCGACTTACCAATCAGAGTTTCAGCCTCAAAGACCAGCTTTATGAACCAGCAATAGGCGGCGACATGCGGACACATGTCCAGGAGGAGGGGTCATTTATATAAAGGACTATACTTCTAGCTATGCTCACATCCTTTTTGTCATGAGAAAAGCTCATACACCCACGTTATATGCTAACTGCAGGTCGGATTCATACGGCAAAAGGTCCTGTAGCGACTCAGAATGATGCTTCGTCTATTATTATCAAACTGTAGTATATCCCCCGACAAATCACAGCACCATTCCAGAGACTATAGGGGAGCAATCAGAATAATATCCGACCAATGCCCCAGTTCTGCGTCTTAAATGCAACCAACTACCCTAATTTTGAAGTGCAAAGTCCCACAACCATGGCAACTCCATGATAAAGCAGAGCAAGTCAGTCGGAAAAACTTCGAATATCAACTAACTTCCTCTTACCGGGTACGCTTTATCAAACAAAGTATGGAGATTTAGCTTTGATTGGACTCATTTTCAAATCATGAAGGGGAAGAAACAATATACTGACCAAAACGTTTAGACTATTTCCCTCATTTTCCCGAGCATCAACAGCTATTAATTTCCTAAATGAGGTTCTGGTTTTCTCCACAGGCAAAGCGTCAATTCCATATACTACTCACTGGGACACGGGATGGGCATGCGCCCATACGCGCCGGCGTGTTGTATATCTAAAAACTATTGTCACAATTGCTCAGACTAACTTTTCATATTTCATCTAGCCACATAAAGGTAATGCGTTCTCTTCCCACCATTCTGTTCAAACATGTAGGAGCCTACCTATAATTCTTTCAGGGGATTTAATGTGCTATAATTTGAATGTATGAAACAGTAGTCCTTCCTTTCCATAGAATATGACAGGTCTACTAGCATAATGTAACCGGATTGGGGATGGAGTTTTGAAGCAGGCATTTCAGGAAATTTTGAAAGGAAAAACTTTAACTAAGTATTCCAACATACCCAACAGATGTCCCAATATTTCTTAGAATATGGCTTTGGGTTTGACTGGAATACACCTAATTCCCTGCCAACTATGCCCTTTTCATATACTACTATTACTATAGAATTACTACAGTGGGGATTGAAGCTAGGCCAGGAGGACTATAAAGATTGGTTTACTGCGGCGGCAGGCCATATTAGTGGCCGTCCTACTGGGGACCCGGGCTGGGGTAGTTACCCCGGGCCTGAAAGGGGACCTGGGCGTGATTAGAGGCAGAGATGTGATTAGGGCCGGGGAAAACTTATATTTACGTTATAATTACTTCGCCTTCCTCTGGACTGGGGAAGCTGAGCACTGACTAGAGGACAGTCTGAAGGGAGACTAAGGACAGTCTGAAGGGAGACTATACTTCATTCAGACTTATGGAGGCTAGCATCTTTGTTTGCATGGATAATGTGGATGGACACACTGTTTTGGAACATGGAGAATTTTTTGGCAATGGGTAGAGAAGAGAATGTGATAAATGACCTTTGTTATGATATTAAAAGGTGTATTCGAAGGTTGACTATAAGCTCTGAAATCGTATGCCACTCCAAACGATCAAGAATGAATCATTTCAATAGTCGTGCCACCAATCTCACTCAATCTATTTGTGAAATATTTGATTTATAGTCAATTAAATGGGGTTAGCTAATAGGGCTATTATATACATCTGAATGACAATAAGTCCACTATCGGTTTAAATGAGGCATTGTCCTTGGCGCAAAGTGATTAATACGCAGTGTGCTCTTGCCCACGTCATTACCAGCTACCATATATAAGATCTATGTTGTCATAATAACCGTAGGTGTGTTCAGTCATGGATATGGTTATGTATATAATCTATATAGTGAGTGTGTCAGGGGGGAAATAGTGAACAACAGGTGTTCAACCAGCCGCAGTGAACAATATTCAACTGTCTCAATGTCTGAGTTTTATGTCCATCGCTACGATATATAATTCCAAACTGATTTATGAAGACTAACGACCAAGTCAGCATTCCCTTATCGATCTTCAATCTCGAAAAACGGTCTCACATATATATTTAAAAAATCCAGTGCTTGTAATTGAACATAGAAGAAACCTACAGGTCCATCCAAGATTTAATGTGGACCAACGTCAGGGGACGGGGCTGTGTTTTCCTTACATCCATGGTTTCATTTACGGACAGTGCCTTCTTCCCAAACGTACTTAAAACCAACCCCCAATGCTCCAATTTTACAGTCATGTATGGGATTTAGATTCATTGGGATCATTGTGCCTCAACTATGGATATGTGTAAAGGGGGTTTCTGCCATGGGAGAGGAGAAGGACATTAAAGGGGAGCGACAAGGTTGATGGGGGCAAGGCCGGGTTAGTTATGTCCTAATTGTACCCCAAGGCCAAACTGGACCCAGGATCTTCCAGTCGATTGGAGTTAGGGCGTTCTAAAGCAGGGCGTTAGGCCTGGAGCAATGTGTATGGTATGGGTGGTGAACCGATGGAAGCACTGGACTAGGGGTGGAGTTCAGGGGCCAGGACAACTCCAGATGTCTACACACTGCCGATGGCGACTCTAAGTGGATTGGCATACAGGCATCATAACCACCCCCTCCATACATGGGCCTATGATAACCACCCATCCCACAATCTCCAGCTTGGTCCACCCACTACGCCCTCTATCGTGTTAAAGGCTGCTTGGGAAATACAATTAGTGGGGTGCGTTCTTGGGTGTGTATTAGAATGGTACAATCCCCAACCTCCACCCAGGGAATCACATATAGGGTGGATGTGTACAGGATGTATACTTGGATTGGGGGGGGGGGGTGTTAGGCAGGAACAAATGATATTGCTGGCGCCATTTTGTCAGACAGGCGGAAACACAAACTACTCATTGGGTGTCGAGTAGAGTGTAGAGGAAGAAGGGTCGCTGGAGTAGGGCATATCATACAGGGAACACGATGGTTATTTCTCTATGGCTACTGGTCTATAATACACATATATATATATATATATATATATATATATATATATATATATATATATATATATATATATGACAGATGGGGATAGTGGCTGTAGACTATATGGCGTCTCCCTCCAGCTTATCCAGGAAAGGGCGCCCAGTGTATACGTAGACGTGCACTCATCGGGGGAGCACGGGCTGGGCACAGACCACAGAGGGGAGTTGTAAGGGATTTAGATGGCTACTAGTATATTTAGGAATATATTGTATTATGTTAGTTGCCAGATATATGGCAGTCTGGCGTTTCAATACTTTATTATTAAGTATAGAGAAGATGACCACTCATATGGCCACATGTTCCCCGTCCACATTCAATGTCCAAAGCTGGAATGAATTGGTCTGCAATGGAAACTATTGGGTACTGAATAAAATTCAGACAGAGGATATAAAAGGGCCGATAGTGGAAGTATACACACACAATGACCTGAGGTCATAGGCCATTATATGTCTGGGATCGGGAGATTAGGGGTTGTGTGGAGGTATGCGGGCGGCGACCAGGGCTAGAGGGCAGAGACTAGGGGTTGGGGATGATTCCGCTATCTATTGTAGGATGATCGGAGGGTTGGGCTTATCTGACTACAGCCATACGGCCCCATACACCACCGGTCAGGGTCCTTGTGTCAGACCCTCTAACGATAAAAGTGGTATCTGCACCCAGCAGGTAAATTGGTTGGGACTGCATGATGTAGCACAGTTTGGTTATCTGATATTGCTGTGTGAACTGCCTATAGCTGTGTGTGAAGGTGTATTTGTGTATAAATGGGATGGCTATGTTTTGTACACATGCCTACAACATAGAGACAATTCTAAAGTGTCTGGATGTTGTTAGAATATGCTGGAACTCCATTCTACAGTATTACACGCCAAACTCCATTCATGAGATAACTCACTACCAAACTCCTACCATGACACACCTATCCCAAACACCCCCTCCCCTCCCTTCCTCTCCACCCTCCTTCTCTATACCTCCCTCCCTTACTCCCCCTCACCGTATCCCATCCTCCATTCCGCCCATGTACTTTCTGCAGTGCCGATCACGGAGATACTTCTTGGCTCGATCTCGGCTAATACTGATGCTTTTCCTGGCAGGTCGCCCGATGCGCCAAGTCTGCTGTTTTGGATGTGTGTGTTTTGGAAAGGGAAGGTTATTTTCACCGTTCACTTATAACTGCAATTAGCATTGACAGCTAGTAGTATATCACGATAGCGTAAGCCACTATGTGGCCTGTTAAAAAATATGCTACAGCATTATTGTGTGATGATTATCATTTGCTTTGTATTTCTTTCTTTCTTTTTTTTTTGTAAGGTACGTTGCCCTACAATGTAATTGGCCGGAATCAGGTATTGAATGACATTAGGGACATGTTCTAATCACATACAGTAATATGGGGACTCCTATTCTTTTGTATATCACGCAGTATTTACCTATTCAATATTGATAAGGTCTAAATGGTGTCTCAGTTGGACAAATCCCCTTTGCCTTTTTCCCACTTGCATGACCTTGAATTTGTATACATGTACTATGAGTTCAGTCATACTATACAACCGACTACACTTATTCTGATTAGTTCCCAATATTTCTGACAAGTACCTTAACAAGCATAGGGGATAGCATAATTCAAGCAGAGCGTAACGCAAGGAGCGAAAAGAGTGTACTTGAAATTTAGACATAATGGCAAAGTTCGTGCACTTGTAATCCTAACACCGACTAGTGGAAAGACGGCTGCTTTTGTTATTTGAATAAGTAGAGGTGATTTCATAGAGTATAACAAGCACTGCTTCCTTCCCCTACACTATTTCTTTCCTGTTGCCGTGTTTTGGCCGATCTGAAAAACGTACATGTATGATTTCTGCCAATAAACTTGTTAAAACTCAAACTCAAACTCATAAGTTGTAATCAACAACGAAAAAAGACTATATTAGAAAAATGAAAAGACTATATTAGAAAAATGGAAGGCTCATAATTATATAGATGCATGTGGGGTCTTTACCCCTCAAATAGGGCATTAAAGCACACATGTCTTTATCCCTCAAAGCCTATAATATAATATAGTGGTTTTAGTTGGCAGAGCAAACCTGTTTCTGATAATGCAGTTTTTATCACTCAAAACCTAGATATAGTGGCATTAAATCACAAACTGGGCTATTCAACCAGTCTTTATCCCTCAAAGCCTATTGGCTTTGGGGACATACAGACATACAGACTTTCCCGTCTTTATCCCTCAAAGGCCTATATAGTGGGTTAAAATTACACATCAAACCTACATATTGATCAGTCAAAGCCTTTAGTTGTTCCAGTTATTATATTTGACCTTATGTGCTTTAATTTATTTGAGAGACATGTGTATCTTTATCCCTCAAATTAGCACTGATGTGAGGGATAAAGACAATTTGAGGGATAAGCACCCCACATTGTGTATTTCGTGTATGGGGGCCATACATACAATTGAATGGACACAGAGTTACGAGTTGAATGTGATATCTAAGAAGACATTCTTTACTCTCATTTAACACTCATATATGGCTTGTTCTCACCAATGTGATGCAAGTACGTTCGAGGAGGTTTCTGACCATTTCTGACTGAGGTTTCTGACCGAGGTTTCTGACCGGCAGTTACAGAGAGTTATTTAGCCTCCAGTTTAAAATTGGTCACAGAAAGGTACTGTTTTTTTTTCACTTCCCCCATGTCCCTTATGGTTCAGGGCACTCTTTCCTGTGCTTTTTGTTCCTTTCCAGACTCAGGAAAAAACTGAGAAGGAACATTTTCTTGACTTCCTCCTCTCCCAAAGAGGTTTCTGACCGGGGAGGTTTCTGACCAGCCGTTATAAAAACATCTATTGACCTGTAGTTTGAATTCCATCACAGAAAGGCATAGTTTTTTCAGTCAACATAGGATTGATCCTATCCTGGCTCCATTTTAGAGTGACTAATTTTTTGCCACCCCTTATATTTATGGCACAATTGGCCGTCTTTTTTTCTGGTCAGAAAGCTTCACATAATGAAGGTTTCTGACCGGGGAGGTTTCTGACCGGGGAGGTTTCTGACCAGGGAGGTTTCTGATCAATGTCTTGATGAAGAATACAGTGCTAGTGTGAGACAGAGCCTATGGCGGCAACCCAATTCACTGGCTATGCATTAGTTGTATCAGGTTTTTGTCACTCACTGAATTTCAATTCCAATGGAATGGACAGCTGTCCATTATTTCGATTGCGTTCAATTTTTTTAACTCAACCTTCGTCTAAGCCCTCTCTACTCATCTTACCCAGGCATAAATTGATTCTTTTCTAGTGTCTATACTCACAAAGGTTTCCCCTCTGCAGGTAGCATTCGTGGGTCATCGCCCGACCCCCCAGCATACAAATGTCAGGCGCTTCAACCACACAGCAAAACAATCCCTGCCATCCCCAGGGCCCTTTTCCGAAATGAAAGGAAGGGGGAAGTGCTCTACTGCTGACCCTTCCTTGACAGCAGGTCTGGGACGGCCATATATATGTAAGCAGGACCTTACCACAATAGTAAAGCTCTGCATGCGCTATGAATCAATCAATCGATGTGCTGGCCCTTGGGGTATAGTCCCTGCGCATTGTATATGGGTGGAATGTTGTGTATGCATGTAAGAATACACTAAATTACTCCAACTACTTTCTCTACAGAGAGGGAATGGGTATAGGGGCTATTTTTGCCTGGAGATTCTTCCTTCTGTCTTTAGGCGCAGTCTAGATGTTCAACCCCCCCCCCCCACCCAACATGGGACTTTTAAATCGGCAGCCGCATCGCTGGTTAATTCACTAGGCCAGAAGACAATATACATTCCACCTCCCTACCCTTTTTTTATCCACCCTTCAGGACACGTGGGGAGTGGAAAGTATAGAGGAGTTGTTTTGTCCGTTCCTCCACTCAATTTCTTCCAGGGTACGAATTTGCATGTCCCCTTTTTGGGAGACCAGTGGAAATGGCATCCATCTGATATATATATCTGATATATATATATATATATATATATATATATATATATATATATATATATATATATATATATATAACTGCGCTGCCTGGACAAGGGTAATAACCCCCGGGGGGGGGCACTCCCTATGTAGTCTATAGTAACCATGTGCGTACAAAAACTAGAGGGAAAGTGGTATATTTTTGGGTTTGGGGACGGGTCCTGCTGGATCCTTTGATAGGGGTATATCTTATATTTTGGGCAAAAAGGGATGGGTTTTGGGGGCAAAAAAAACGAAACTATTCTTCTCAAACTTAAAGGGAAAGGGGGGGTAAATTTTGGTCGTTTTTCCCCAGCTTAGGCTCCTTCTCTTCCCCAATTTTTCAAAAGGCTACATGCCAAAAGGGGTACCTTTTTTGAAAATTAATGGGCATCCTGTCAAAAGGAATCACATTTCTTGCAATATTTTTGGAGGGATCCCGGTGAAAGGGGGGTAGTTTTGAGGAAATCTGCGCCGCTAAAAGGGGTACCTTAGTCAATGTGATGTACACACATAGTATCCATAAATTCGAGAGTGGCCTCCCGGGGGCAATAATCATTATGATACGTCGTCGTTATCAGAATGATGTGTATAGGGCTGTGATTTGTCTGCTTGTAGGAAGGTGCTGAAGTGCTATAGTACAAGAAATAGGACTGCAGTGTAGCTGGGTGGTTTATCAGCAGAGTTCACTAAGTGTAATCAGACCCCCCTCACTTCATGACGAGCACTCCAAGCCTTTCAATTTCCACCTTCATATTCACGATACTAGGAAAGGAGCTGGTGCGTCCTGGGACTCGGCCACTCGGGAAGAAGGGGCAGCAGTCGGGGCAGGACAAAATTATAAAGAATTCATACAGTGGGAGAAGTAGTTGTACGTAGTTAATGGGAGGATCCTCTGAATAGACCCAAGTTCTCACGACAGAGGTTATGGTATAGACACCATACTGCGGGAGAATGAAAGGAGTGGAGACAGGGAAATCTAGAGAAGGTGGAGGGAAGGGGGAGGGAGATTATGGAGGGTATGAAGGGCGGACGGAGGATGATGGAGAGAACAACGACAGGAAAGAAGGGGAGGGAGGACTGAAATGATATAGGGACAGCAAGGTCAAAAGCATACAGAGAAGGGAACCTTGCAGAGAGATGGGGTCGGTATCCAATCTCAAATGGCTTTGAGTGGTTCCAGCAGGCTGCAGCGTTGGCAGACAATGCCTGGATATGGGCACATGGCGAGGGGGCGATAATTGGGGGACGCGGGGCGTGCTTATGATTAACTTGTATTGATCTCTGGTGATCCACAACCTCCAGGGGTCTGTATCATTAGGCACGTTTTACTGCCATCAACCATCACCATCTCATGCCGCCCTGTGGAGAGGGAGGGGGTGGTACCATCGTCACTGTGTTATTGACCTGATTATACGCAAGTTAATACATTCAAATCTGAAGCACAAATTGACCGAAAGTGGAAACAAATAAATGTAATTTGACCATTATGCATGTTTGTGTAACTGAAGATATACATGGACTCTGCTATTGGGGTACCTGTAAGTGTTGGGTAAAGGGATAGGAGGCGCATGACCTATCACAAACCCGGTGATCCTGCACGCAACTGTACAATTGGATTTGTTTGGAACAGATTTTTAGATAGAGTAGTGGATCTAGGCTATTCTGGCCAGAAGCTGTCAGACACATGCACCACGTTGGGCTGGCATAATCAGGTTAAAATAAAAGCTTGTTGGGTGATATTCAAAGGAGAATTTAGAACCTATAGAGTGAATAAGTACTGTATATGTTCACAGAATTGAACTATGTAATAGTTTGGTTTTTATTTGGGGTTGGCAATATGGGTGGGTTTTGACTGAACTGAAAGTAAGGTGGCGTCTGTTAATTGAAGAAGGGTCTAGGTGGGTGGGGAAGGGGCACATTTTAAACTCCCCGGGGGCTATCACACTTCCGGTCCAAATGAACCAACTGGCGTTCTTGAGTACCGATCGCCATGCGCATGCCCAATCCTACGCTCTGGGTAATTAGGGCCTTTGTCAGTACACAATTAAATTGGCTGAGTCAATATTTAATGAGGCTATATGTGATTACACTGTAGGCCCATTTTGCCTGTAGGAACTGGCGTTAAATGCGCTAGTTGGCCGCCAAGTGGGGTGTTGCTGCGAGCCCCTCTCTCCCTGCCCCCTAATTGCTCAGCAAACATTTGGCATCTGATGGCAAATAATTCAGGCAGATTTCTCAATTGGGATCGGACTAATTACTACATAAATCGGGTATTTGCAAAGTGTAGGGTGGAATGTACAGACCTCCTGATAAAGGAAACTGGGTGGAAATAATTCTATGGGAGGACAAAAATAGTAGTGAGTGTGCAGGAAAGGCTTCTATGGCGGCATCTTGGGTGACAGGACATGTAGGGTTGAGCATTGATCATGGATGTGAAGACTAAGTGTCTCTTGCAGACATATTGCGTTACAGAATAGGCAAACTACAAAACTAGTAGTTCCTTCTTGCTATGGCATCTATAACATGTCCAGACCTGAGGTGAGCGGTACCATAGAGAAATGTATAAATGTAGCAACATTTAGTCAGTTAAAAGCGTATCGTGTATAGAATAGATACCAGTTTACATGTATACATATAGGTAAGCATGTGTAGATAAGGTCATTAGCTGAACATCAGAAGATAAGCAGTGACAAGGGGAATCTCCTCATGTCACATTCTGTTGCCAGCAGTGCCCCTAGAGTTTTTGGGCAATGTGCCATTAATAAAGATCAGAGGGGTATAAATAGCTTCCTTGTAGTTCTAGTCCATACTTTATGGTAAGTGACTATTGATATATCTATAGGCGAACTAAGTCAAGTGGTGGAGTGTCACATTCCTATTGATGATACACATCAATAGTACAGCATCTGACCTTTGTGTGTTACTGGTGACCAGGTGTGCTAAGCAATATTTAAGAATTTTTAATGTCACCATGCCATGCTGATAACGCGCATATTACCTATGTAAACTGATATGTAGGTAGGTAACCATCACCACAACACTGGAAGTGTCTGAACTTTCTGATCGATAGGACGTGTGCATGTAGCTCTTCTATTAATGGCGTCAACAACATTAATGGTAACACTATGAATGGCATGCAAGTAGTTTGTATTGGATGAGGAATAAGAAGGCGTGAGAAAGTAGTAGATGGATATGGCATTAATGTGATAGGGAGTATAGGGTATTTCGTATTTGGATATCATAGTTTTGAATAACCGATAGCTGGATTTGTGGCTCAAAATAATTGAGGGAATCTTAAAATCACAGGCTAAGAATTAGTTTACTTACTTTTTTATCACTGACCATACCTGGAACTGATACACCTGTGATACTTCCAACATTCCATAGTTATGATGGTGACACGTTGACTTTTTTTTCTTGTTTTTTTTTCTCCTTACTTATGAATTGAAAGCATCCGAAATTTACTTGCCATCATAATGACTTGCTACACCACTTAAAACGATTCAAAACTTCTCCAAAAACAGCACAAAAATAAAGAAACCCTCAAGATAAGGGAGTGATCATTTTTTAACAACAGGGGGGGGCCGGTGGGTTTGAGGGGGGGGTCAGAATTTTTTCAACCCCTTGACCGGGGGGGGGTCAGAACTTTTTCAATACCTCTGATGGGGGGGGTCAAAATAATTTCACCTGTTTTCAGTGGAAAACCCCGCGCGTTACTATAGGCTAGAAGGGGACGTTCGCGCGCGATTTTTGTCCCTTATGGGGGGGGTCGAAAAAATTTTACCCCCTCGAGAGGGGGGGGTCGAAATTTTTTTCGCGTGTCCGCGCGCAAACCCACCAGCCCCCCCCCTGTTGTTAAAAAATGATCACTCCCTAAGCTAAAAGTAATCTTAGGATCGGACCTGTTTTCCAGAGAGAGTGGGATAACCTGAAATGACAGTACGTCATTTTACTTTAACCTTAGCTCAGTTGGCAGCAAGATGCACCCTGAATGATAAAGATAATTAATTAAGTCCCCTTTGGGCAAAACTAACAACATGTTGGATTAATCCTGTAAGCAGCAGACGTGAGGTCGGGTTGCTGTACGTCTTGGGGTCCGAATTGGCTTCAGAGGCTACACTGCAAAAATAGTGTTTAGATCCTAAACACAATTCTAAACATTTTCTTGCAATGTTTTTGTCAACACATTAATTTCCTAAACATGTTTAGCCAAACAATGTGCTTAGCTCAAGTGTTTAGAAATGTAGGTGTTTAGGTTAAAACTTTTGTGTTTAGATATATGAATTTTTGTGTTTAGGTGTTTATGAATTTTTGTGTTTAGATGTTTAAATGATTCGATGGAGAGTTAAGGTTTGCAGACATGTATGCATTAAAAAACATAGATATATTTTGTTGTTTTTTTCTCATTTACTGGGGGGCATCAGCAGGTATTTACTTGTCAAAGTCTCCAAAGATGTCAGCCACAGCTATATATATATACGTGTACATATATTACACACTGCATCAGAATGAGAGACTTGAGAAAGTACAACAGCTTGGCAGGAAGGACATTGCCTTATCTATTCCAGAATAACATCAAATAGGTGTCAGTCATGGAGTTTATTGATTATTTTATGGTAATGATGGTGGCATGAGCTGAATCTAGTCAATTTTCTATTGCCCTTTCTATTCACATGACATTCTATCAAATGAAACCATGATAAACATGGGATTTGGGGACATTTGTCACAACAATTGATTATAACTGTGTGCAGATAGTCCAGTCAAAGGTAGTGCTGCTACCTGGTGTGGATTCAACATCCAAGTATCTAAACATATTGATGTTTAAATCTAAACACCTATTATTCAACTGTCTCAACTCTAAACATCTAAACATGTTTAACGTAAATGTTTATGTAGTTAGAATAAAAGTGTTCATTTCCTAAATGTGTAGTCGGTGAGACACCTAACTGACCTATATGTTTAGGTTTTAAACGTGTTTAGACCTAAACATGTTTAAAATCTAAACACCATTTTTGCAGTGTATGCGAATTTGTTTTATGTGCTCAAAATACTAAACCGTTGGTTGTAACTGAACAATTTCCACGCCTAAGAGAAGAGTGTAACTAGAAAATATATTGCATTTGTGTTTACAAGAGGAAGAGGAAGGGTAGACGTAGTGAGGAGGGACCACAGACAGCAGTGCAACAAATGTACATTTCTATACATACCACAGTGCTGTAGATAGGCACCCAGGGCTTATAGATTTGGACTATATAGTAATTGGTCAATTGCACTGAGGTGGGGACAAACCCATTTTTCACCATGGGAAGGGGGTAAATGTGACTAAAGATTGAAGGTTTTGGATATTTTTCATTTCCATTAGTTGGGTAAGGTCAGTATCTTTCTTGGAAACCATGGTTTTGCCCATGTATCATTAGTATCTAAAGCAGCAGACTACAAAATAAGGGCTTTTTATGGGGTATTTTGAACGTTTTTTCATAGTGCTCCCACTGGTTTGGGGCAAAGTAAAGAGAAAATGCATTTGATATGTATATTTTTTTTATATTTCCACTAGCCCCCAATATTTAGCATTATATATAATCACTTCAAGAACTATTCCCCTTATCTGCCTGGAGTTATTGCTAAAAGCCTTGTGGTGTAGGTAAAGTGGAACCATACGTGCCACAATTTTCATTGTATTAGAATAGATAAAGAAAACAGTATAGATAGGTCATAAGTAGGTAAAAAGAATCTCTTATATGTTTAGTTCAGGATGGTCAATGAAGGAAATCCAAGTATCAATCATGTAACCTACTATTTTGATAGGTATGAATTAAAGTAAGATTGGAGTAGTTTTGGAGGAACCATACGTGCCACATATCCCAGATCCCCATAAATTTAATATTGCATGGTATAAACTTATATTGTTATCAAACTATTGTACCTATATAGGGGTTTGATAACTGAAATAAAAACAGAATTCTACCAGTTGCTTTTGATCAAAGACACTGAAATGTGACAGGGAACCATACGTGCCACACAAACTATAATGTCTTTTAAATCTTGAATTTGATGTAAGCATGTCTATTACAGGTTACTTGTGTAAAGTGACAATGGCTACCATCATGAATCATGGATTTGGTACCAATATGGTCAGTTTAAGATGGGCAAACTCTGCTCCTAAAAATGATGCTATTTTGACCAGAATCCCATAGGATTCAATGCAATATGAATGATTTGCACCTGAAATTGACAATTATTCATATTAGTGTTCCCAATGTTCAGGTTGAGCCCTTCTATGCATCAGTTTTTTTCACACAAATTTTTGGAACAATCCAAGTATTTTTATTTTTCACTGAATTTGATCCATGTGACCCCAACTGGCTGCAATTGACCAATTACCCCTGGCCCTAAAACAAGTCAAGTAGACTGGCGCTAATTCTAAATCTTACTCGCTAATAAGGCAGGCTAGGGTTATCCCCCCATTTTAATGCGAAAGATACAACATCCCCTCCCCGCTTGATAAAAATGACAATTTTCTTATCATAGAAACACCCACTGGCCAATCAATATACTCTAAGAAAACATGCAATAAGGAAGGAGACTGCACGCCACAAGCGCATCCCTAAATCATTCATCTATGATCAATCGATAACAGTATAAGGAACAAAGGAATATAATACAGACCCACCTACGCAAAGACATCAGTGATTTCGGCACTCATGTGTAATAGAAGTGTATGGGTTTACTTTATCGGGTGTAATCTTTATAAAGGTTGACGATCACCATGGAGAATCACAATGAATTTGCTCTTTCTTCATAGTGTGAAGTAACATCGGATAGTGTATAATGATACTGTTTTTACCTTTTTGTTTTTCAGAATCTCTCTCTCTCTCTCATAACAATTGAGTGCAATATAGTTGCTATTTCCCTTCTTCTCAGTCCTTTATTTGTCAATCATCATTTCATTCCTACTTTCTTCAAATAGAACTTTATTTTCATTAAATATTGTTTTTTCTATACAGTCTATGTACATGTAGTGCTTTACAGTGAAAGGTTTATATGTCCTTACCTTTCGCGAAAAGCAAATTGTGTAGAGGCAAGGAGAAAGGGTGCTCCGTTCTAAAAGTCAACTTTAAAATTCAAACCACTAGCTTTAAAGTGATGTTAACTCAACCGGGAAGGACAGTTCATTTTCACTAATCGCTGCTTCACAGCCAATGGTAAATAAAAGATAGATCATACATATAAATACGATAAACCCAATATACAGCAGTGCGTTATCAACATGATCCAGTAACATCAGTTCAGGGAATGAAATTCTACCACAAAACAAACATTATTACTGGAGAGTTCTTTTTTTTAAAATCACTTTCTTTATTTTCTGTCTCTCAGGGACCAAAATTCGACAGCGCAGTATATGGCGTTCATAAATGAGGTCACTGATGTTGTTTCAGTTCATACACGCATACAATTTTGTGTACATTATAACATGAATGTTACGATAATGGAATTCCTAAAGTGTAGACTGATATTGGCCGGTATTTCTTGCATTATTGCGGGAGAGAAACTAGGCCCCAATTTCTGAGAGCACCATTTAAGACACCTTCTACACTGTCTATGTATATACAATGCAATTATTCACATATCAATTGCACTGGCATATACAAGTAGTGAATACATAAGCCTACCTAATTAACAGATAGACCACTCTTTCTTTGGGGGCGGGGGTCCAGGAGTGGGGGATATAACAAGGATAAAATTAAAACGTAGGTTTCATTTTACTCGACGCCCCCCTCCCCCATATCTAGCACACAAAAGTGTCGTTCCAAATACTTCCTCTTAATCTCAAGCTAAAACAGAAACTTTGTCGACCAGTGAATGGTGTGGGCTGCCATTGAAATGTGATTCATTTACCTTGTATAGTTTTCACTCCCACATCAAAATGTCAATTGATTAAACCATGACCTTAAAGACCATAAAAGCTTAAAATCCCTGGGCTTTTTTTCACATCACTTCATTAAAATTTCAAAGCTGATCATCGTTGGGGATTCAGGTTTCTCTGCTTAGAAGTAATGCCATATAAGGTTAAATGCCCAAGCTGACATCCTTAGGACCCGACATCGTTTGTCTTGCTTCCATTCAATCAACTGCTTCAAACCACCACAAACTGTCGTTCTGGCTGTTGAAGGGTAATTACTATACAGGGTCCATTAATTGACCACTGATTAGTGGATAGGCTTTGTGAGGCAGGTCAGGTACGTTGAGCTTATCGTCACTTTAACCAGATCTTTTGTTGGAGACGGACCTCTCGACGAGAGCACGCTGGGCTTATCAAGATGCCGGGGGGCAGGCACACTGGCAGGACCAGATGCACATGCTCCAGGCAGGGGGCCAGGGACACCCGGCCACATGACGCCTGAGCAACACACAGGGAACCATGGAGCAGCTCGGCTGGCCCACGAGGGGGGACGCAACGCCACATGCCACCAGGTGGCAGCGTATGACATATGTCGGATTCTAAAGACAGATAGCGTCACAGTGTCCCACTTAGGACATCTGGTGACAAGTGAAAGCGTAAGTAGGTGTCTTTTAATCGACACACCACGTGGGGGACGCTCACACCGACCTGCCAATCACAGAAGGGCCTACTGTTTGACCATGCCCTAATTGAGTCTCATCAGCGTGCTAATTGGCTGAATCCACTTCATCATACTTAAGTAGCAACAGGTGTCTGTTGTCAACACTCTGCTGAGCAGCTCATGACAGACATGGAGACTCCTGACCTGACACCAGTATCACCTTCCACACCACCTAGAGGCGACATCCTGAATGAAGCCATACAATTAGCACAGGTGGAGGGGCGCACCCCCAGGGATGTTCCAAGCACCTTCAGAGAACTGTTCTCACTGGGTTCCCACCTAGCAGTGAACCAGTGAACCGCTACTCGTCGTCACCAGACCCACCTTTCATCACGCAATACTCACCCACCAGACCTGCTGTAAATGGGCCCATAGTGCACACAACTGACCCGTTAACTTCAAATGCAGTGAATGAGAGAAGCTCATCAGAAGTAGTTTATCATCCTACACCAACTGTGCACAAGCCCCCACAGCAGAATGCTCCTTCAGCACCAATGAAGAGGAAGGCAGACCAACCCACTCATACAGCCAAAAGACTGTAAAACCTAGATGGCTGATAACGGTAATGGTACAAAATAGGCCTTCTTACCGTGGTGCTGTATATGACAACTATACATTCAACAGCCCAACCTCAGACCCTAGAGGGGTGCATTCTCAAGACAGAGACAACCAGCCTAGGTGTAGAAGGGGCAGGGGTGAACTGCCACGAGCCATACCTTTGTATGCCGACCAGCCTGACCACGCCCTAGTGGACAGTGACAATTACAGCAGAGGACCGTGAGGTGGAGCAGGTGTTCCAAAACGCTCAACATGCTCCTCGGCAAGCAGCTCACATCATGTCAACAAGCCAATACAATGATCATAGTGCTATGAGTTAAAGCAAAATGATTTAGTCTCAGGAATCTGGTAGTTTAGGATGGTCCCCTGACAACAGAAGACCTGAGTCAGACAGATCTAGGACCAGACCCTCAGTCAGGCGAGAGGATGGACCCTCCACCAGGGGAGACCACCCTCCCACGCGCCAGCCACTTGGGTGGCCGCAGATGCCGCGCGCCCTGCAGTGACCCACAGTGCAAACATAGAAGCACAACATGGACAGCGCCAACCAGAAGTGATACCAGAGCAGTATGACTACCCAGCACTCAGAGGAGTGCAGACTAATCAACAGCAGAGGAACCCATTACCTGTATATAGGCCACAGGCATTTGACTGCCCTCTAGCTGCAGTACAGGTTCCCTTCACAGAGCCAAAAGATGCTGAGACCACTAACTCACCAAAGAAAGTGAAAACCTTAGTAAATGTCATATATATGAACCCCTCCACTAAGGATCAGCTGAAAGACCTCTACAAGACCTAACCTAGACCCTCCAACCTGGAGGTCTTATACAAAACGAGACTTAATGAGGACATGTCTAGGCAGCTGGTAAAAGAAATTAGGGAAGCAGTGGTACAGAGAGATGACACCTTCAGATCGTTACAGTGGTGCCTCTAGTTTGCAGCCAGACCACTAGTGCAGGCACTTGACCACCTAGGCAGTGCAGAAACACTCAACCCTAAGAAACAGGTCGCATATATGTGACCAGGTGAGGGAAAACATGCCTCCTGGGGGGAAATGGCTTTTTAAGGTTTAAGTCATGGGCTTTAAAATGAGATATCTTGAGCTAAAATATCCCCGGTAGTTTTGCTGTAATTGCTTGTCAAACATAGGTTTGTGTGTACAAATGAAAATAGGAAATAAGCTCTAAATGCATTATATCCTATCATAAACACTAAAAATGCAAAGAAATACAGTTTTGTGGAAAAATAACCAAAGAAATGTGATGTTTTTGTCATAAAATTGGTTTTAGAGGGAATTTTTGAGTTCTGTTTTCGGTTCTGGGTTCCTGAAGGAATTTCAAAATGAGTTTGTGGCAAAAATTCAAAATTGGAATTCGGGAGTGGTTACCATGGCAACCAGAAATTGCCTTATCTACCAATTTTCTATGTTTCCATGGCAACCAACGTTCCAGAAATGGAACATTTTCAGTGGAGATAGAACGATTTTAAGCATACCACTGGATTCCTTATAAAAAATTGGTCTAAAGCTTTTTTTAGCATATTTGTCAGTGTTTTACCCATATTCTGCCCCCTGGTGGCCAAAACCATTACTAAAAATCCCCCCGGAGGCACATTCTTCCACATATGTTGGATTCACTAAAGCTAATATCAAAATCCTCTTGGAGAACAAATGACATTAGACGCAACAATGTCTATGCAGGTCTGAAAGGTGTCAGAATGGAAGTAGCACAGAAGCTGGAGAACCACAAAAGCTTCAAATATCTGCTGGGAAAAGAAACCAGAGAGCAGATTGTGGTTAGGCAGAAAGAGGAAGAAGCCCTAAGAGATGTGGTATCTGCTCCTAGGTCCTGGAACCACCGCCAGGGAAACTACAAGGGTGGCCAGACCCACAGCCGCCATACCAAGAGTGGGTCCAACCGCAAATACTCAACAGGGCGCTCCAGGTCCAGTCAGGACCGCCACCGCCACCAAGGGGCGTCAAACCACCAAGAAGACTACCGGCCCAACAACAACAACACCTCTTTGCTGACCACCCAAAACACCTGTAAAATTGATGGGTTTGGCACATGACCTACTGAAGGTCAGGAGATTGTCAGTCAGACAGTTTGCAGGAGTCATAGGGAAACTGGCAGCTACTGAACCTGGCAATGACAGGGCCAAGTCCACATTAAACTGCTTCAAAGAGTTAAATACTTGGCTCTTGCCAAATCATTGGGTAACTATGATGCAACGATGTACTTGAATGATGCAGTACATGATTGTAACAAACAGTGGCTGTCACACCTCCCTATCGCATCTGCACTTTATGCAGAAATCCGCCCACAAGTGTCAATCTACACAGATCCATCCAAAACAGGATGGGGTTGCTATTGGCAACAGGGTGACTTTGAGTATGGTGAGGAATGGCCCATCAATGTCAAAGAGCTGCATATCAATATTGTGAAATTGAAGGCAGTCCTCATGACGCTGAAAAAGCTCCAATGTTGAGAGAAAAACCAGTGTGTACACCTGTTTATTGATAACACAACTGCCCTAAGTTGTATCAAAAAAGGTGGTTCTCTGGGATCCATACCTTATGATGATGTCACACAGAGCATATACCTTTATGCATGGAAACATAGAATCACCTTCAAGCTATCCTACTGCCCTACAGAACTTAATGTAGAAGCAGATAGGGCATCAAGGGCGTTTGCATCATCAGCAGAGTGGTCACTATCCCCTACAACACAAAGTTACATTTTCTCTGCCTTTCACAAACCCCAGGTGGATTTGTTTGCATCATACCAAAATGCACTCTACCCAAAACACATGTCGCTATATTATGATGCCAATGCAATGGCAACTGATGCATTCACATGCACATGGAATGATGAGTCACTAATCTTCCCACCTTTCTCTCTGGTTGGCAGAGTACTGAGTAAGATCAAACAAGACAGGATGACAGGCTTGCTAGTGGTACCCAATTGGCCAACCCAACCTTGGTTTGCCAGCCTGACCAAGCTCAAGAGATACAACAAACACTTACACATCCCCATCACGCCTACGACCCTGTTGTGGCCAGGGGCCCCCAACAAGAAGTTCCCATTGGCAGGCAGATCACAGCTACTGATTATCCTTATATGAAATCCATATGGTACGATTTATTGGGTTTCTCATTCACAACCTGGCAGGTTATGACCAAGGCTTGAAGCCCTAACACTGCAGCAGCCTATGAGGGCTGTGCCAAACACTGGACAGCCTTTCCGAGCCTACGAGATGTTCATTCAACACAGCCCTCAGTCAAAGACTGCATACAGTTTCTCAGTGAGTTCATGGACAAGGGAGTAGGCCAGATCATTCTTCCAGATCATTCTTATCCTGTTTTATTAGCTTCAATGGGAAACCAGCAGGTGAAGAGCCAACCATCTCAAGGTTTGCTCGAGGAACTAAAGTCAAGAAGCCCCCAGCAAAAAAATAGATTTTGTATGGGACCCACAACCTTTTCTATGGACTCTACAGGAGTGGGGTTACATACATGAACTAGACTTTGAGAAACTTACCAGACGAACCATGTTACTGATCTTATTAGCAACAGGCCAAAGGCTGCAGGCCCGACACCTAATGTTGAGAGGTGACTGTGAGTGGACGGAGTATTCAGTGAAAATCACATACTCTCTCCGTACTAAAACCAACAACCCCACATACAAACCACTCATCATGTTCTTCCAGAGATGACCAGATGAAAGGCTCTGTGTCTACTCATGCCTGAGGGCCTACATAGCAGACCATAGGTCACAATCGGCAGTGCCTTTTGTATTTGCAACAGTAATACTTCCCACATCCAGGGCTCGTGCCAAGACTATATTATGACAAGTCAAGTCGGCACTAACCGATGCTGGGGTAGATGCACAGGACACTGCATACTCTGCCCGTCATGCATCTACCTCGGCGGTGGCAAGGGTGAGAGTACTGGTACAGGAAATCCTGAAATCGGCAGGGTGGTCAAATGAAACCACCTTTGCCAGAATCTACAACAGGCCTCTATATGTCCCACCGGTACAACAACCAACAGACTTTATTCCATTCTTAATGGACCTTTTAACTCATGTAACAACAAGATGAACTTACCTTGTATGCAGCTTACCTGCATATGCCTTACTCATATCTATCCCAGAACTAGTGATTAGATACTCATTTATCAGTATATACTCTATACATTATATACTCCAAGGCTTGGTGACTTACAGCCTCTTAGACAGATTCAGGCACGATGAGTGCTGAGGCTATTACAGCAATAAATGTAACACGCTGTAAAACTTTTCCATCAAGGAAAAAGGGGGGAGGTACACTACCCCTACAGTCATTGAAATAACTATTGTTATATCATACTCCGGTCTACGCATTGTATAGCATTGTGCCTTTTTATATGAAACATAATGTTCTAGTTATAGACCTATCATATATGTTTTGTCAACATATAAGTGATAACTGTAGTTTTGCTAAGACATAATAAAACTTAGATAGCAAAGCTACCGCCTGAGTTTTAATTTCACGAATGAGTTGAAGTAGCCTATCCACTAATCGGTGGTCAACTAACCAATCCCTGTAGAGTTATTTATAAGTTATTCTAATGAAATGTAAAATAACTGTAATCACTAATTTTCCATCAAGGAAAAAGTTTTTCCAACCACCAAAGTGGATTGGCCCACCTTCGTGCTGAAGAGCACTCATTTCCCACCACTTGTCACCCAACTTCACGAATGAGTTGAAGTAGCCTATCCACTAATCTGTGGTCAATTAACGGATCCCTGTATAGTAATTTATAAGTTATTTTAATGAAATGTAAAATAACTGTAATCACTCTCAGGGTATACTATTGATCACCGAAGTGGATTGGCCCACCCTCATGCTCAAAAGCACTCATTTCCCACCACTTGTCACCTGCAAAATTAAAACTTGAATCATGTTAAAGTATGACAATAAGCTCAACGTACCTGACCTGCCTAACATAGCCAATCCACTTTGGTGGTCAATAGCCCTGACAGTAATTACAGTTATTTTACATTTCATGAAAAGAACTACAGGGGTTTCCTGATGAAGGCATATTAGATATGCTGAAACGTTGATCATAATACATTGTTATAGAAATCAACTATAATTATAAAAATTGTTACATTGTGATGAACCATTGTTAGAACTTAATAAAACTTTGAACTGTATTTGAACTCGTCTGGTTTTGTGTGACATCACCATTCTCAGTATTGAAATAACTTATAAATTCCTTACCGGGTATTTATAGCCCAAATGTCCAATGGCCCCAATTAACGCACAGGAAGAAGACACAGATATCTTCATCCCATGTCAGTTTGGGCAGATGAGATTCATGTTTGAAGACTCAGCTGTCTAGGTGATTATTGAACTGGTTTCTTCCCAAGCTGACTTGTGACATAACACCCTTAGACCGACCTTACCCCCCACCCTACCTTGCGGCTTATAGGGTATTCCTGAACTGAGGGTGCGAATTATAATACAAGGGGTTTTGCATATATAGACTTATAGGCTTATATGGGGTGATTATTGAGCCTACTGCAGCTGGTGTTACTTTCCCCTTCTAGATGCATGGCTGATTGTTTAAATGGAGGTTATTTGTTATCATCTTAGGTGCTTTTACCATCACCATCATGTTTAAAAAATTCCCAAAGCAATCAATTGATTTCAAGAGCAATGATGTCAAGAAGAGACCAGCAAGAGACCAGGTATAATTTAATTGAAGGCCATGCGCAACCTCTGTGAACAGGATCATCCTATAAACTTCCTCAAACAATTTTCTGCATTGAATATTACACATTCAGCTGTCGCACCATTTGGTCACAAATAATAAATTACTGTCTAAAGTTTGAACCTTTCCAGGGATAAGCTGCACACACCAACTCCCATCATCATCAACGGATCGTATGCATTACCATTGAGTCGATGGGGGAGTGTCAGCTGACACAAGTCAGGTGGTATAAATAGACGCATCACTGACTTAATTCCCAATCTATCAGGTCTACACACAAAGCGTACAAGGTGATCAATGGCTTTTTATACTGTGCTTCATTAAACGATTATCTCAGTGTATATTGCCTGATTAAGTGACCCGCGCTCCTCTAACGCATCATCTGCACTTTATAGTATCATTTGTATGGATCCCGAAGTGTATGGATCTGTCCAATTAGGAGAACTAGTGGCGTGGGAAGGAATCGATTGTGTCATTTATCATTATCTCTGTCTCTTTGGATCAAATGTTGCCTCAGACATTTGGTGTCAGTTATGATACTAGTGGTTGGTAAGGGGCGATAACTTTGCGTTCTTCATTTCGCCCAAGGTTATATGGCATCATGATCAATTATAATGATATTCTGCCACGGAGTACCTAGAAACTATTAGATGTCTGAGGGAACGCACATGTGTTTCTACGCATCTGTCCTGTAGCCCAATAATACGTAGGATTATATAGACACGTACAGCTGACTGGAGAGGGTCGGTGAAAACCTGCGACTGATATTTGCAATTCAAACAAGCCTTTGTTATTTTAGTATAAAGGGTACTGATTGCATCATGACCGAGAATGCAGGTAAAATGAAATGCATACAAGCAAACATAATTATATACACGAACACTTCTCGTTATAATTATGGCATCTTTGTTGGATTGTTTTTGGTAGCTGTGGCTTGTTTCTGGAAAAGGAATTGAGCCATTATAAAAACTACTCTGTCTGCAATAAAACATGTAGTTACTGCTGAGTAGTCTTGAATGTCAGAAAAAATAGCAATCGCTGAAATTGGTAGCAAAAGTTTAGATTTGATATGTATAATAATTATGAAAATCAGGTCCCCCTTGCAATAGGTTATCAGTATAATGGATGCATCGCAGAGACCAGAATCACTATACCATTGCTGCTTTGGTCATCATTGAGCACAAATGAGAATTACTTGATAACAATAGACATAAACCCCAGTCTATAGATAAAATATGCACTCTGACAACCATTTGACATTGATAGAAATGTTATCCCACAGATACAATGCTGCTCTTAAATTCTGCGTGGGTGTTGACATCGATCATACGTCTTTCAGTGAGTGCACTTGAATAGACTGCCCTGTGAGACTCATCAGAAACTGGTAAATGTATCCAAGAAATCCTTCTTATATAGTCCCTTCTGAAAGAGCAGTCAACTCTGTGAAGGAAAGATGCTAATATTTGATTAGGTTTTAAAATTTGTAATAAGTCCGTTTGAACTGGATACTGGAGTGATTGGTGTGGAGATGACAGAGGGTGTGAATTACTGTCTTGAAGATGCTGAGTGGGCTTAACATGGATGAGAGGATGGAGGAAGAGAAGTAAACTGAATGTCAAAAAGATTCAGAAAGAAGCTAGAAGAAACTATGACATGTAGCAATGCCAGCATGATCAGCACTGTTTGTTCAGGATGTGAGATTATGCACAAGACAGAGAGAGGATGATTCCTCAGTGTTAAGGGAGGATACAAGGGAGTACTATTTCGCTGAAAATGGAAAGAAATATGATATATAAAGAAGGGAAAGGTGAGCTTTTGAAATACAGTATCTATTACCAATAAAGGCAGGTAAACCATCTACCACTTTCCACAGATGGAAGCCATTAGCATAGTTCTCCAGGGGCCACTTCAGCCTGATGTTTCTCCTGTTTACTTCTCCCATACCTCTTAGTATAAATGAGTAATGGGACCTCCAGGGTAGTAACTTGCATCATCATAATATCACAAAAGAGACAAATTGGAGATATGAATCTATACTAAATAGCATAGAAAGAGAAATGTAGCTGGTGGAAGCCTGAAGTAGGATGTAAAGGACGATAGATGGGATATCGGGACGTGGGCTAGCCTTCTAATTAACACTCCTAAGGCTGCTTGTTAAGCCAGGATAAGGAACTCAGTAAGGAAACTCCTTGTATTTGAGTTGAAGGTGTGGGTTACATAAACAAGAGAGAACAGACTCATTCGGTGTTATGTTTGTGCCTTTGGGTGCCTTAAGACTTGGAGGTCCACTGGAGTGAGTGAGTGAGTGAGTAATAGATGTTTAACGCCATTTCGACAGCTAAGGTCATATTCATGGCGAGAACTACATTACACAATTTCACAGAGAAATGTGTCAGTGCCCGCGCATATGTGCACCACACACATCCTGAGGGGATAGGAAAGATGAGAAATAGACCCTTTTAAGTGGGCTAGGGAAGCCCGGAAGGTCCACTGGAGGGGTCTGTCTAGATGCATATCACGGAGGAGGCAAGAGGGTAGTAAACACTATCAGGGTGTTTGCAATCTGGAGGTGTGGATTCTAGCTGTGAAGTAGTAGATTGGGACATTCCTCCTGTAGAGGGGTGTACAGCAAAGTTCTACTGGTATGCGTAAATAGGACTGGGTGCAGGGTAGTATAACTGTCGGAATTGAACAAATCAACCAAACCCTCCCTATAAGTTCACCCGAGGTTGGAAGGTGTTGCTGTGTCGTTTATTAAGATAATGATATTTGGAGGCCTTCCCTTTCTTCTTGGCGACAAGGGGCGTGGCTGACCATTAATCATCACCCAAAAGTTGAAGGGCTGCATCAAAATTTAAATGGGTAAGTCTTGATTCCCTGATCGTAAACAGGAAAAGGCTCGATTTATGGCCTCAACCTTGTTCGGACTTGGCCAAGGGAGTAGGTGTTATGACAGAAAGATGCTCAACTCTGACAGGGAGGGAGCCTGCGACTTCTAACCTAATAACCAGCTCTCTAAATGTGTTTCACAAATCGATATCGTACGCTCAAAGCCACATCTCGCGCTAATGCTGTTCGGTCATCCGTGACGCGGCCATTGATCAACCATGTTTACTGACCGTGACGCCCGCTGGTGCTCCCTGGTGGGCGAATCTGGCACTAGAGAGTATTAGGAGGGTACACTTTTGGGGTCAGAACCTAAGTATGGGATCTCTATGGGAAAAGGAGGTGGTTGGCTTTAGTTAGGGGTCGATGGGGTGTGATTTATAGTTGATTTATTGCTCTTGTTGGTGCAGTTATTGCAGATGATGTGGTTTTGTTTGCCCAGGAAAAAGCAGCCTTTGCAAAAATGTTTAAAACCGCAATATTCATGGTATTGAATGTGAAATAGAGTGTTTGATATTTGTCCTTCGTGCTCTTGCCACATTACTATCAATGAAGCAAATTATTGCCTTCATATGAGAGATTAGACCTTATTTCCAGACGTTTGAGTATGTTTGAATGTCATTAGAAGTGGTCTTCTGGCATGTCATCGGCTTCTGTTAACACTTCATCACGTCGCTGGAATGGATCTCAATGTCTGTCCATCAATTGAACGCTCACTCGATGCCTTTTACAATCCCAACTGACTCAATGAATGGGCTTTTGACACTGAGATTCCCATGAAAGAATAGTGGAAATCCTAAGAAGAATGGAGGAATTAATTATGAAATAGCTTGGCTGTTATTGTGAGGAAGAAGGCAGGTTTTGCATGAAGTGAAAAGAATGGTGCATGGGTAAAATATGTTTAAAAGATCTAAGATTGCCCCTGTGGTGATAGGCATATTTATTGCACGACTTCTGTGCATTTTCTGGATATTCCTGGATATTTTGCACCATAATGTGAGCATATGCTAGGTGGATATCAGTACTATTTGGGGTGGATATCAGCACGATTTGAGACATGTCATGTGTCATATGTCACATGTTGAAACCTATGTGAAATACGTTGCCTGAGGTGGACTCGATCGCTGAAAGTTGGGATCTAGAGTTCTACGCCTTAGCCATCATACCAGCTAGGGCGTCAGCTGAGAGAGAAACCTACTATTGTATAATAGCTACATGTACTAGATAGAAGGTAAATAGTATAAAACTAAAAGAGATATCTCTAGATCGTTGGCAAGGTGGGCGGTATTGCATGCGAAGCAATGGCCTGTATAGGTGGCAGGAATGAGAGGCTACGTCACTATACAGCAGAAAACCCGTGTATATAGAAGCAGGCTAGTGGCTCAGGATTACAGTGTCGTTGGTACCACAAAAACATCTCTGTTCTCGCATGCCGCTGTGCAGTGTCGAGAGTAGAGACAATTCGGCGGCATACGCCTTTCCAGTAAAGTTTTACCATTAATAAGTTAGAGCATTAGAGACTCTAGTGGCCGACAATATCCAATGGTAATCAGGGAACGCTGTAGCCAAACCAATCGGTTCCCATTCGCAACTGCCTCATTAAGACATTCAGGCGTTTTTAAGGTAGACCCAATGCCTTCTGTGAGGCCTTTACCTCTCAATTGCCTATATCCATCAAAATTATTCCATTTGAGAGATAGGGACCAAACTTAGTGAAGTATGTGCCTAAGGGCCCTGTCCCATAAGCCTTTTGCGACGAACGGTTTATATCTATGTCACAAATATTTTTGAAGATGTCCCTAAACCTCAAAATGTAGTGCCTTTGCAAATATTTCACAAATGTCCCAAAATCTCAAAATGGTGTGCCTCAATCACACACCCATTGGTGTTTTTAAAACCATTTATAAGCATCCAATGGGCTATAATTATAGTGGTTAAAAACTACCTACTGAACATTTGCCATCGCAAATCACCTCTCAAATAATGTCAGACAGGATGTCTACCTGCCATTGTCCTCTTGTCAGCCAACCTCTCTTCTTGTCACATTTCTCTCTGTCAAACAACATATCTACTTGCTCCGTCCTTCCCTGTCAGAGAGCGAGTGTGGCTACCTGTCCCGCCCCTCCCTGTCAGGCAGTCTATACTTTGATTACTTTCATAAACTATTTGATAAACAAGGGTATTAAAAGATAACCTTTTGAAACATAGGGGCCTGACATGTCCCTATCTCACAAATGTTTGTAAGATGTGGGTTGATGGGACATGGTCCCTATATCTTAACAAGACTAAGTTGAGATAGTGACTTTGTTGTTTGTTTGGGACTCGAGATGGACCATAAGTCTCAAATATCCATTATTCCACAAACTTTTGACAAATTTGACATTTTGAGAAATAGGGGCCTCACACTTGTAGAGGCGCCTATTTTCACAAGTTTTCAGAGTGGAATAGAAAGGCAAGCAAGTCAGGGGCTGACAAAAATTTCTATGTTTCACAAAGTTACCTTTATCCCCACCTGGCCATCATATCTAATGGGAAGTTTTTGAGCAACATGGATAATTCTGAAGCATTTTCTTTATGTTGGCAACCAAAGTTATTACGATTCTTAAGATACAAACATTGAACAGAAATGATTGTTTTCCTTGATGAAAAGTCAATTTAGTTTTCATTTTGATGAGGCAAATAGTTCTAAGCAGATTTCAGTCAGTTATGGTGATATTTAAGTTCACAGTGTATATACATACCTTTGACATTAAATGTACATGTCATTGAAATTGGTTAAAGATTGTACTGACCTCAAAAAGGAAACAGGAGCCAGGGCGGTAGATATGAAATGTTGACACATTTTCAGAATCACCTGTTAGGCTGGAAAGTGACGGGGTGCACGGCCATGCCTATTAGCCCCGGGTATCAGCCCCACGCTGAAGCAACATCATCTGATAGAGCCAAACCTTGAAGTACCCGTTAGGAAAATGTCATGTTATTGAGATACCTATATGGCTGATTGAATCCGCCAACCACTCATCAGCTATATGAACTGACTTCTCTATTTTGGCATCTGATATTATCATTGTTGAATTGTGGATTGCTGATCCAATTGGCATGGATCCAATCCCTGAATGAAATTTACCCTCACTACATGTGGTACTACCAACCAAGTCTCCGCCTTGCACGAAATGTCGCAGGTTATTCATTTCTGTACACCATATATTTATGACAGTGACAAGCAATCCACCCCGCCTACGATGTTCTACCAACAAAACAGGTGTAGTCTCTTCACCATGAAACCTTTCGTGATGTACTTACTTTCATGACTGCGCACTTCCAGTGGGCGATATTTCACTGATATGACACCATTGCTCTAAACTGGTCTTATTCTCAAAAGGTGATGCGTGATATTGATAGTAATAGGCCACTCTCCAAAAAAAAAATAGTTTCTCACCATGGGCTTTTTTTATCGATGGCTTTTGATATCAAAAACAGTCATATACAAAACTATATACCATTTTCAGCGTTGCAGCGAATTAGCTCTCCCTGAATATAATATCATTACAACGGCCCTACGAACTATTAAAGCAAAGTACAACTGCAGGTGTGATCCCCCTCGGTGCCGTGTTAGGTCTCCACTAGCAAATGGTCACAAACCATTTATATTCACATTGAGATAGGTATGCTTGCCTCGGGGGAAAGATAATGTTATTTTATTAGATGAACTCTGCTTGTGTTGGCTGTAAAGGCAAATACAAATACCGAAATCAATCCTGTAATGGCGGGAGGCAAGCGAGCAGTACATTCACAAGCACGTACTCCCCACATGGAACATAGTGTTCTACTTATTTTCTCTACCCAAGGCATTGGTCAATTATCAATATAGATATTAAAGCATCCTTTACCCTCCTGTGTACATTGTATTTCTCATCATACATGCGGAAAGGTTGCTTTACCTGAGAGCAAGCACATCATCCCTTTTTCGCATGACTGCTCTCCTTTCCTGGTTTTCTGATAACACATATATTCAGCTCCTAATGGCATAATATTATATGATAGATTTTGTACGTTATAGGGACAGTAACATATCAATATTTGATAGACGTGAAATTGTCCAGTTCCTCTCCTTTTGCTCCTCTTTCTCATCACACACTCGCTACACCCCCATATATGCGCTGCCCTAGAAGGGGGATTTCATGGGCAAAAAGTAATCTAATAAATATAGAGTCAAATAATGACACCCCCTTTGCCGCCAAGGAAAGGCCCCCTGAAAGCATTCTGATCGAGATATAGACCGAAACATTGCATCCACTTCCGTATACTGTTGAATGCTCACCAGTTCATTGAACTAAAAGCCCGTAAGGCAGTTTGAGGGAGAAATCCCTTTGTTGCTCTTAGCAATTGCAATTTCAGATATGCCATTTCCGTGTAAACAGTCCACCCTTACAGCACAGTACATCAACTTGATCGGATGGACCATTACGAAATGACGGCCACCTGGGATTCAGCGGCTGACCTGCTGCCTATTGGATGTGGGCAGTGGACCCTGAGGTATACCCATGGTGTATTAATAACCCACACCATGAAAGAATCCACATAACACCATTATATGTGAATTCATCCCCACTCCAGTACTCCAACATTGGCAACCCATCCCCTTCAACACCACAGGAGGATGCCTACCTGCAGGCAGATTAAGGCAACTAGAAATTCATGGAAAAGTCCCATGTGGCCGTCGGCACTAAGTGACGCCATTCATGTCAACTCTGCCTTATATCTGATTTGTAAACTTTGCACTATGGATGTGAAAACACCATGTGACTACCTGTTGGCTGAGTCAACATTAAGTACTTAGAATGCACTCCCAGTGCATGTTGTGGTGCTACTGGAGTGCAATCAGACACACCCTCTGGTAGGGTAGGCACATATTGAAGGGTTATGCCATGGTCAGTTAGAACTACACTATGACAAACGACAAAACCATATCCACAGCAGGCTGTCACTCAAAGCCAAACATGCCACTGACTACCCACACCCCCCTCCTCTCATTTGGCCCTATACCCGTCCCTCCTGTCTCTTTATTTTTTTCTTTCTCCACCTAATACTATAGCATACGTTCCGAATTGACACATTCCTGTAAAGGTCTAGTTTTTTTGCTTCCGAGAAAAGTCACATTGCATACCGGCATACCTACACTTTAATTATATAAAGTGTAAACAGGAGTCGAGAATTGAACCCTCTCATGGAGATAGACCATATTTTATTCTAGAGTTCCTATTGTGAACTGAATTCTCACAAACGCTGGGGGGAGGGGGTGTTATCAGAGTCACATGTTATGTTCAACATTTATCTCTTCCTCTTGAAGATTAAATGTTCTCACAGAGTAGGATTTTCTAGTTGAGATCAAAGTCTTAACTCGAATTCTCGAGTTTCGTTTCGAGCATCTGTGCAGGGCTTGACAAAGACAGATTTAAAAGTATACCAATGCATTGCTCAAGATTTTCCCATGTGTCCAGAATTATGGATGGTTAAAACTGTTAATTTGCAGCAAAGGTTGCTGGCAATTTAGGTTCCGGAAGCATTTGCCGTACATTTGCCGTACATTGAGTGACACACTTTCTATAATGCTGTAAAGTAGTTCAATTTGTGTAATTTCTACAGTGACGACTTGTAAAGCATGGTAAGGCACTTTCCCCCTCTAACAATAAAACTGTTTTATATGGTAGATGCTATCTTTCATGCAAGGAGTAGTGTGTTCAATCTATTTTCATAAAATGTAGGAGTAGGGTGTTCAGTCTATTTTTATAAAATGTAGAACATTTTATTTTTTCCAACAGAATGAATACCCGGTAGAAGAGACTTTAAGTAATGGAACGCTGAAGAAATTGTAATTGTATCACCCTCAGTTCAATTTTAATTGAATTTCTTCTCCTAAAAGTGAGGGGTTTGATTCAGACAAACTCGCCCATACTTAGCCACAAAGAGTGGTCTAGGCCTCTGGTCAGGTTTCTGTGAATGTGAGGAGGACCCTGTGTGTGCACCCTGAGCAGGCTCTGTTGAGTGGGACCTACATGCGCTATAGTGACGGTCACACAGTGCAGTATTTGGGAACTCCAAAATGCTTTTCGTGTCCAATCATTTTCAGCTTTGAAGATGATTCTGACATCACAAAAAGAATATCATGGTGGTATTATGGACTAATGGAAGAGTTTTGAAGCTAAAGGATGGAAATCATGAGGCAGGTCCAAAGTCTACCCATATGTTAAAGAAAAGACACCACCCAAATTTATACCATCAGAATAACAATCAAACCTAGAAAGACCTCATGAAAGTAGTCATTGTAGTCAGACATATTCATTTAGCACCACAAAGAAGCCTAGAGGCCATTTGTAATCATAAGGGTATTCTATTGAATAAATGATTTTGTAGGATAAATGATTTTATAGGATGAAGGATTATGAGGGATAAAGGATTTTGTTGGTTAAAGGATTTTTTAGGGATAAAGGATTTTGTGCTTTAACACCACACTGAAAACCTACAGGGATCAGAACTCGTCAATGGGCCAGATTTTCTGGGCACGTACAAATCTCCGTGAGGAGGCTTCAAAGTAAAACTCATAATAAAATTTGATGAACTTATCACATTGAAAGAGCAACGTTTTGGCTCCATGGAACCACCATTTATACATACTAATCTCTATCGGTTCCATCTTTATGGAAAGAAATGTGATGTTTTAATCATAAAATCGCTTCTAGAGAGATTTTTTTGGGGTCTGTTTTCAGTTCTGAGTTCCTTATGTAAATATCCGACACATCTGTGCCAAAAATTCCCATTTAGAATAATGGAGTGATTTCCATGGCAACCATGGATTGCCATATATATGCCAATTTTCTATGTTTCCATGGCAACAGATGTTTCTTTTGCATTCCATAAATGGAATGTGTTCAGTAGAGATAGAATACTTCTAAGCATACCACTGGATTCCCCATCAAAAATTGATTTAAGACACTTTTTGGTATATTTTTCAGTGTTTTACTCATCCACTCCCCCCCCCTGGTGGCCAAATGCAGAACTTAAAATCCCACACGAATGCATGTTTTCTCCAGAAGGGTCATTTGCGTGTAATTTCTATTGACCCTAGGAGGTTTCATAGTTGACAACAGGGTATTTGATATGCATCCAGTGTGAAGTAAATGATTTTGTAGGATGAAGGACATTGTAGGATAAAGGATTTTGAGAGATAAAAGAATTTTGTACTTTGACGCCAATTTTGTAGGATAAAGGCCGGTATTGGAGGTATCCTACAAAGTGATACTATTTTAAGGGATAAAGGCAATTTGTAGGTTAAAGGCCCCACACAGGTAACTTGTGTTCAAAGTTACTAGGAGTGATGGGTATGATATGCACAGAAGAAGCTAAATAGTCTTAGTTAGCACATCTGGCTAATGGCTGACTAATAACGTGTATACATGCATACTTATTGCACCTGCTTCTTTGCGGCAAACCCAGAGTTTCAGCTCAGGGGTTGCAAATGAAATCAATGTGAAGCAATTGATAATTTTTTTTTTAAAGTTACAAGCCGCACCTGAGACATGAGATGTGCTAATTTTGTGCTGTTTTATAGGCTAAACCCCTGCCGTTAAGCCCAATCTAAGGTTTAAGACAAAGGTATAAGCCGTAGTAGGCCTCTGAGATGGTCTTTAAGCCAGTAGCCAAGACTTTTTCTGTTAGAAGCCAGTAGCCAAGAACGTTTCTGTTAGGAGGTTTGTTTTTTTTAACTTTTTTTTCTGTTCTTGCCTCCCATGGCTAAAGCAAGTGATATTTAGATGATGACTTGCCTTTTTCATTTGAACATAGAACCTAATTCGTGGCAATTGGTTTTAACCTGTTGTAACCTTCACAAATATATTGACTATGAATAAGAAAAAAAACTGCCAACATCCACCTGTGCATAACATGTAGATGATTCCACGCCGATTGGTGCAGTAATCACTACTTAACCGTACTTGACTCTTTCATGTAAAAGAGAGGGGAAAGTCACGACCCTTAGTTATACCCAGTACAATTTATAACACCTTTTACTGAGAGTCAATAGCTATTCAAAGTCCAAATGAGATGGTCTACCTGCCAGAAGGACATAATGCAATGAATAGAGGCAACCGTTTCTGCACTTAACCTGCTATTCAAAGTTCCTTTTATACCCCAGTTCCCTAATCTTGGACTGCTAATCTCACACCTTTCCTTGGCACTCTGAAATTTGCTTCGTCTCCAAAAGTGCTGCCAGTCACAAACTCACCACCTGGCGCAGTATAGCACCTGCGTTTACATAAATTCAGGCACCAGGTGGGGTAATGAGTGTGCAGGGTGCAAATAGTAAAGTGGTGATCGTCTATTACATCACCACCTCCAGGGTACCTCCAGGTTATACCAAAGGCTATATAGCAGGGGGTTAGTAGCGGTTTATAACACAATATTGCCAAAGCTGGCAGCGATCTGGGTAATTTGACGGTGTTTGAGATACCTGCAGGCCTCAACCCGCATATCCCCTCCTGCATACTGAATCCCCTTTGCCACAACCCCAACCACGCCCATCTCCAGGCCACTGAGTCTGGTCTAGCCATCAGTAAATACCATATTGCATATACCAGAACATTGCATAGTATTATACACATGTCAGCTCCCCTATGTGTGCACATAATGTGGTACACAGGACCTAGGAGATCAACAACTCAAAGGTCAATTCTATTTCATGACCAAATTATCGCTGGGTCGAACATGTGTACTTATAACCCCCTGGATGGTAATTGAAATTGACCATGTTGCACAGACCTATAGACATTATGTGCAGCTACTGATGTACCGATAAAACAAAATTATACCTGTTACCGCTCTATTGCCCATGCAATATTGTGTATCATTATTTTCAGTGAGTCCAGGTGAAACTCATTGTGGTGTAGGGATAGTTTTGTGATCTTTGAATGTTATTACTTGCGCTTATATTTTTCTGGTTGAGAAAAAAATTGTGAACAGATGAGGGGAAAGGGTCCTCCGAGGTAAAATGTGATATTTAAAATTGAAGTCATCAGCTTTAAGATGAGGTATAGCACTTACAGATAGTCCCTCTGGTCTCAGAGATATTGCTTCATGAAAACGGAATGACATAATTATACCATTACAACCAATAAGCTCTATCATTCCTTGTTTCATTTAAATTAGGCATCTAATTAGCATAATGATTTAAATAATCAATTAAAAAATGGCCAACCCTCTCCATACATTTGGGCATGACTTTGGATCTAGAAATGGTATCTTAATGATTTTTTTCAGCGTATGAATAAATATGAATCATTCTATCAATTCACATTAATATTATTTTTATTTGGAATATAATTTTGTTATCTCTGAATATGATAATTAAGGCCTTATTTTGAATTCAAAACGTTCCATTTACACTCCAAATACACAGGAAGTGCCAGAAAATAGAACGTTTTTGAGAAAACCATCTTTTTCTGTATAAAAAATTACATATTTGCAATTTTTGGTCTATTTTTCATGTTTTTAACCTCTGTAGCTCCCCTAGTGGCCAAATCCAGTACTAAATATCCCGGAGGGAGGGCCCTTTCCCCTCATCTGCCCACAATTATTGTTTTCAGAACTAATACATCCTGTGTAAATAGCCCCCCCCCCACATCTCAAGATTTTTAAGTTATTAAGATAAATTCCCTTCTGAAACCTTAATTTGTGTTGTATTACATGTAATAAGCAAAATTTACAGCCAAGCCAGTATTTGATCCTCCAGGACTGCCTAGCATTTATTAACATATCAGTTGCATGCCATGATGGATGAGAGAAATATTAGACACCTACCTACCTTGATTATTGTGTGCTGTGTCGGGCACAACAAGCATTTCGTTTCTGTTTGTGAATGTCAGTAGACAGTGTCAATGGGGAGCCCATATGTCCCATTAGTGAACGTCCACACCATTTCAAAATGTGAAAACTCAGCTTTTCCACACCTTGTGGTCGGCAGCTTTAAAAGCTACTGTGTTCATTCATCCGTGCATTAATGTCATTTAACGTCTCATAATGTCCTGCGTAGCATCTTTATTAGGCTTCAACTGACTGTCTGTAGATGTTGTTTATGTTAGGAACTCGTATCTAGAGATTCATTTCCAATAGTCTGAGTTGCTCAGTCCTCTCGTTGGAGAATGCAGCTTATTTTCATAGATAAACAAAGTTTATTACTCTAGAGTCGGTGAGGACTTGTTTGGTTGTCAATCTGAACGTGATGCTTCTCAGTACCTAAACACAGAATTAAGAATGTTCCAACACTTCCCTTTCAGTGCTTGTCAGTCTATATGTTTGGTGGGTAGCAATCCGCCCGTCGGTAACTGTGCAAACTTCCCGTCAGTGTCTGCACAGTTTCCTGCCAAGGCTTGCCCAATTTCCCCCAATATCCTGATGGGTGGAGCTGAAAACCAACAATTCCACAGATTCCTGCTGAGCCGTTGGACTGCCACTGTCACTGCTCAGTACTTTCACTACCCTGCAGTTCCCTTTAGAGTTAGTAAGTATGCAGGTCAGCTTTAACCACGAACATCACTGCACAGCTTACCTTGAAATGCACACTTATGTATTAGTGCTTCACTTGAGTACCAAATCAAAGGCATTGCCTCTTGATAAGGGTATTCAAGAAAACTGAAAAAAAAAACTCCCCGAAGTGGTGCAATAGTCTCTATGCACAATAATGGTAAGGCGTGCATGGCCTCCAATCAATTTGGTACAGTGTGCGTCGATATTCTTTTTGAGACCATGTACTGGTTGAAAACCCTCTTACTCTACACAGGCTTGAGTAATTCCGAAATTGTCTGTAGTGACGCTGGAAGTAATCTTAGATCAAGTCAATGTAGGTTTGTCCAATCACAATTAAGGTAGGGTACTTTGGTGGCTGGGTACCTGAGGCCTGCACAGTAGGGGAGATCCACTCCAAAGCCCTAGCAGGCGACCCTGACGGCGGCCTGTCTGACTGGTGTGGGTACCTGTGGGGTTGTTATTATAATCAGTAAAGCCCCAGCTCACTTCTCTCACCACCAACCACAGGCCTTCCTCCCACCCCACGTGTCTAGGCCGGGTGCCTCAGTGTGCGTGCCTGTCCATGCAGACGGGAAGACAGCAGCCCTTGGTGCACAGCCAGGCAGGCAGGCCGGAGGAAGGGGAGGCGTGTAGTAGTAATAATCCTCCTGTGGGTTTCTATTGATCAACACGGTCACATTTTGTGCTGCTGGTGGTTATGATACCAGACCCGCATGCCGGAACCTCACCGGCCCGCTGGACGCTCAGGCAGGCCATCTGCAGTGTGTATAGCCCTGCTGGTTGGTTGGTAGGGAATAGTGCAGCGGGCGCCCAACAGGCTGCACTGCAAACTCTTCCCACCGCCGCCTCCTTCTTCAGTCGCCACCTGTCTTCCGGACTCGTATGCTAATTAGTTTGAGACGCGCAAATGGCGTCTGCGCACGTCTCCCATTCCCGTCACCACCGGCGCGCCGCCTACTGGCGGAAAGAAAAGGGTCCGGTGGTGTAGAGTCGGCACACGCACCGCACATCCCCCTATCCCGCATCCGGTGCACACTGCTGATACACATAGAGCATGTACAAGTATGCGATATGTAAGCCAGCATACAGATTACCGTCCAGCTCAGCTTAATACTCAGTGCGGGCCTGCAACAAACACCATCATGTATTCAGTGTACTCCCAACTACACATACGTTCATGAACGACTGATCTCTGTGTGGATTCCCTGGGGTCACATCAGCCACACCAAACGAAGCCACTTATATAGGCCCCACAGGTCCGTATTTGTCGACATCAAACCTACTGGCCAGAGTCCACTGCCGCAGTTCTGCGCGCCACGCGGCGTGCGCTTGAACTAAAATGTTCTCTGATTTTGCTTAGAGGGACAGCAGTAGTGCAGTGTGTTCTGTCAATGCAAATGGCATAAGTATTTAAGTAGTATTGTTTGGTCTGTTTCAATACCCTCTTGCTTGTGGACTTTGTTAAAGGTAATTTAAGATAGAATATCACTACGGTCTGAAGTGATTGTGAATTTTGGTATCGGCAGCCCTGGATTCTAAAAGCTATCTGCCTTCCCTTAGGTTTTATATGGCCTTCCCTTAAGTTCTTTATGTTTCTGATATGTATATGACAGTGATACCCAACCTGGAGGTTAATTCAAAAGGCTTCAAGTGGCCAACTCTTATTCTAAGCTCCTAATATCTATACTTACCCCTAAAACGTCATTTTTGTGATATGATAGCTATGTATTTAAAAGTGAGTTACTGAGATACTGCTGATATCTAAATCCAGTTGTATGTTTATCAAAGAATTTAATCAGAGGTCGTGGTCTTCATGATATACTAGGGACTCATCTCTTTTTTTCCATCAAAAATGGAATTTTGGATTTACTTTCACGTCCTTAGTTTGGAGACACATTTTGTTCCTCTTCCTCATGTGAGACTCGCAAAAGCCTCTCCAATCATTCCTCAGTTTTTGATTCATGGTACCTGATGTCTATAAGGTGCCCCCACTTATAAGGTTCATCATGAGACCAAAGGGATGCTATAAAGTGCACATGGGGCTTGGTTTTGACAGTTTGACACTAATTTAATGCATGATACCCTTGAATCCTGAAGTTAGTGTGTGGCTTAGACTTATTCGTAGGGTTTTCCTTGTAGAGACTATAGCAAGGATAAGAAACCTGAATTCAAGTCCCTTGCAGGTGTGGCCCATAGCACTCTCCCAAAGTCAGGGTCCAGCTGATACGTGGATGCGGCTTATGCCCCGAGTTTTTCAGTGTTAAACAAGTGTCCAGAAGGGACATTCTAGTATAATTATATGAATGAAAACGCTGCATTCCAGAATAGATTCTCCGGCTAACTACATCAGTATTGTTCTGAGTCATGGTAGATAACCTTTTCGTGATACATTCTCCTTCAACATCTCTCTTTCAAAGTCTAGGCTAAAGGCCCGGTAAAACATGTACCACAAAGTGCCTTAAGCTCTTAACCAAAATTTCCTAACCAACCTAGTATTTCTACTAATTTTGTAACTCCATACAGAAATTAATTTACTAATACCCTTCGCATAAAATTTCTTATTATTTCAGGGTAATGGACCAAGCATGACATAACGTCTATATATATCAGTGTACACCCGTGTCATAAACACCGAGAGATTGAAGAGGCAAAATACAAATGTATACATTGCAAACAATAGTCATAGAACCGCATCAACCAATCAGCATTGTTCTTTCGAGCGAGGGTTGGGAACAAACAAAGTGGAGATGATAGATCTGTCGGACCTATTGTGATACAGTAAGCGACCATTTATGCCTATTTGACAGAACATAGACATTCAGATAGAAAAGGTATGTTCATGTCGGGGAAGACAGAGCATCAGTGCAGTTTGCTTACAGAAGTACTAGACCCTCAATCTTAATATCATACATCACAGTTGAAACAACCCAGGTAGCAAACATGGTGTGGCCCAAGTCTGGGCCAGAGCGGACTCCTGATGTGGGCCACATGGGTTTTGTCCTCAGCAAAGCGTCTGGGCCACACTGGGCTAACCGATTTGGGCACAGATCTGTTTCAAAGTGTGCTCACCGATTTGGGATCAAAGTGAGTTTAACATGGATTTTTGGTTTGGCGCAAAGTGGGCTGCCCGATTTGACAAAAAATTAGTGGTGAGATGTTAAAAAAAAAATTGAGAAATTTACCCAATATTTATTCTTTTTTTCCAAAAGTCAATGAACAACAAATCCTTGAGCTAATCTCACCTCCCGCCCCATCGCCAAAGCAGTAAATGCAATATCTAACTGAGTGGAAAGGCAGAGCAGAACCATCCATTTGAATCAAACTCATTCAGCCAACACAAGACACTTTGATTCATCAAAGTGACATTCTGGCCTCAATCTTCCCCCACTAATTCCCTATGTAGGAATAGAGAAGTTCAGTGCAATAGAAATGGTGTTTCCATTCCACTACTACTCAGATGACCTTGATTTGCACTTTTGACTAGAAACATCTAAGTATTTCCAGACTGATAATTTTGGTTTCTCTATTGCCTCTATATATAGTCCTCTTATACCCGGCCAGGTGTGGGACCTGTTTGCCCCCACACCACAAATACACCTTGCAAGCCTTCTAGTATAAAGAAAGACATGAAGCTGTTATTTCCAGGACTATTCAGTGTTGCATTTTACATGAAATATCTGGATCCCTACTATGAACCTACCTGTGTATTAATGATATAGGGAAAGTGGGACTACCTATCTCCTACAGCAGTGGTGGAGAGAGGGGAGGGGGGAGGGCAGGGCACGGCAGGGTAGGGTGAGAGGAGGCCAGGGCAGGGTAGGGTGAGGGCAGGGCAGGGTGAGGGCAGGGCAGGACAGGGCAGGGTAGGGTGAGGACAGGGCAGGGTGAGGGCAGGGCAGGGCAGGTTGGGGCAAGAGCAGGACAGGGTGAGAGGAGGGCAAGGGAGGGCTGGGCAGGGTGAGAGGAGGGCAGGGTGAGAGAAGGTGAGGGGGAAAGGGTAGGGCAGGTTAAGGGGAATGAGGAGGAGATGGAAGGGGTAGGGGATGGATAGGGGAGGGACGAAAAAAAAAATGAGAGGGAGGTGGACACTCATCACAGAGTTCAGAACAGTCCAGAATATGAGGCTGCCCTGTCCAAACCCACTCTCACCCAAGACTGAGAAGAATTTATGCAGCTAAGCACCCATCTTGGGATGCCCATTTTGAAACCATCCTGGACTCAATGTGGTTGCCCATTTTAAAGCTGACCAGTGCCCAAATCGGCCAGCCCAATGTGGACCAGACCGTATGCCCGATTTGGGCTGCCCTGTGTGGCCCTGACTGGAAACCCAGCATCTGCCGAACCTAAAACCCATGTACTGAATGCTGCCTGCACCTTATCCCTGGTAAAACCAATTTGGCCCCAAGTGGGCTTGCTACATGGGAATTGGACATTCAGCATGCCGCCAGGCGTTAGCATGGTAACAATGTTGGCACGTTAGATAAACAACCAAATCAAACAGCGATCATTAAATCGGTCAGATAAAAAGATACATAAATATGACGCAATTACAATGGTCTATCCAGTGACTGAATCATCTATCTAATATGCTTCGAAAAGTCATTTTTCTCTTGACTTCACTGAGTATTGGCTTCAAGTTTATCCCAGAGCTTAGATCCTGTCATTAATGGGGACCTATCGTAGGTAGCACCAAATGACCTGATTGTAGTTTGATATTATTCCTCAATACTCTAGCAGATATTAAACAAGTGTCCTGGAGGGTGTTGCTCCTACTGTAAAAAGAGCTGTAAGTATGTGCCCTCTTTTCTAAACAAGACGTGCACTGCTTCACCTAAGTACTTGTGCTCACCATATTAGTCTGAGAAGTCACCTGCCTTGTTTAAAATAGAGAGAGCTGCACTACCAGGTACCTACTCATGTCACACGCTCTATAGTTTATTATACTGATTGACTTCTCCCAACTAGGTACCTACTCAAATCCCCCTTTTTTAGCACCATACTTGAATGACCACTTGTGAGCAACAAAAGGGACAAGTTATAGCTATATTAAAAGAAAGGACTGGAAAAAGGGCATTTTAGCCAGCTCTTTCTTTTACTATAGGAGCAACACCCTCCAGAAGGGACATCTCCCGAGATTTTTGGGAGCCTTGGAGACGTAAAGGAGACGTAACAGAGACGAAGTAGGCTTATGTCACGACAGGCTTTCAGGAGTCTACATTAAGTTTTGACATGCAGGTCATGAATTGATATATCGCGAGGGTTGTGGATTCCAATACAGAATCTTATAGACAGTGTTTTTGCATTGTGTCATTTGAATGAGTTATTTTCCAACAATAAAAGAGAGAAATATGCCGGTTTCTATGGCGATATGAATATGAGATACACTTTGACCCCTTTGGCCACTGACACCCCACATATTGGACAACCTACACATTTCTCTTTTCACATTTCCCAGAGAGTAGCTAGTGTACCACGCATCCCAGATTATAATTATGGAGGGTTAGTACCTGCCATATTTGCAACTCCTTTAAAATTAGCAGAAAATTACCGTTATAGTTATGGAGTCGGACAATTACAGGCTCTGCTAGATGACAGCACTGTGCTCCCAGAGCTTGGCTCATGTAACACATTGTGTCATGTCTTATCTAAAAGACTCTCGTATAGAGTGCATGAAAAACAACAACAACAACAACAAAAACAAAAACAACAACAAAAACAACAACCATTTCTATTGGGAATCTTTATAATTAGTACCGAAGCTGTGTGAAGTTGATGCCGTTACTAAACCCTTCTGCGAAAACACAATCTTCCTGATGTTCTAAAGCCTTTGAGATTCTGAGTAGATTTAATCAGCTTAGACTTTACCAAGGTTCCCCTGAGGGGGATTTAAGCCATAGCACTTACGGTCCTGATCAACCTTTAGGAAACTGTAAACCATATCTGGCACTTTCAGATCTCTAGTCAGGACTCTCAGGTCACCATCGTTTTGCCGTCGTTTTCATTTGTATATCGTATAAGGAATGATCCATGATTGCAGTTCACTGGGGATCCCCAACCTTCTTTCCTCCAGCCATACACCTCAATTCCCTGACCCCTCCCCCCCCCACCCAACCACGCAAATGCACAGTGAACTGCACAATGATCCCAAAAATGGGGTTTGTGTGGTAGTAAAAGGGAAAAGTCAGAGCACGTGGGTATGGTCTATGTTATTATGACACTGTATTACCCAATGTCTCATTCCGTTCTCTCCTTTTCTCCTTTTTCCTGCAGGGTCTGTTTTCAGTCTGATATGCAGCATGGGAATATAGATTTGGCAAGCTGCGGGCCATAAAATTCCATTTAGACGACGCCATTTGATATGGTTGCCAATCTATGCTCGGGACCTATTGGGGGCGAGGTGGCGTGGTCTACGGCCTGAGGCCTGGGACAAATCTACAGTGACATGTAAAGAAGTGGGGATGGCGCAATTCTGATTCATCTCTGTTTAGCATTGCCCTGCTATATTTTCAGTCTATTATTCCTACTCTCTCTCTCTCTCTCTCTCTCTCTCTCTCTCTCTCTCTCTCTCTCTCTCTTTCTTTCTTTGTATCTCAGACGCCCATTCTCTAATATAATAACTTCTCGGGATTATCGGTTGCAAACATTGACACATTGTGCTTGCATTGCAGGCAATGAAGGAATATTGGAGAAGAGGAGTTCCTCTTACACAACCAACTTTGTCATTGGCGGATTTAGGATTAGGAAATAAGAGAGGGCGCGGTCTAAAAGGATGGGGCGCTCCCTCCATTTTTGATCAAATTTTCCTAAGAATGCAAATAAACTCCTAAGTACTTGCAAAAAAGAAGGGGTGCGCGCCCGCGGCTAGATAATCCGCCACTGTTATGTGAAAAGGGCACTATACATTTGCCCTACGGCAAGCAAAATATGATCTATACTTCTGTCATCTACCTCGCTATCTATAACAGAGACTCTCCAGTGCCATCCTTGTATTTTATTTAACCTCACCAGGTAGATTTCATGCATAGCGATTGTTCATGTGATGTCTGTATATTTTGATTTAAATAGATCTTATTCAAAAATATTTCCCCAGAAACAAGATTATGCACCATGCGCAAAACAAATCACATGAAAATTTAATAAAACAAAACAAAACAAAAACAGATCTGGAGGGCATACCCCAGTAGTTTGACATTATTGTGATATGCTTATGAGGTCAGTACCTGAGAAAAATGTTGATGAAAAAAAAAAAGAATTTAATTCAATTAATCCTAACCTATTATGAATTGTCCATGTCGACATGTCTGTGATGGAGTATCCTTCAATCCTCCCATCAAAAAGAGCCGGACACCGATTGAAACATCATTGAACAAAGGCTTGAGAGCAGGGTAAAGTCTCCTTCAAAGTCACAGTCAATCAATAAGAAGCATGCTGAATCATTGGAGGGTACCAGATACTATTTCACATAATCTCTCTCCACTCAACTCAAGTCCTGGAACAATCTGGCCCCAGCTCGACATCTAGCATGAGTTGTCTCTGGCACCTAGCGTTTGTGGGTAAAAGAAGTTTTTTCTGCTGGTTGCTGTAGTGCTTATTTGTAGGCAGGTACCTTGTGTAGTAATCTTCCCCAGAAAAAAGGGGACCATCATTCCCATACACGAGAGAGGTATTCCCTAGAATCTCGACCGGGCGAGACTGGTCCTGGAAAACCATACTATCTTCAGCTTTGTGGCAGGAATCAAAGGTTTCGACCTCTTCCTGCCGTGTGTACGCATCGCCCTACTCCAATCGATTTTCGTGTAAATTGGAGACCTTGATGCGGCCTCCCAAAGTCGTTTCCACCTCTCTCTACCCCCCCCCCCCCCACAAGCATTCTTGTCTCGGGACAAGCCCCAGGAAACCCTACCCTCCATACCCACCTAGCCAGTAGGTCTGCAAGTGCAGTCTGAGCAGCGGATGGCACAGGCCTCTGACCGTCAGTCCTCACAAAACTAGCTATACCAAATCATTTTCAATTATTCGAGATTAAGCTGGAATATGAACTTACAAGTTACAGGAGCCCATGAAATTGAATGAAATTGAATAACCCTGTTCTGAAGAAATCCTAAAAATTCACAAACATCACCTCACAAATTCAAGGAGGGGAGGGGCAGCCACTGCTGTATTAAAAGAAAAGACCACCTATTTTCATTACGATTTCATTTGGTAAGATTTGTAATGAATAAAAATGTGGCACACTTGGTATCACGTCTGCTATGCAGGAAGCATGGCTATCTGATGTATTGTATGACGTCACAATTGGTCAAATGCATCACGTTATCGACTGCAAAACACAGCTTATCTACAAATAAATGCCCCTCAAAGGTGCCTTTGAAACTTCTTGTGAATTTGCTTTGATAATTAGCATCATATGACCCACCTGGTATATATCATATGATATAATGATAGTAAACATATTAGTATCACAGTTATGGGCATGGTTGCAATATCCCCTATAGCTAAACAATGCATAATTTGGTATATCTTGTCCAATCGTTATGTTAAATAATGCACTAGACAACCTTGTTGTTTGTTTGCCCTTATGATACGGAGTGATACTGAGTAAGTCGAAAACTTTTTATTCATGTAAAAAACTAGCAACCAAAGTAACCATGAAAAGAGGGTGGTCTTTTCTTTTAAAGATACCTAATAATAAAATTCTATCAGTAGGCCAAAGGGACCTTTGGTGTATCTGGGGTATAAGTCAATATAAATATAGACACTCGGGTGGGGGTGTGAGGCCCCTAAGTCCCTATTCCTCAAAATCGTCTGTTTTGAGACATAGGTCCTTGATCAAGTCCCTAATTGTTAAACAGTCCCTATATCACAAAGCATTTTGCTACATAGGGGCTATGCCAGGTCCCTAAATCACCAAAAGAAAATGTTGAAATGGCCCCTACATCACAAAATCATTATTTCAACCCACACTGACCTGTTTTGACCCAATTGACATATCTTGTGTGCAAAATGAGAATTATTTCCCTAACGACCTGGCAAGCTTCCTTCACTCCTCCCTAGATGGCACCAAATGTAGTTCTCCCTCTTAAAAAAAGATGGTGCTACTGTCACTCCTCACTGAGTTATTTTAACTTTTCACTTTGTTCTCACAAGAGGTCTCTCCATGAAGCGTGGGTATGTATGGGTAAAGTTTAAAGGAAATGTTCGGTAGAAAATGCCATCATAAGAAATTGTTGGGTCCGAAATGTCATCATAAGAAAATGTTAGGTACAAAATCCTGTGAAAAGAAAATATTCGGGAGAAAATGCCATCATAAGAAAATATTTTTTACGAAATGCCATCTTAAGAAAATTTTAGGTAGTAAATGTTACAATATGCTGTCATAAGAAAATGTTCAGTACGAAATGCCATCGTAAGAAAATGTTTGGTAGAAAATGTTACAATATGTCGTCAGAAGAAAAGAAAAAAATGCTGTCATAAGAAAATGTTAGGGCGGGAAGGGTTATCCAAGGGTGGTGGGGGTGGGGGTAGCGGGTGGTAGGGGTGTAGTGGTGTTTAAATGTACACACAATGTTTGGTATGGACAGTGATGTCATGGAACTTCAAGTTATCCTCGGTGCCAGGATGTTAAGGAAGTTTGTCACAACAGGCGACCCAAATAGCCCATCTTTGGCTAATTTGACCTATTTTACTCAGACTATGTCCACTTTTACCTGTTTTGACCGATTCTGACCTTTAGAATTTGATTACTTTGACCAGTTAGCTTATTTTGGATCAGTTTAACCTGTTCTACCCAGAATTGATCCCTTTTTGACCTATGGCTACTTGGTATGGGAACAATAGAGAACAAAAACAATAATCCATTTGAAGGATAGGGGTTTTGAGAGATAGTAACTCTTTGAAACATAGGGGTCTGACATGTCCCTTACTCACAAATGGTCCCTATCCCACAAATATTTGTCAGATAGGGGCCAAATGGACATGGCCCCTGCATCTTTAAATCTTGTAGGATAGGGACTTTTTGCAGGTTAGGCGCTTTGGGTGGGCCCTAAATCTCAAAGAGCCGCTATCCCACAATTTTTTGAGGGATAGGGACATTTTAAGACTTAGGGGCCTCATAGGGGGTCCATGTTAACGTAGGAGATCCAATGCATGGTATAAAATTTACTAAGTGAGATTAGCATCAGATCCAGTGGAATACTCGGCCGCCAACAATTCTTCAGTTTGGACAATATTTAGATAATTCTCTCAAATAGGTAAATAGAAGATAAATGGGTAATCACAGGCCTACTCTGCTAGATAGGTTTTGGTAACCTAAAACAAACTTCTTTTTTTCTGTTGACCTAGGGACGTGTCAAGACGAACAAACATAACATTAATTTCAGTAAAGTTAGTTGGAAGATAATAGTTAAAGGCTACAAATCAGTCACAAAATCCAGTAATACCTGACGTGTGAGCAGACATAAGTGGATATGTAATGATTTAATGATGGCTTTGATGCCCAAGTGCATCGTCTGATCCTATCAAAAGGTTTATAAACAATTTGGAATTTATTCAACACAGTTGAGCTACATCGCAATCTTCACCGATCCTTGATCAACCAAATACCAAATGACACCTCAAAGGCCGTGGACAGTACAGCGAATTTTGGTCTTAGCGGTCAGAATATTAATTTTATAACACATTAAGCATAAGAAAGCCAGGTTCATGCCCTTCAAAACGCACCTACGATCAAGTCAATTGGACCAGCGGTTAATGAGATATCGAAGTTTAAAGGCTTGAGAAATGGTTTGGTATTTGTTGATTTAGGTAGCAAAACTTTAAACCCCATTTTCTGAGATTTGAGGCAGGAGGAGCTAAGACCAAAAGTTGCTGGTCAGCTCACAGCTGTATAGTTGAATAATTACCAATATAGAATCTTGGTCACCACCTTCAGAGCCGCCACTTCACTTTTAATGAAGATCCAATTAATGTCAACCGTCTTTTGACTTTCTGCCAGGATCGAAGGATTGTGATTCATGACTTTGTCGTTAAATTTTGTTCCTTTTCAAAAATCGATTGTTTATCTGTAGTCTTGTCAAAATTGATGACTTGGCCGCCCATTCTGGAGGGCTCCTCAAGACAACGTCAGTCTTTCTTAGTGCTCACTTAATCATAGCTTAAAGGCATCTTTTACATTTCACCAAAATAAAGCTGTATTTAGGGAGTATAGGGTGTTAACGGAGACTGTTAGAAAATACACAGCTATAAACCTGAAATGGGAAGAATGTGATCTTTGTTTAAAGGAAAAATGAAATAAAACACATGGAGAGATGAGTTGGATATAGAATCTGATCGATGAGAATTATTAAAGGTGGAATAGCTGAGGAGTCCAGGGAGTTGTCTGGCTTTCATTGTGATGGGAATTTAGTAATAAGAGATGCTTGTGAAAGTTTCCCTAGGTCTGACCCCAGATTGTCCCTGCTATGGAGGGCTCTGCTTTATTATCAGGGGATGGAGGCCACCCTAGACGTGAACCTATTGTCAGGGCGGTCAGCTTGAAGTAACCCTCCCTTGCACTATCTCCCAAGACGACCCTTCACCCACCCACAACCTAACACACACCCACATGTCCTTCGACTAGGGGATTTGCTACTCCATCCAGTACCCTCGGTGGCCTAAGCTCTGCAGGCCGTCTCATCCTACTTGTACTAGTCCAAAAACTATACATGCGTCCTTATACAAGACCACCTGATATGACCGAACTTACAGAGTGTGAGAAGTAAACCTTTAAAATATACTGTTCATTTTTAAGCTGAACCTGGGAGGTATAACCTAATTGTTGCTCTATCTCCATACCTGGAGGGTGTTGCTCCTATGGTAAATAGAGCTGTCAGTATGTGCCCTCTTTTCATAACAAGTCACGTTCTGCTTCACCCGACTAGGTACCTACTCAAATCACCCTTTACTAGCACTGTACTAGCATGACCACTTGTGAGCAACACAGGTGAGAAGTTATCACTACATGGCAAGCCAGATCTGCAGAAGAGGCACTTACTACTTAAGCCAGAACTACCTTTTACCATAGGAGCAACACCCTCCTGAATACTTGGATTTAACTGCCGAATTAGTCCAAAGCAAAGATTCCCCTGATGTGATCTTCCTAGAAATAGTGCAATTCTGGAAAGAAAGAAATATAACTTTCAAAATGGTAGGAAGGGGAGAGGGGTCAAGGGGGTCTGGGTGCCCAGTCACTGAAAAGGAGGTTGTGAGATATTATATAGAGAGAGCATATGTATAAACCGATTACCAGTCATATTAAAATGGAGTGTTAGAGGGATAGGGAAGTGAATCAGAAGTACAATGTGGAAATGTGTTGGGATCCTAAACACAATCGTCCTCTGCTTTGGTAACAACATTATCTTCCTAAGCATGTTCAGAAAAAATAATTATGCTAAGCAAAAGGGTTTAGCTTTTTAGTGTTTAATTCATCTCTTTTTCCCCTATTTCAGAAATGTCTTTAAATATCTGGATCTGCCTTTCCATAGGACATATCATATTTAGCGATTGGCTTATGAATTGTATTCAGTTTCCAGGGGATTTGATTCATGTCTGCTTTCTGGAGTAGATAGGCCTTGGTCTATGGGTTTACCAGATTTGGTATCCTAATGTCATTGTGCTGTCTGTTGATTTTACCTTTTTCGGTTTCTGGATTTTAATAAGATTCAATTTGCCCGAAATTGAACACAATGATATCTAGCATGCATATCTGGTTAGCCACTATTGGGTCTGATTTTCTAAAGTCAGTTGGTTTTGATGGCTCCTGGTGTAAAATAAAACGCGGAGCTCTTCCACGAACACGTTCCACGAATGATCCACGAACTCGCTTAACATTGAAACACCTATCTTACAGTGTACCTTTCAGCACGAACCCTTTAAAGGCATAATCATACATAATTATAAATAATTTAGGGTACCAGGGGTGGGGCAGTTACCACCCCCCCCCCCCCAATTGCAATTTGTTTCCTTTATGTATGTTTCTTTGCTTTCTCTTATGAACGCTGTCTTTGTTATCACAATATTTGAGCTGGTCGAGCATGGACGATTCCTGCTGAAAAGACACCCCTCTGATGTGTATAAATACACCAGTGTGAGCTCGTTAATGCATAAAGGACCCCATCAAACCACACAATCAAAGCACAGGCTCAGCACAAGTGATCAATAGTTAGGCAACATTGGGGTAGGCTGCCATAAAAGTAGCCTTATTGCTTTCTATCAGCTTCTTCCTAAGAGTTGCCCTTAGTCCAAAACTGGCAGCCAAAACAACTAGACGCAAACCTTCTTCTCTCGCCTCCCTCACCCCCTATTCACTTATCAATACCTCAGACATTTTGGAATACAAACGCTAATTTTAGCTGGCAAATGAAAAGATGCACGATAATTAGGACAATGGGACGTCACTTCGATTGATTCTGTTGTTATTTAATTTGAATTGTCAGAAAATTGCATGGGCTGCAGGCCCGGGGGGCCACTTCCTATCTTTTCTATGGTAACCATGTGCGTACATTGTCCCTGACTTAGCCCCTCCCCTATAGCGGGGGGAAATTTCACCAAAATATACCCCTTTTGACAGGAAATAGCCTGAAAAAGTACCCCTTTTCCTGCTCTTAGAATTCATGAAGGCAAACCCTCGATTTTGGCAACCTTTCAACGTAAAACCTTAATGAAATATACCCTTTTCCCGACCATATTTTGAAATCCGTGCAAAAGATACCCCTTTCCCGACCAAAATTTGAGAATTTCCTCAAAAAGATCCCCTTTCCTGACCAAAATTTGAGAAATTCTCTTGGAAAAAAATCAAGATTTTCTAGAAATAATGGTCCCTTCACATTAAGCCCTAACTCTGGTTTTAGTTGGAATATTTTAAAAATTCTTTCGCTATAGAAAGCTCTTCAATATGGTACCCCTTTTAGCCTACATTTGCCCCAGAAGAACCCCTTATAAAGGATCCGGGCGGGTCCGCCTCTACGGACCAAAAAGCACCCCCTTTCCCGCTAGTTTGTGTACGCACATATTGGCCACATATCCTCAAGTGCCCCCCCCCCCCAGGGCTGCAGGGGCTAGCGGGGTGCTTACCCGGTATAAAGGGTGGCGAGGGAAGTGAGTATGATATGATAAGATGTGGTGCTGGTAGACTGTATATGGTCCGATCTAGAGTTAGTGGAAGAAGACGGATTGCCCAGGGTTGGAGAAGTGTTTGCTGGATGCCTCCTTTGTGGAGTGACATTAATCTCCAATGATGCTAGCGACATATTTCTCTGTGGGCGCCGATAAGGAAGTGAGGGTTGTCGCCGCACGCCGACACATACCATCTCGAGCAGTCTGTCACCCTTCATTGCCTTCTCACATGAAAACACCATTCTTCCTCGTCCTCTAGCCCAGTCCGCTTGGCCCTGACAGCCCCATAGCTCCCTCTCTGCCCCTCCCTCCAATATCCCCACAGCCAGAGGGCACTATGGCGAGGAGGAAACAAGATGGACGTCATCTCGCCATATCTCACGAGAATCTCGTGATATCTTGCAGCGGGCAGGCGAGATCCATTTTTGTATCAAAGCGAGGCGGCGTCCAGTTTGTGCAGTGAGCGCTGAGAGAAAAGTGCTACACTTCCGGCACAAACGTTGCACACAGGAGGCCATGGCGTGTCACCTGTCTGATCTTGGTACCTGTCAAACGTGGGCACCTGTCACATGTGGTCATACGTCACATCTGGTTCCGTGTCAGATATGGCTGTCCCGATTTGTTCGCCGATCAAGGCTTTGACACGCGATTTAGCGAACCTCGACTCAGAAGCAAAACACAAGTCAATGCCTTATAAGTAGAGTCCATGAATCAGGGTTAGGAGGCAACTCGTGAATCAAGGCTTGAGATTATGGATCAGAGATAAGAAACAACTTGGGAATTTACTACCACACTGATAAAAATAGAGTCTAATATCATAGTCAGTAGTGATTAACTTAAGATAGTCAAATGATAGTGCGATCTTTAGCTATCCCTCTATAGTCACCTGTGACTAACTTAGTGAAGTTAGTCATATAGGCCTAGTCAACACATAGTCATACCTAAATCTATTGAAATAGCCCTTAGTCAGATGACTATCATTTTGTTGCTAAGCAACATTTAGTTAGTAAATATGACTAATATGTACAGTCAGTACTGACTATACCTGCAAGCAAACATTCACCCAATCAAAGATGGCTGCAACATGCCTACCCATTGATGACCAGCTTGAACCCAGAATAACTATTGTTATACTGCAATGGCCACATATATCACAACAAATAGATTACCTATCACTAATGGCCAAATATATTGAGTTTCCATGGATGGACAGTTAAGATGGTGATTTGGCCTGATTATATCTCCTTTTAGTCCAGGCAACCATAGATATGTGCCCTTTCTGGATGATGGTTTTTTTTGTGCAGAGAAACCTGTGACATCATCAATCTGTGAGCTCTACATAGTCAGAATGAATATCTTCCTGACCAATATGTGACGAAGGTATATAGTCATCTGACTATGGGGTTCAGAAATATGTGGGTATAGTCACTACTGACTATAGGTTTTCTTATCAGTGCAGAGTCAGCACAGCAAAGGAGGTTATCTATCATGTAGTTCAAGAGCCGATGACTATATTGGACATAGTCAGGCTTTGATATGCATAACGGCAATAAAATATTAACATCGGTGCAGTTTCTCACATAGCCTCCTTCCAAAAGAACGATTAAAAGAAGCAATTTAACAGCCTCGTGAGTGCTCATACCCTTCCTTTTTCACGTGAAATTAAGCTATGCCCCCAGTTTAAGGAAAAATCCTTTGATTGTGTATGTTCCATGCAGCCAGCAGTTAGGCGTATGCAGCTGTGATGGAGAAACGTCATGCAAGATATAGATCAGTAGGGATCTGGATATTTGTAACCACGAACCTGATATAATATTTATCGGAACTAGAATTGTGCATTGATTATGGTGTCTATGTTAAGGTGAGGCTCCACTACGCGATTTGTTGGTGCTTTCTCACCTAATTTTATCCCTATAGTGCCTAAGGTATAGGGTGTTGACATTCCTATATTGTAAACATGAGATTCAAAATTGTAAACAGGAGATTTCAGGGGTTATTTTATGGGTGATCTCTCTCCTTATGTGCCATATTTACCAACTAACCTGCACCTGCACAGACGTTGTGATTGGGTGGGAGTTCAATATAATAAACATCAATACAGCAAAATATAAATAACAACACAGCAGTCACACAGATCGCAGGGTCTTGTACTGTAAAAATCAAACCTGTCTGATATTGAGTTGCAGAGAGTCATCAGTGTGAAAGTCTGCAATATTTACAATAGGTCAACTTGATTTAGTAAACAAAAACATCTTTTGGCAACAAAAATGTGCCTGAGATTGTACACAAAGCCTTCCCCACATAAACAAAAAGCTCTCTCAATCTTCTATTTGTGACGCGATCTGCAAAAAGGGGTCTTAGTGCAGGGTGCAATAAGGCCCCCTTTCCCAGTACATGTCACATTTACACCTTGAAATAATAACAAATACCACTCTATAATCTGTTTGTGTCTGCTTTTGTGAGAATAGCTCCGATTTTGCCAAAAATCACGTATTGGAGCCCCACCTTAAGTTTGGCAGCTCAGGCTCAATTTAGGAAGACTTGCACCAATTAAAAATGCTACAAATATTCAATATTTACCTATTCATAGCCCCTCCTTGGTAATTGCATTTTTTTCCTCTCTGTCATTCAAGCAGTCCCAAGATCCAAGGCACTCTACATAGATCTACATGAATAATTCTATCTTTATCCCCCGGGGGTGTGCTCACATTCTTTAACCTCTGTCATAAGGGGACTCCCCCCGGGCCGGGCGACTTGATTTTTCCTTACCCAGATGTATGGTCATGGCCCTGAGGGACTGACCCATAGTGGCGTAGGCATGGGGTTAAAAGATATGACCCATAATGGTGTAAGGCTTCACAATGTGACCCATAATGGCGTAGGTTTTATGTACACAGAAAGTAGTCAGATTGTCTTCTTTTACCAATATCATAAGTACACTTATTCATTTGTTTGAGATAACCACTACCATACCAATCAGGTGATGCCTTATATTGGTGTACAATACTAGTAGCCATAAGTTAAGACATCCATTGGACACCTCATGTAATTGTATACATTAGCCCCCTCCTCCCCCCCCCTTCCCCCTCCATAATAACAAGAGATGACACCCATAATGGTGTAATCCCTGAAAAAAAACCAGATCCATATGGGAGTACGCCATCCCCCTCCATACAGGCTGAAAAAGGACCCATATCCCTCCAAATCATGACCACACATCCGGGTATAGGATGGAGGGAAGTCGCCCCCCAGGGGACTCCCACCTCCCACCATTGTTATAGATCAGGAAATAAAACAATGGATCGTCTGAAGGATTAATCTTTTGTGTGAGATTTCGATTGGAGCCTCTCAGAACACGCCCATTCCTCACCCTTGTATCCCAGCCAGGCGAACACATGCACGCACCAATTTTCATTTGGCACCAACCCCTTTCCCGCCGTCCCCTATTGCAACCACTTCTTCCGGTTCCCACTGTCCTGGAATTTCAGAGCAATGACAGGGCTCGGCTGTAAATGGAATTGAAGGTTCACTATTCACAGAGAGAATACCTCTAGGGGATCTTTCAATCAATACCACAACAATCACGGGAAGCTCTGAATTGATTTTGTGCAAATCAATTTCCACTACAATTCCATAATCCGCAAGGCATAATTAGACCATATTTGTTCTCATTTAACATTACTTTTCACCTTTTCAGAGAAATCCAGTGCGTTCACTCGAGGTTTTATGCAAATCTCACCGCAATCAATGCCTGTATAAAAATAGGCAGAGTCAGCCAACCGATGAGACAAGATTATAGCACAATGCCCTTGTGTTTTTTGCCCCAAGACTTTAGAAACAGATAATAAATGCCTTACAAGATGGAGAAGGCTTAACGTTCCCATGTGAAGCGCATCAAAGCTAGTATGAGCGACATAAGGTTACTCGTTAGAGCTTACCAGAAACCTACAGATGGAATTTAACGCCCACATAATGATAATTATATCAAGACGCGGGGTCCCCATATACCAGTAACGGCTCTGTAAAATACCAGACCAGTGAACAGAAAATCGCCGTAAATATCAGTATCCCTGCATAGCAAATAAGTTACCTGTTTTGGAAAGTATACTTCTTTTAAATTCATTTATATCATACCTGAATGGAAATAGAACAATTACATGATACCTCCCCTGTTGAAAACGTATTGTCAATATCTTGTTTTGCAGTTTAGTGTATGCCCATCCCCACTTTAATATATGCTAATTACCATTATTAATAAATGCCCTCCTTAGGTGTTGAACATACATGTATTTAAGACTCTGGTTGGTAGAGGACAGTTCAGCTAGCTGCCCGGTTCCTGAGTGTCAAATTCAGCTGACGACCCCAAAACAAAGGAGCTCTTTTTTGGTCTAATTCACTTTATTTGCCATAAACTTTGTTCACATTAGTACAACAATTATTGAGTCGAGTTATGTTAATAAGTCAGTGGAGGTTTTCAGAGAGTAAGTACAGTATATAATCTCGATAGTAAATGATAAGTAGTACAATGATACCATTCTGCCATACGGTTAATTAAAAGTGATTCATGTGACAATAGTATAGACAGGTACAGTAATAATAATTTTAAATAAGAATAAAGTAATGAAGTAAAGGAGTGCCTCAACAGGTCTTCCATTTCATGTAGGTTTATAACTTATATATGGACAGAGCCAGTGGGGCAAATAGAGAACAGTGGAATTCAACTAACCTAGTAATAGCTCTTCCTCAGATCTTATTTAAAGTTCTCAAGTGCTGGGGGATAACTCCAGATTGGCTAGACGCAGAAGACTTTGGGCTCCTAGGTATTGCATATAGGAAAAAACTCCAAAATAAAAAAGGCGAATGATTTCTATAGCATACTTAAGGGGGGCATTGGGAGAGAGGGTTAACAGATGGATGGCAAGGGTAGCTTATCTGTCTGCTTGGGGCTATAGAACAAGGGCCTTAAGATGATTCCACTTGATATGGTTTACCTATTCGGGGAGCTGCTCAGGGAAAGGGCAGGTAAGAAGCTCATGTAAAGGCTACAGGATTATGCCTTTACAGAGGGAAATGCCACCTACTAAGTAGACTATCACCTATGTTATGGTGGATGGGTGGTGAGCCAACTTAGAGTCGTAAATAAAAGACGAATTTCAAAACCCCTTAGCTGCCTCATGAGCAGAGCATTCATTCAATATAAGGTTGCATGAAAAATGGGTTGAAAACACTAGAAATCTAATAGGGAATAAAGTCTAGATAAAAGCACAGAGCTTATAATTGGCTGGGCTAATGTATACGGACAGACCAAGGGCAGGAAGTATGAGGGTCAGTCCCTGGAGCAGCTCTGCTGAGACCTTAAACCTACTCACCGAGCAGTAGGTTATTGGCAGGAGGTCGGGATAGATCTACCCATCACTGCTTTCTCAGCTTTCATTGAGCCTGATTAGGGGCGGCCAAGACTAAGAACATTTGTATTCGTCCTGAAGCTGAAAGACGAGGAATATGTTAGCTAAGATCTTATAGTCGGATATAATAACATGGCATGTAGGCCTAGATGGAGATGTCGAGCCGTGACAAAATGGCACAAAGTAATGCTTTATTAAGGATGGTGGTAAAGGAAGAGGAAATGTCACCGGGACGCGTGCATTGGGTTGTATGTGAGAGGTCACAAGATGTCATTGAAGGGGGCATCTGCGGACAGTAATCTTATTATGTTACCCAACAAAGGCTAGATCCAGAAAGGCACCCTTTTTAGACCAATTCTATCGACCTCTAACCTACATCTTAAATCTGAAACCCCATTCTGTTTACATCCTAATACAAGTACCCCTACCGTTTCTCTCCGAGAAGGGACAAGCTTAAGCATTACTTTGAGTCTAATCAAACGCTAGTACAAATTGTAATCTGTGCATTTCCAGGTGGTTTAATTTCTCATGATTTTAAACTTTGGAGACATGTCTTATCAGTGTGAAGACTGTGGTGTTGTGTTTTACACTACACTAAATTATAAAAATGAGTCAAGCCTTCTTCGGTAGGAAGTGGTTAGAAAATAATAACGGGCCCTTCGTTTTTCGTTTAACCAGTACCTTTTCATACAGGAAGACATTAATTGCTTCAATTTGGGGTGATTACAGTACCAAGTACTGTAATACTACCACAATTCCCTTACATTTCTGAGAGCTCACTGTCAGCAATAAGAATGGTACAGTGCTGTAGCGAGACATTGCCAAAGTAGGCCATGCCATTGGCGTTATCAGCAAAATACAAAACCTAATGTCATGATTCAATGCTGAATGAAGCATAGTCTTCTTGTATGCTAGAGCCTTTCTTCCCCCTCAAAGCAATTATTATCTATTATTTCATTTATCTGCTTCTGTCGAATCAAGTACAAATAACCTGAGCTCGCAAAGTGATAACACACAAACAGCTATGGTGTCTGTAGTATAGTTGAATTATATATTTTATATATCTGCATCTACCTACAAGATGTGGAATGTGTAAAGTTTGATGGCATGTGTTAATTCAATGGCCTTTATATGTCCAAGAATTCGGGTAGACATGGTATTCCAATATGTGTCTCTGCTGTTAAAGTTGTGGAATGGTTTGAACAGTCAGCCATGGCCCAGGTAGCACAGAGACATAGGCATAACGTTGGGCCGACGTTGGCCCAACCATCGGCTTTACATAGGCTGCCCATCCTGCCTACATAGGCCTGACGGTGCCAACCAAATGCCAACATAGGCCCAACGTTGGCTTTTGGTCGGCAAACTTCAGCATCTGCAAATGGTCGGCCAGGGGCCGACCATTTGCCGATGTCCTGCCGACGTTGGGCCAATGTTGGCATTTGGTTGGCAAATGCCACTGGTCGGGCCTATGTAGGCCCGATGGGCAGCCAACGTTGGCCCAACGTTGGCCTGATGTGTCGGGCCAATGTCAGCAAATTTTTGTGTGCTACCTGGGACAGTATCATAAAAGGTTCAATCAGTCTATTCATTACCCTGATTAGGATTATTGCAAAGGGTACTAGGAGCTAGTGTTCAACTGCAGATGCATTGAAAAGGTCATCATTGTAGCCCAATTCAGTTTGCTATAATACTTCCAATAAAGAGGGTTTTCTAATACAGCATATGACTGGAAAAAACTGAAACAGACAGGCAGACAGAGAGACATCCAGACAGATTCTGAAAAAAAAAACGAGTTGTCCGGTCCCCTTTGCTAAAATAAGCACGCCCTGATTTGTGTATCTGATTTCTCCTGCACAGTTAATTAGTGGCCTTTCCTTTGGGAAAGGTTGGATTATATTAATGCTACTGAACTCATAACAAATCTTTCTGATATGTACCTATTTGATTTACATGGGCTCCTGCTTGTAAAATAATATTCATGATGGCCTGTGCAGTATGTGTAGATGGTTATACTGGGAGCGAGCCACAAATGCTGAAATGCAAATCCCCAAGCAAATCCCTTATCTCTGATGTAATTTCCAGCCTCTGGTTCCCATCATCTTAAATTCAATTACATGAAGTTGAAGGGGATTTTAGAAACCTTATGTCAGGATCCAATTAGGATGCTGCCTATTGGGTTGAGACAACAGTGTATTGTTGCAAAATACTACGTGTATTAAATACTGATATTATTCTCTTGAGAGAGCCGAGTCTGCACACCTCTTTACAAGAATACTAGGTATGGAGGGACTTTCTAAATAACGTGTGTTGATATTAATGCGAAATGGCATGGCCCCCTGTGAGAGTTGAATAAGATGATGTTATCGTATAACATTGCCTTTGTCGAGTCAAAGATTAAAATCATGTTCATATCATTCGTGGTGCAGTTTTTATTCCACAGTCCCACAGCATTCAATGAATGTTAATTGAAGGATACTTTATGTATGTTTTTCTTAGAAATTAGGAGAAGAAGCAACGCCACTCCAATCGAGTTTTACCTGTCTGCCAGTGGTAGGGCCGAGTCGGTCAAACTGGAAAGGGAAAGAAAAGAAGAAGCAACTCACTTAGCTGTCTATTTGATTGTGAGCATTACGCGGCCATAGATTACGTTTATGGCGCATGAATTTTCTGTGTCCCTGGCTTGGCAGCCCTGCCGTTGCGTCTGCATGGGTGTTTGGTTGGTCGGGGTGGGAGATGGGGGACCGGTGGAGTGATGACAGTCAGAGGGATAGGGAGCCATATATAACAGTTCAGGAAATGAAGGGATTTAATCGTGGTTAGAGAGTGGATCTATGGTGTATTCAAATACACAGAGACAGTGACAAGGAAGATATGTACATAGATGAATCCAACAGAAAGAAATAGCTAATGAATACTCCTGTGAGCATAGAACGTTTAATCGACGTTGAAATAACGTTGATCATGGTCGATCAATGCTATTTCAACGTTGAGTCAACGCTCTGTGCCAACTGGGAAAGTGGGAGTACTAAATTGGACAACATTATATGGGTTTTGCCAAAGAAGGGTACGATGAGGGTGAAATAACTACTGTGGTGGGTACGTACCTATACTGGAATAAAATCAGGGACAGCCACGCCCCTTTTTTACTTTTTAATTTCGAAATGGAGGCAGGTTAGCAGTTTTTTTTTCGAGTGGCGATGTCCTTTGTTTGGATTTTGTGTTTGGGAGAGAGCCCACCAAAAGGGAGAGAGTAGGACAGCCACGACGGATCGTGCATGGAGTGTGGGGATATGCTGGGGCGCTCAAGGGGTGGGGGAGCTTATCCTAATGCAGGTGATTAATATCTGAGAATAACCTTCCATGTAACAGTCTATTAAGTTGCTGCCATCTGTAACTTCAGTAAAAACAACCAACCACGCCTGTTACTATACGCCGTGCTGCCCATTTAACCAAATTGTGCCCTAACTTCCAGTCCAGCGGCTACTATGTTAGTTGAAGCAGTAATCAAATATAATACCAGTGAGGAGGTCTTCTTAGCAAAATGGCTGACAGATAACCCAATACATCCATACTCCTTATGACAACGCTGCTTCTTCTAGAGACCTGCGTAACGATCTAATTATAAGATGGTGTTGGCTGTGGCAGCTTCTTGGCTGGTAGATAACAAAGTTGTGGCCAGATTATTTTCGAGATAGGGGGCGCTTCACATCGGGGCACCTCCGTCCAGTATCATCGCTCATATTACTATTTTTTTATTATTAGCCGATAATATAACTGTATCCTTATCAAAGGACAAGCAAATGCTGACTATTCTCGTTATCCGCCCGACCTGATTAAATTGTATCCAACCCGATTATCCAAATTAGATTTAAACCAATTCTTAATTAATTTGATCCCCAAAGCTGGTGGGAGGGGACAAGACGGGGACGGCTTCATAAGGCAGGAGAGGAAATTGGCCAATTGAGAAGCACGAAGTGGTTGACTTTAAATTTACATAATTTGGATCAGATTGGCTGTTATCTTGTCCATGGAATTGCATGGAATTGGAAGGCGGTACCAAAGCATAGTATTACATCATGGTTCATCATGTTGCTCTTTTCTGTCACTTACAATATAGCACATGCTTGAAAATTACCAATGTACATATCTAGGGGAAAACAAGTTCCTCTATGAGGGGAGGGGGTGATTTAGGAATCAGCAGACAAGAGAACTACACTGAATTCTTCATTTTTACTGCCCTTATGCTAAGCCCTATTAGGCACATGTCTTCTAATTGTGAATTCAGATACAAAAAGGTGTGTGTATATATATATATATATATATATATATATATATATATATATATATATATATATATATATATATATATATATATATATAGTAGCTTCCTTAAAATTATGCGATAACATTTTCCATATCCTATATTTGCTCATAGGAGTTAATTACAACATCATTGGTGTAGAAGAGAAGGATGAGATAAAGTTCAGTTTGCAAAATATAATAAAATATATTATAGTAGGGCCCCTAGTGGAAAAGTGTAATGTATCTGAAATGGTGGCCAGGTCTTCAAAATGATGACTAAGGGTGTCATACATTCTCAAAGACGACCTAATGTAGTCTGCACAGACTGCTTTCCTTATGCGTTGTTTACAGTGTAGTCGACTATAATGACAAAGAGTCCGCATGCATCTCCCTCTAGACAGAACTTTGAACTCCGCCAATTCAGTTCCTTTAACGTAAGACTAGCCACTTCATGAATCCAGATTTTGTGTAGCCTGATGTCAGACCTCGGGCACTTTATCATAATTTGACAACAGCTATTGCTGAACACTGACTATTTTTTCTCTTTTATTTCTAGTCTTATTGCCTTTGTGGAACCCTGGATCTATCTTTGTATTACTCGGTCAATATGGTTATGTCGTAGTTGGGCGTTAAGGGGCAAGTGGAGGAGGACTAGTGCTGAGGTTCAGGAGGGTATTGTGGAGAGAAGAAGGGGTTAGTGCCATAGATAATCCCTTTTCACAGTGGAGACGCGACCATACCCACCACCCTTATCTAAGAGTCTTTGTACATATCGGAACGAGAATGAGACTAGCCGCCCTAGCATGCAATACTGAACAAGTAATCAATGGATAATTCATGATGCATGTGTGTTAGTGAAGGATAATTACACAAGGGCGTAGCCCGAGTGTAATTAGCCTTTGCTAACACACACAAGTGACCACTTATTTTATTCCACGAAACCAATAATCAATAGAATATCAATAAATTCAAGTTGAAAACAAAAATTATTCCCCCTCCCCGGGACTCGAAGCCAGCCATAGTGTGTGTACAGGTACATACACCTCGTCACCTGGCAGCGGACAGCGACAGCGCCCGTCTCAGCTCGGCTTGGCAGCGGCACATGGCGAAAAATAGTGTTTGTACACGACCGGTACACACATCTCGTCGCCCGGCAGCGGACAGCTAAAGCTTTGAATGGGTCTCGCAGTTATGTTTGTGTATAATACACCGCGTCGCCCAGCAGCGGACAGCTATAGCTGAGTGCAATGCGCTAACCACTAGACCACCGCCTCTCCTCCTTCAGCGGGCGTCTCGGCTTGGCTATGTTTGAATGCGTCCCGCGGTTATGGTAGCGGACAGCCCGCAGTCGTCGCCTTCCCGGGCTTTGTATCATATCCAGACGTGGTTCGAACCAAGCATTTCTCGTCAGTCACTGTGGCGCACTGCATAGGGAGTTGGACTAGGTATCTTAGACTGCAGGTTCGAGCCCTGCCCTGGCCTTGAAAATTTCGGGGGTTTTAACATGTAACATATGACATGTAAGGACATGAGAGGCGTGCAAGTTATCCATGGATAACCGCACTCCTTACAAAATTGATGCTACAGCCTTCAGGGTGTGCAATATCGACAGGTATGTGCATGGCAATATCCAGAAAAAGCACTCAGAATCCCAGAAATCGTGGAATAAATATATATACCCACCCATTCCCGTCCCACATAGACGCTCCACTCTACCACCCGTTGCCCAATGCCCACTGTATTAATCTGCCATCTAGAGAGAGAGACACACACACACAGGAAGGGGGATGACGAGACTGATGCTGTTTGTATGATGTTTTTATTTTGTTGTTTTCTTTCTGGGGGGGGGGCTCTTAAAAAAACGATCTACCCTTAAAAAGGATTTCTAGCCGGGTTGCCTTTTGTTTCATGTTGTTTCCTGAACAGTGTTGTAAATTGAGATTATTTCTAATGTCATGGGACGGAGAGATTCGCTCTTCTTCAATATCAGAAGAGAACGATTTCTACTAATTTATGAGATGTTGGTATACTATGAACTTGTAAAGGCATGCTTTACGAATATATAGTACCCAGGTATGCACGACAGCTGATTGCCGAAAGTTGAGGCAACTGAACCATGTAGCAGTGAAAAGAGAAGGTAGGGTGATATATGTGGTAGCATCAACCATCCATTTCAAAACCCCATGAGTAGAGGGCTCCACTAAGGCGATGTAAAATAAGACAGCCCCTGGAAGTTCATATTTGCAAGCTTTGACTTATGGCACATCTTCTCAACTTCTTGTCTACAATTGCATTGAAAATCTAATTACCTATAGCTTTAGAGATCAGGAGCTTAATTCAAAAGGCTCTGCCATCGCTACCTATGAGATCACAGGCCGAAGGGAACCGTGCAGGAAGAGTGAGGCAGTGCTTATATAATATCTAGAAGGCTGGACACTCCCAGCCCTCAGGTAGTCCACAGTCATCTCTAAACTGGGGTTTGTGGCTGTTTAATTACAACACTGCTGGATGTAGAATCCAGCCTTATGTTCCTACATTATCCTCTACTTGATGTAGGTTGACAACAAATGTATTATATACAGTAAGACCTTGATAGTCCGGCCGTCCCTGTTGCAGACAAAATTTGGTCGGATCTCAAGACTGACGGACTATTAAGGCTTATTACATTAGATTTGTATAGGAATGTCCCAGCCAGAGCATAGCCAGATCCCATGTATGACAGACTATCAGGGGACGGATTATCGAGGTATCACTGTATTGGTTACTTATACATTAGAGACATTTCTTTAGTTTGTCAACCTTCATCTCTGTGTCAACATTGTGCAATCCTGAAAACACATGGCTAATTTGCATAGGAACCTTTATGGAGTGAGGGAGGGGGATCTGCTATAGGTGCACACTAGTCAACCCACCTGTATACCATGAGTACCAATCAACCAGGCTCTACTTGGGAACAAACTGTAGAAAGCCAAGTGGACAATCATGTAGTGCCACAGTACACAATCCCACTCAGGGGCGTAGGAAAAAGGGGGGGCCGGGGGGCTGCCCCCCGAATAATGAGGAGGTTCCAATAATAAGCCTATATAAAAATATAGCAGGCCCCCCCAACCGAGACCCCTGGGCCCCCCAATAATGGGGAGGTTCCTATAACAAGCCTATATAAAAATATAGCAGCCCCCCAACTGAGACTCCTGGGCCCCCCCAATAAAAATTTGCTTCCCACACCCCTGCGACTGCATGTGATTGGGTACAGCTGTGGTATTTCAAATATAGATTGCATTAACACTAACAAGATAAAATATCTTACCTTTACAAAGAATCACACAATATACATACATGGGTCTGGCAAAACCACATACACAAATCTGATTAATTCTATTATTCTGCTATTGTGCAGTAAATATCAACCCCTATAACATAGACCAACCCCCATATCACAACAATAAAAAGAAAATGGCCGAAAATCTAAGTAACACACCTTTGTACAACAACTAAGCACCTGGCTCACTCTCCCAACACAGTTCCCATCCACTTGTGTATGAGATGTTAGTGATTTCCCTCCCATATTCTATACTGCTATGGTAAGGTAGGCCTGCATTCCTTTCTGATAGCCGGCTACTTTTTAGTGAGCGATGTTAACTTCAGCCCTCCTTTCACTATTCCAAGCAGCTAACAACTGTGCAGAGTGGTAACAGGTCCACAGAGAAAAAATAGCAGTGGAAGGTAAAACATAGCAGAGGAGAAACTCGTTCTCTCGAGAGTGGATACACTGGGGTTCTGCTAATTATATATACCCTGTCGGGTGCACTTGACCCTGAAATGTGTGTCCCCCATGTGTATATTTAGAAGGGTTCTTCTCAAGGAGGACTGAAAAGAGACCAAGAGGTGCATGACAGCTTTTGGTCAGTCACATTGGGCCTAGGAACTGGTAAGTCACCTGTTTCTGTCTTTTATTGATGCATGGATTTTATCTGTTCCTTCTATCACCAAAAGTATCAGCTATATTATCAGACGATTATTCCTGTTAGGCCAAGCAATAAAGACTGTAATATTCTTTTTTGGAAACTTCTTTCTTATTTTCTATTATATATTAGTTTGGGATTATTTTTATATTCTGTAACAATTCCGTTCTCTCATGTACTTTATAAAAAAGATGTTTTTCTTATATTTTATCTATTCTTTTTCTCCTTTGTATGAGGTCTTGGTGTAAGATATACATGTAGCACGAGAACCAGGAAAATTAACAAAGAAGGAATGAGTAGAAACGATTTTTTCCCAAATAAAGGATGACTGATTATCTGCTTATACCATATATCTCTTACACTCTCAGAACAGGTGTTTAGAATCTTAACACATTCCTAAACACAATGTTGTTCCACTTTTTAGAATGCGTTTAGACCCTAAACAGGATTAGAATTGAAGGTGTTTAGACAGAAATTGTTTAGAAAAAGGTAGTGTTTAGGCTCTGATGTGCTTAGATTATCATTGTGTTTAGATATAATGTGTTTAGGTGTTTTGCTTTTATTCAGGGCTAGGGGAAACATTACTTAGAAGTAATCTAAAAGAGCATTTCATCCTTCCAGAATGTAGATAGTAATCCATTGTAGTTAGGGATCCATCTCACCAAAAGGAACGTGAAAATAGAGAAGACATTAGTTTCAAGTTGTGATGGAGTTTGCTTTATGAATTAAGAACACAGTCAATTTTATAATAATTGGTTGATGTTGAGTATTCATATATGAGAGAGTAATTCCAAATACTTATTGGCTCAGGAGATTTCCAAATAGAATGATAGGAGAAACTTAAGTACTATGTAACAGCTCCTATGTACAGAAAACTCCAAGTCCAGTAGGCCTATATGACAGTTTAACCTTCCTGTCTCTTTGGTGGACTGCCTAAGACTGACAGCATATGGGGAGATAGGAACTACCTTGATAGTCTGTATGTAATTTGATGCCAATGTATAGAAATGCCACCAAAGGTTAGCCTGTCCCAAATGGGATTAACCACCACATGTCTAAAGAAGTGACACCCATCACTCTCCCAAAGATTGGTTGCCTAGGTTACCACTGAGGTGGGATTAGGTGGCAGGGGATTAAGAGGGGTCCTCTAAACACCATGGTGTTTAGAGGCTTGAAAATGCCCAATATTGTGTTTATGACCTCCATGTGTTTAGGTTTGAAACACAAAAGAATGTCATGTGATTTGAAATTAAGTACAGTATCACCCTAAAGATGTTTAATTTCTAAACACCTTCATGACAGTATAGGCAAGAGGGTAGCAAATATTAGAGGGTTAAAGGATAAATATCTCACCTGAAGTCAGACTGTTGAAATACCACACTTGCATCAAGAGGATCCCAAGGTCGGGGTGGGGGGGCTTCCTTAAAAACCTTCACTGTTGTTGGTAGGCTACATGAAATGCGAGATTTGGCTATTTCAGCGGGAAAAACATAAGATAAATACCAAATGTAAGCCAGGAAGGGGTATGAGGAAAGAAATTTATGAGGCAAGGGAAAGGGATATAGAGAAGCCGTTTTAAAAGGGGGGAAAGCTTCTTTTTTATGACGTATAGTCTAGAAAGAAAGAGAATATTTTGAGAACACCATATAACATGTAACCCAGCTCTTCCAACTGTTAATGTGCATGTAAGTTTAAGTTTATTCCCACCTATATGTACAGGAGAAAAATAAAACTACCAGGAGTTACCATGAAATTATAGCTTGTATTTTAGAAGAACTGTGCCCACCCCTACACCAACTAACAAAGAGAAGGGAAGCATGACGTTACTATGCCCCTAATGCATGAGTAGACTCAAGGACAATCCGTAGGTGCATTCACTTTTGTGACGAGGAATGTCCCCCTACCCAGGTGCACTTGCACTTGGGGGAAACCACTATCGTTTCTCAGTATAAAATAAGGGGTGGTGTTAGTACGGAAGTGGAAGAGTAAAGGACTGCATAGTACTTCCTATTAGTTACTGGCCTAACACCACCAGCTATTTTATTGTAGTAACCCTAGGTCTTATGAGATGGTAAGAGATGTGCCTACGCTAACATCGCATAGGTAGCGATGACAGAGCCTTTTTAAATTAACCTCCTGGAACAACCCTACAGTTAGCGAGAGGCATGCCTATTGCACAATATGCTGCTATTAAAAAAAATGAATTAAATTCAGCTGTGGTTAAATGGAAGGACGACCTCTCGCTAGAATTAAATACTTACGATTGGTATAGTTATTGAAAATTGACAAGAGGAGTATTGCCTCTGCAACAGACCTCAGACCATGTATAGGGCAACCTACAATATCAGATTTCAATAAATTACCTGCATGAAAATGTCAAGTGGAAAGTCTTAACGCGTGCTTAGTCTTGTTAACCATATAGTGTGGATGATTCATCCCCCACCTCGTCTGTCTGTTAATTACAACGAGAAATTTTCTTTACAAGGGGTTTCTTCCTACTCCGCCCCAGTGTATTATGATAAAAAGAAATGGGCCTCCCACTTTGTAATGTATTACCAGACTAATTGTGCCAACACAACAATCCATGCATTAGTACTGGATAGCGATTTATGGGTTAAGGAATTATAAGACAGATTTTGTTTGAAAACGATCTGGTTTATGAGAAAAAAAGCTCTTTATCATGTTGATGCAATTCACAACTTGCTGTATTGATTTATACCATGAAAATCTTAAACGATTTTCATGAAAGATTTTAGTTTCAATGAAACTATTTATTCTTAGCATGAAACGACCATGTCAATCTGATCATTTAATTGAAGAACATTCTTATGATTTAACCCCCTGGCCTGTGCTGGATTTGTCTTGAATCACCCTGAGTCTGTTCTCCAGACAACACTTAATCACTCTTGGTGCTCTGAGAGCCCGCCCCTTTTGGGATGCTCAGCATTAGAAGGAAGACTTGATAAAGGAACCAACAAATGATCAAGGAGGAAGTGTTTATGAAGCATTCAAATGCAGTTGAAGGTGGTTTTGGGTGATGGAGAAGGATAGTGTAAATTTTCAAAATAGTAGCACCAACAAGCATAGCTTAACCACTGTGACCTTGATCTAGACGCCACACTCCAACCCTCGAGCTAATACCATCCCACTCTATGCCACTTCATACTTCATCAATATTTTTGGTATTTTTATCAATATTTTTGTGAATTTAGAGAATTTTCTGTATTTTCCCTTTATTCTCATGACAAGAGAGCGCACTTTTCATGTATTTTTAGTCTATTCATTTTTTTTCTGCAATAGAATCTATTAATAAGGGTTATAACCCTAATGCACAATGACAAAATTGTTCTGGTTAATATTGAACCCATGGTGCTCTGTTGAACATATATGCCTGCTAAAGAGCGCACTTTTCCTATTCTGGGCACGTAAGGGTTAACCACAAAGAACACTGCTCGGTGCTGTTTACATTCAAGATTGAAATCAGCTTTTTGTTTGGGAATGAATATTTATCTTGGCAAGAAACTGGACGATTGGTATCATGAATATCTGCTGAAACTGCATAAATCGGGCCAGTGTATTTATGGACCCCGGGGCCTGTGAGTGGTGATTTGATTTCTTTTAAAATGTGGACGCCATGTTGTCAGGTTGAATAAAGCAGTGTGGTTTGGTTCTTTCCAATTCCACTGTGGAACAGGATAGTTTGATAGACCCCCTTGCCACATTTATGTCGTTGCAGTTCACAGGCCGAATCGCAGCTACTATTTCAAAAGGATGCAGTAAATGGCAGTTCTCAATGGGGGAGTGAGATGAAATGGTGTGGGGAAGGCTGGATACTGTGCTCATAAAATTTAATTATCGTTATGAAAAGGAATACACCAGTAAGAGATAAATACTTAACAATCTTAGCAAGCTTTCGAGATCGAGATGCTTATGGACCATAGCAAAGAATAAATCATTACCGAAGGTAAAATACTTACATTGCCCATTGTGACGTCAAAAAAAATGTCGGATTGTGTAGGATTAGTGGATTTTGAGGTTATTTAAAAAAAAATGCTAATTTACCCATATTTTTAAATAAGCTTCAGGTCCTGAAAGTAATTTGCTTGCATATACATGTACATCAATCGATTGTATCACTCCTCCCTCGAGCGTCCCAATGAACTACTGGCACTATGTCAATAGTGGATGTCAATAGAGTAGGCATTACCATCTTCATGCAAATGTTTGAATATGGATGTAACCATCTCATCACAATGTGTTCTACATTAGATGGGTGTCATATCATAGTCCGTCCCCGTTAGAATGTCACCTGTCTTATTATGGATTAAATGGGACCTTTTTGACAATAAGAGACGAATGGATTAATGGCTGTCAGGGAAGAAAGCCTAAAGAAGGTAGTTACACATAGTGTATGGCTGGGGCAGCGTAATGTAAGCAGTAAGTAGATGAAATACATCCAAATGCAGCCCAGTGGCACACGTCACCTTGACTACTAACAGTTGTCATGGTTACATTCACCCATATTGCTACCATGTTCACTTGGAAGTGACCATTAAGGGTCTAAATGTAGAGGAATATATATGTATGTATGTATGTATATATATATATATATATATATATATATATATATATATATATATATATATATATATATGTGTGAAGGTTTCACCGTATTTATTGTATCTTATACTTTATAATGCTTGCCCACACATGTTATCATATCTATAGGCAGAGAATAAACCTACATTAGTCGGCCAGTGGTTGAAAACGTGCCTCCAGCAGGGATCTTAGGACTGGCTTTGGGCACCGGGGGGGGGCGGGCAGTATATGGGTAAAACACTGACAAATATACCATAAACTGTGTTTTCTTTTATGGGGAATCTAGTGATATGATCAGGATTGTTCCACCTTCACTAAAGGTGTTACATTTTTTAATACAAAAGGAACGCCTTTTGCCATATAAACAAGGACACAGGAAAGAAAAATACCTAATGTGGTAGAGCAGAATAGCTACTCGATGGATATAAGCTATTTATACCATTAAGCTGGGACATTTTATGGGGGTCACGAGGGAACTCAGACTCAGACTAGTTGCTGAGAATTCCCCCACTGTAGTCAGACAAAACAGAAGATCCATCACAGCAGCTTTACTTTGCCTCTAACTCACCCTTTGACTCAACCATTTCCCATTTGTTTTTCTTTTCAAATGGCCTCTAGTGCTTATTGAGCTGCAAAAATTAAGATCTCTGAATTGCTGACCACTAAACCACCCCATTGATATTGGTTTCAGAGGTCTGAGGAATAAGAAGTGATATCATTGATCATCAGGTACAATCGTGACAAGTTAAATTCATCTAACGAGGACTAAATCCTATACAAGAGAATGTGAATCTTTCTTTACATTTGAATAGGCAAAGCAGAGAGTTGGAAGTTTGTCATGCAATGTCTCCCTTGAACCGTATACCACATATGATTCAAATCTGTCAGAAATTCTGATATTAGTCACTTTACTCCTTTATTCTAATGCCAAATTCACAAGCATGAGGTGCAGTACTAGTTGTTCATTGACACTATTAACACGACAAAGTGTAGCTGCGAGTAGCTGCTGTTTACATTCCGAATTTAAATTCATGTTTTAGTTTGGAATGAATATTTATCTGACAATTAAGTAACTGGGCAATTGAGACGACGGCCTGAGTAATCACTGAAGCTTCCTGAATCGTAACAACTTTTTTTTTTGTTTTGGCTGTTAGGCCATTAGGTCTATTGCAGACTCATGAGCTCTATGTGCAGTTGGGAATGTCACAAAATGTGCCTTTCAAAATGTAAGTCAACTAGAGGAATAGATGTGAAGATGGAAGAGGTGAAAGAAATAGACACTCATTTTATGGTTGCATTAATGCAATACTGACGATAATTATAATGATGAGAGTTGTAATGTGTATAGGTCGAATCCCACATGGCGAAATATGGCTTAAATATCTCTGCGATTTTGTCTGTTACATTGTATGGGCCATAAAATGCAAGAATTGATCAAATCATTCTGAATCTCACAGTGTTTTAGAGCCACGTTTGCAGTTGCCCTTGCGTTTAATGGCCTCACCAAGGGCCATACTACGCAAGGGACATAATCGCAGAGATATTGAAGCCATATTTCGCCATGTGGGATTCGACCTTAAGAGGGCTCCTAGTCCATGGCAGTGTTTGCTTTAGTTTTACAGATGTGACAAAATACAGAATGGATCATAGTAATAAGTTGTGGGACCACAGATAACGAGAGACATCTCAAGTTTATATTCAGTAAGGCATATATATGGTCCCTGTACCATATTACCATTTACATAATTATACTACTTATACCCGGGTTCAGGGAATGGCCACCCAATCTTATTGGGCCAATCAAGGTACTGACTTGTGTATGCTCTGTGCGATCGGGTTTTAGGTATAATAATCATCACATAGGGTTAGGATGGACAGTTGTAGCAGTGCAAGTAAAGTAGGATCATGAATACAGGGTCACAATGGCGTCGCATTTAAGGACTCCCATAACGATTTTGAGGGGCAGTCGTATCATGTTAGGGCCTTTCTCCATTAGGCGACAAAGAGCCACAACGACTGTCGGTACCGTATGTGAGTATGTGAGAGGGGGTGGGGTACCTCAAAAGGAGACCTCTCGGTACCTAGATCGGTACCAAATCGTTTGAAAAATTCAAACATGTCAGTCTTTCAGGTGGGATATCGTGACAGAACAGTTACTTACCACTATGGCTGCCAACGCTAGTCCCATCTCGATATAATTATGGGCAAATGCATGAGTTTACCATGTCTGCCTACCATCATGGAATATTATACAAGTGGGGGGGGGGGAACAGGAACCGAAATCGTTTTGTTTTTATTGGTTAACAGCATAGAGGCTATATATGTATAGCTACCACACCTCATTTTGAGAAAATTATGTATCATATACCATTCAAACGAGAAGAAAATGAGAAATGTATGTTAGATTCTCGTGTGACAAATCTCAGATTTTTTATCACATTTTTACGAAATTATATGCTATCATGTCTGATAATTAGCTCTGTTTTTGCTAGACATAATTAAATCCGACCCATTTCTATAAACTTTACCATAATATTTTCATCAATCTATGATGGAAATATGCCAAAAAATCTTATTTTCCACTATTTCTGACCTTTTTGTCTGAGATTCATCCTACAGTTATTATGTAGATCTATGGCAATAGTTGCAAGATTATTACCTCACCCTTGCCTGTCAGAGGCAGTCAGAGATAATTCAGTGATTTCAGAAGTTCTCAAAATGGCTTCTGTGTGGTCATATCTCTTAGGTACAATATGTGGCATCATAGACATACTGTTTTTGGAAGCTAAAGTATAATTTTATATCTTATATGTGGCAGTTAAGAGCAACTAAAGTAGAAATACCCCAGGAGGAGCTGCTCATAGATGCTCCCTGAAAATCCTGGGCGTGAGAATATTCTAAAAAACACTTTGCTTGTTTATTATAAACTGCACAATAATCCATCTATTGGTCATATAAAGCTTTTTGCAGCGTATATATTTCAATGTGAATACTGGGAAAATGAATGAAAAATGCATGTCTGCTGGTGAAATAATTAGAATTATCAGACTTTTTTGCACATTGCACCATGATCAGGGTCTCTACTAACTCTATGCATGGTGAAATGCATATCCCTTCATTAATAATAACCAAAATTCAAGCCACCCCACCCTAAGACTATCATTTCATCAGTTGAATTCTGGAGCTTCCACAAGCAATTAGTAAAAGTGTGCAGAGGCTGGACCCACCTTCCCTCAGGTAATGTGATTGGGAATGGAGGCTGAGGGCCGCCGGATAAAGGCAAGTCTTGTGTGAGTCTTAACCTCGTTAGGCCTACTCCGGGGTAGAGGACAGTGATGCTCGGGCGCGGCAAGTGCTACTTCTTTATCAAATGAGAACATGGGCCAAGTCCCACCCCGTCAGAGATGTCTGTGACTGGGTTTGTTGTCTGATGGCGGAGTACGCAGCAAGCATTAATAATTTCACCATGGGGAAATTCCTCGTGTGAGGAATATAGAGCGAGGGAGAAAGCAGTTAGATCATAAAGGATTTCTTTGTTAGTTCCTAGATGAATAGTGCGCTGATCTCCTCATGATTTATGATTACAGATTGTATAAAACTGTAAGAAAAAGCATTATCATCTTTGTTTCTTAATACAGGCGAATAGAAAGGCAGTGAAAGCTATAGAGCAACAGTCGGACCTACCTGTTGTACACAAAGAGCAAAATAAGCTCACATTTATAAGGGAGTATAATTATTCTCTTTCTACAATTTTTTGAAAGCTATTTTTTTAAATTTTTATTGCAGGGTCTCCATGATAATTGTATTTCGCTTGTCTCTGATGCTGAAGTGCGGGCCAGAGCAGTTTCAATGTAACTTAATGCACCATGCATTCGACAGAATAACTTGTGTTTTGAAAACCCAAGGAACATTGAATATTATGTACACATATACTTTGGGATTCTGTTTATAAAATCCATTTACCTGTGGCTGCAGAATGGCTATTGTTCAAAAGGGTAGTTTCTGGGAGGATTCAGTATGGTTCTACTATCATACACCGTGAAAGCATTGTATGCTTGTTTTTATCATAAGAATGGAAATTAAAGCGTAAAATGTAATATATAGAATGTAACCTAGGCACGGCTACCCTACATAGATTCCCAGGGAGGTACAGAGTAATTATAATCAGATGTGAGCAGCTCCGAATGGCATAAAACAGGAAGAATTATTGTTGTACAACGCATGATTACACGGGTTCATGGGGAAAATATAGAGGTTGAGGGCACATTAGTTTCCATGTAAAGGGCGTGCCTTCCTCTTGTGTTTCCCTGACTACTAGGACTACAGACAATTCACCGCACCATTAATGCTCCTGTCTCCAAGTTGGGCTGGGGATGGCAGCCACTGCTGTACGCGCCCATATCGTTAATGGTCCCAAGGCATTGTTAGATTCCCTTCTGGGGTCGTTTTGGTTGGCCCTTGAACAGAGGAAACAGGCAGAGAGACAAAGGAAGGAGGAACCCCTTCAACCATGCACGCCTTTGTGTGGGGACACTTATTATACCTTTAAGCCACTCATGTCATACATGTCCACAAAACATTGGCCCTGCTGCGTGGGGTCACCACTGCTTTTGTGAGCCCGGACAGATTAAACAATGCGCAGCTTACCTAAACATGTGTTAGCAACAGGAGACGTGAGCAGACTGCCTATCACCTCACACACAGATATCCCCCTCCAACGTCTTTCCCACAAACATGTACTTGTTTTAAGCTTCTGGCTTTTCCCCTATCTGCTCTATACATGGTATCAATTCAATAGTTCCTCTATAATGATATTTCTTTTCAATCTCATAAGGGGTATTTTACCTTCACTCACTCTAATTTCTTAGCTTCTTTGCATATGGCCAGCCCACTCCTATCTTCTATTCCCTTTTAATGCTATATGAAGCTGCGACATCTAGAATTCTGCCGAAATTCGGCTGAAATAGGACATAAGAGCCTGTATGATTCCATTGGACAACTTATTGAATTTACACCAGAAGCCAGTGGAGTCGTTGCACAAACCCCTAATTAATCGTTTCGACTGCGAGTCACATAGTTGGGGAGCCAGCTCATCGAGATGGACAAGTGCTGGTGTTGAGAGCAGCACAAGATATCAGAGGTGGATCTGGGTATTTTGATAGTGCTGATAATGAATCTGAGGTGCATATTTCCGTATCTAGGTCAGAACAAGGTCAAATTAAAGGCCAAAGGTCAAAATCTGGAATTTACTATAGAAGAGTGAGAGAACTTACTTCCATTCAATAACACTAGAGGTCCTCAGTGCACAGTGGATTCGCCATTTATATGTATTCTGAGTTGATTAGGATGCATTGCAATTGCATTAAAACCTTTGACCTTATATTTGACCTTGTTCCGACGTAGATATCGAGAGATGCACCCCAGATCCGGATCCACTGCAATATGCATAAAACAGATGTCTAAAGATCTGTTTGAAGGTACCCCATATTACAAGTACTAACTACATTCATAATATTACAGCCTGTAATAAATTAGTTGATAGAAGATATGCCCATACTATAAATTACATGTACAACCGCTTGAGATCTATGGATTATAAGATTGTAAATAGATTACAAACCAGACAACATAATGCCCCTTTATGTAAAACAATTACCCCCAACTGTGTCTCATACATTAGAAGTGTAGAGTTTCATGGCGCCATAACCTGAATTGCTCTAACATGTGGTAGAAGGAATGATGAAACCCTAGAAATATTCAAAACTGAAACTAAGAAATATCTTAAATCCTTGCTACCCTACTGAAAACTTGTATTAATTTAACTTACCCCAACCCTTTCAAAATATGTTTTCTGTCCTCTCCACAATCGTTTAACAACTAAACAACTCGATCACCTTCATATGCCTTTGACTAAGATCATGCATGTTATACAGCTATATGATGTAGATTCTACTGGATAGAGGCAATTTCTTATATCACGGAACGACGCAAATATTGTCCGCAGATCACTAATTCTATATAGGGACAATCCATCTTTTGTTCGTATAAAGTATCGGCCCTATTGGCAGAACATGTCATATGGTTGACAGGTTAGTGGCTACAGCAATGGGGCTTTATGCAAGTTTTCTGAGCATGGTTGGTCTGAGCTTTCAAAATACTGATCACGACCCTCTCCCAATTTTATTAAACCTTGGCTGAAACTGAAGATGTACCCATCACCCTTCCCCTAAATTGATGCCCAGAGCCAACAATATTGGCCAGAGATGCTGCCCAGCAAATATTATATACCGAGTAGCAGCCGAGCAACCCAGACACCGCGGGTATATCATATAGACGGGCAATTCTCAACGCCCTAATCTGATTGTAGCACCTAATTGGATGGACCTTTTTACAGAAGATAACGACATTTTGCTGCCTCCCCCTACAATTCTCCACCACCCCACCCCTATTGGTCGACCGCAATACTGCTATCGAGTAAAGTACTGTGATGGACACCGTGGAACCTTATACATGTATAAGGTATGTGATTACTGTGATGTGGTACAACCCTCATGGTAGACACCGGGAATGTGATCCCAAAGCACTGTGTGTATATAATACGATGGGCACGTAACTTTGATAATTCTCACACAGTATATCCTGCCAATAACATGAAACTGGGACAGTATACTGCATGAAAACCTTCCAACTGTATGATGTTATTTGGCCAATAAAAATGGTTAAACTCAAACTCATCGTCCGAGATTGCATGGTATTGCACGGGTATTGGCTCCAAGCGGACCTGGAGCTGGTTTCTAGTGTACTGAAAAGAGCTGATACAATGGCGACCAGCCTGTTCCAGGGATAAGGTAGCCATCATGATATGTGTCTTATAAGTGCGTTTTGTAACTTTTGGCAGATCCGGCGAAATTCAAATGGGGAGAACCAATGTGTTTTTATTGTTAGCTATAACTAACTTCACTAGTGCATTCGCCCATTTTGCCGATAGATCCATTCGAAGCCCGTAGACAATATCTACTACCTCAGTCGAGAAAAAAAGTAGCCTTTTCGCATGACCGATACACTTTAAAGATAAACAGGGAATGCAAAGGTATTTGGTTCGGGTTGGGACGGAGCTCAGCCTTTTTGTTGAAAGGAAACTGCTCGCCTTCAAGTCGTAGTGGGGACCCTTGATTTAGTGACATTACAGCCGAATAGTATTTGTCATGCAGTACCTGCAGCACTACGACTGCCGTACCAAGGTCTATGTACATGTTATGACTAACTAAGTGCTGATCGTACAGAGCAGTCGTAGTGTACTAGCTACAATTACTGACACTAAGTATTTGGGGTTTAAATCGTAGTGGCTAGGTGCAGTCGTAGTGCCTTAAAAAATGGCCTGCAAAAGTTAAAGTTGCACATTGCAGTCCAAGTTCCTACGACTGAGTTGCAACTGTAACTTTGACTGTAAGTCGCTGGATGAAGACCAAGGTCTCATGAGCCCACTCACCCAGAATCAGTAGCAAAAAGTATTCTTAAAACCTGACTCAGATTTCACTCCTACATAATATATAGTTAATGCAGACACCACCAAGGTACTTGGGTGATCCTCATATAACCTGTCTACAGAACAGCTCAAGATCTTCCTTTGCAGCTCACAGATCGCTCATCATTGACCTGACCTTCAATACACACGGGAGTTACATGTATATAACCTTCCTAAGACCAAAATAAAAAGTACTTAGCAACTCAAGGGGTGGCTTAAAATGTTTCTGAGTGGCTCATTGGACATCCCCAAAGTGGCACAGCAGCACAAGAGACCCGAGATAGTGTAAACAGACACAGCAACTTCTCTGAGCAGTTCCACGAGCAGTACACACCAGCTACTTAACAGGCCCATTCTCAACCCGGTCGCTGAGCGCCTCGATCCACGACCCCGATTCAGCAGTTCAGGAACCGCTCCTCAAACCGCGCCCTAGTGGTCAGCCGCGGCCCGGCCGCAGGGGTCAAACGTCGATGGCTAAATTGGATCGAGTTTACTTTGGGCAGGCCCGAATCGATTTCGTCTCCAGCCGCAAATGGGGGTGGGGGCCAAATTGAGAGTATTTTGTCAGTAATTGGCCGGCGAGCTCCTCCCCTGCCGCCCCGGCCCCCACGCCACCGTCGACCCAACCCCTAATGAAACAATCTCTAATAGAATTACATGGGGAAAACTCGATACGGCTGCGATGTTTCTTCCTCCTCGAGACACAAATCCTCGGTGTCCTGTTGGTAAAGACAGATAAGCGGGTGAGTGAGGTTAAGTTGTGGTAGAAGGTCGGGCCCCTTGGTGGTACGGTGAGATGGGCGCTCTGCTCCGTGGTAGAGATAGCCAGGGCGGGCCGAAGAGGACCAATACAAGGGCAAATTAAGCAGAAGAGTAGTTCGGCATTTGGATTGTGGGTTGGTAGGACATGGCTTGACCAGTCTAGGATTAGGGATCAATGGGTGAGTATAGTACTAGTGGTACAAGGAAAGGGAAATGTGTGCTTCTCGCAAGATACAATAAACACCTGACGAACGATGAAATAGAGGTTTTTATGATGTCATGTTTGTAGAAAATGCTGCGTCTTTTGTTTCTAAACTGAAACGTTCTGCGTGAGGATGAGTGAGACCTGGCAACACTTGATGGGATTCCAGCATCAACCAACGCACTGCATGAAGGCCCACCCTGTCTGACTTAACTCAGATCTATTGGGACATTGGATGTATATATGGCGCTAAAGTGGTATCTTAAATGTACAAAACTACTTTGCAGAAAAGCTTATTTTGAACGTTAAAAAGCGTCATTTTTTTGTTCATAATTTCAGACTAAACGTATCATAACCTCCCTTGCCCTACTTAATCTTGTAAAACGACATTGTTTACCGTGTACCTATATACTGCATTTCTCGAACAGCTTACCTTCACTTCTACAAACTTTTCTTTCTGGATGTTTCATTAAAATGACATAGCATGTTGTCATACACTGTGAAAGAAATGTCATCAAAATAATGATACAATCCTCATCCCAAATTTGCCAGAGACCAGTCGTTATTTTCACAGAGATTCCTTGTACATGTACATTTGTGTACCACTGTACTGCCACATATCTGGGGCTTCTTGTAAAACCTATATTGGTATCCTGCCATTATACAATTGCCCTGCATTGTTATCTTTTCAGCTTTAACAGGATCTCTGGGAGATTTTACAGTTGTTTTTTTTTTTACAGTGTAGTCCATCCATTGGAATGACAGCGATGCGGACATGTTTCTCGGTCACTTTATTACACAGGATGTCAAAACACCACTTCTCCTGATATCCATATTGTGAAGTATATCATCATTTTTCTTTTATCATTTCAGTCACAAATGCACACATGGCGGACTGAGGCGGGCGTGCCCCACCCCAATCTGTCTTTGAGGGGGGGCGGCAAAATATCGATTGCTTTAAGTCTCAAGTGGGGTACAGAATGCCTTATGCTTCACTGAGTGAGAGAGGGCGTTCTGTGGGGTTGAGGAGGTATTCCAGCAAAGGGATTCTAGCCATGGGCTTAGCCGCAAATGTTAGAGGCAATAAACTTGAACGGTGGCCTTTTGCAGTGGTCGCTTACCACCCAAGGCAGGACAAGAAACCCATGCAAGGCGCACTGTATGAATGCTATGGCCGCTCAAGCAAAGCGGAAAATATTATATGCTGAATAGGTCGTTTCTGTAATTCCTCGAGGACAAACACATTTGGCAGTATATAATTGTGGTGCCCCTTGTAGATATATATGCCGGAGAGTATTATGTTATGACCAAGAGGCACCTTAGCACCATTTTTGTGGTTCATATGGATATCGTTAAGTAAATACACTTCTCAGAAGCAGAGGCTGGTAAAGGGTATTGGGCAATAGAGGGATGCATAGATCTGTGATGTATGGTAGTGAGAGTAACAGTAGTATATAGCGTTAAATGGGGCGATTTCTAAGTTTCACAATTTCTTTCACACTCACTAGTCAGGTAGCTGAGGCCTCCCAAATCTAAACATTCTGAGTGGAAGCAGGAAACAAGTTTCATGCATCAAAGTGATGTGTTAGCCTTCAGAAAAAAATGTCTCTGGACCGGCATCTCACTTGGGTGGTGGCCATCTTTGATTTCAGGGTTGTAACCTGAAAAAACAGGCTTTTGACCAATATCTGTACTTCCTGTGCAGATATTAACATTATTTTGGTGTCTATACCCATAGATTCTAAGGCCAGGGATCCAATCAACTTATTTCTGGACCAATACATTATCATTTGACAAAATGGCGGCAGTCAAAATCTCAATTTATAGGTAAATATTCATCCGATCAAGGTCAAAGACATATGAAATGGTCATATAAATAATCTCAGATGATCTAGATAACACTTTTAAAAAGTTGATAAATGTTTTAGCAATGATAAAAGTCCATACAGAACATTGCTGATGTCATGCTTTAACACCTATGACCCCTCAACAGCTGCAGAAGTCGTTAAAAATAAGTTTTGTAATATTTAGGTTATCTCACTGAAATCAAAGCTTAGACTAATGATAGAGCAGTTACATTTGATAAAACAATCTACCTGGTCCATACTACATTAGTGTAGGTCTTGAATAATACATTCCATGTAAAATTGTCCCGTGAGTGGTGGCCATCTTGGATTTATTAAATTTCATCCGATTGAGCTCAAAAACATATGAAATGGTCATATAAACAGCCTCAGATGATCTAGATAACACTTTTAAAAACTTGATTAATGTCTTAGCAATGATAAAGGTTCATACAAAACATTGCTGAAGTCATGCTTTGACACCTATGACCTTCAACAGCTGCGAAAGTTGATAAAAACGAGTTTTGAATATTTGGGTAATCTTACTGAAATCAAGGGCTTATACTAATGGTAGAGCAGTTATATTTGATAACATAATCTATATGGTCCAAAATACATTAGTTTAGTTTTGAATAATACATTCCATCTAAAATTGTCCCATGATTGGTGGCTATCTTGGATTTATTAGGTGACAATGGCTAAATGCTGTATGGATCTAGATATAAGTGTTACAGATCAAAATTTGAATAAGGTCAAAAACATATGAAATGGTCATATAAACAGCCTCAGATGATCTAGATAACACTTTTAAAAACTTTATTAATGTCTTAGCAATGATTAAAGTTCATACAAAACATTGCTGAAGTCATGCTTTAACACCTATGACCTTTAACAGCTAGAGAAGTTTTGCAACAATTGGATTATCTTGCAGAAATTAATATTCTCATTTATGATAGTGCAGTTTCTTCTAATACAACAATGTACCTGCCCCATAATAACTCAGTTTTGTTCTTGAATAACATATTCCCTTCATTATTATTCCTTTGATTTGGCAGACATCTTGCATTTGCAACCCATGAATAAAGTTGGCAAAATAGTTGGAGGGTTGGCTGGTATAACACAGAATGACAAAACAAGAGGTAAATGGAGCCTTATCTATAATGAGACAGTCATGCAATCAGATGATACATAAAAACTGTTTGATTTAAATTCACAAGAGGACACTTCACTTCAGCTAAGCACAAGGACTTTGGACCCAAGAGAATGGAAAAAGATCTTGATGATACAGCTCATATGGCTGAAAAGATGAGATGTACTCATGTATTTAAGAGATGATATACAGAGTTGGTATTCTTTACAAGGATAATTGTAGCCCTTAAAGCTGGCCGGGATGTGGATGTTGACGATGATAGAGCATGAACTATCTCTAGTGTCATTGTCATTGGCAAGCTTAGATGGTTTATTGTGTCTTCCAAGAAACAAGGCAGAGCTGAAGAAGATTCTGGAGCAAGACAAAGGAGAGGCCCAGCCATCATCAGATCTCAGCAAGACATGCACTATCATAGATGGTGTGGCTATTGCACAAGCCCTTGGTAATCAATCTATCGTGACAACTTTTGGACAGGTTTTACAGTAGCATTCCCTTCCATTATATAGTGTAGATGTTTTTGACCAATATATTCAAAAGTCTGTGAAGGCTGGAGCACAGTAGTAACTAGTGTAAATTTTATAAACAAATGTTATTAACTGCAATAAGGTCACTGTGTAACAGGGTTTATATTTCAGTTAGGGTCTCCCATTGCCTTCTGTCTCCACTGGCCTACAGCAGGCATGCTGAGGGGAGTTGGTGTAGGGTAGAATCGAATGCGTGCACAGCAGGAAATTGGGAAAGGGTTTCCAGCAATAGGCATATTATCAGACAGACAGTCCCAGGTGGATAGTAGTAGGTGGGAAGACTTCATTGCAAATGCTCGGGAATTTGGTTCAGATTACAGTCTTTCCCAGGATCTATTAAGGAGGAGTTTGCATTAAGCATTTTATATGGATGAAATGACTGCGTCAGAATTTGGGACGTGCCTAATATACATTGGACCTATTGTATGTGTATGTGTATGTGTATGTGTGGGTCAACAGAACAAGCTTCCTTTCGTGTTATTTGCTGAACAAAATTCTTTAGAGTGTATGGCACTGAAGTGTTTTTTATATGAAAGATGGATCGTTTCATTTTACACCGTTGGCAAATTCTGACACCCACACACCCGCAAATCACTATGTGCTTTTTGCTCAGTTCAAGGTGTGCGAGGTTGCGAAGGGAAATTCCAGACTAATCTTTATTAGTTTTGTCACAACAGCATCATCGCTCTTTTACCTATCACTATTTTCTATTCATGTCGTGTTATTGATATGCCTAGTTTCCCAACTTCCCCCACCCACACCGTCATGTAGATCTACCCTTGACCAGCAGTACCCCTACACAAGGCATAGTCACTCTATCACAGTTATTCATAACTAGCGACCTCTTCACCTCTGGCTTCGTTTGTGTCTCTCCTCACGGCACTCGGGATCCCTACGAAAGTAGTTCCTTCACGGCTTTCATGTTTGATCGCTGGTCATAGGGGGCGTTGCAGTCACCGGGCCGTGTAATGTACTAGGGAAGTGAGGGCCGAGGGAGGGCCCATCAGTAAGAGCAGGGAGACAGGTTGAGGTGATTTGGGAGTCTGGCTGTGTTCAACCCTCCGGGGTTGGGATGTTTCTATGGTTTAAAGGCACTGGGTCATCGTGGCGGTGTTTTATGGGTGGTTCCGGACCATTAACATTGGACACTTAGCTTAATTTTATGTGTATGATGTGGAGCGGTTTTCACAGGTACGGTTCTGGTTGTCAATAATCATATTTTCCCCTCACATCATTTACTGTTCGTAGAGAGATTCAGGTCATCTGGCTGTCGATTGGTCGATACTTTTAGATACACCGGGGATGTTTAGAGCGGTGAAAACAATTACATAGGTTGGCAGAAGTCGGTCTTGATTTTGATTTTGTGTGACCATCCATTTCCTCTACACTATAAAACTTTGCACATAATTATGTTGCGCCAGGCACTGGAAGGTACACAGAATTTGGTCTAATGGCACCTTGAGGATGATAGACCCATATCTCTCATAGAGCATAGAGTATTTCAATTTTGTGTTTCATTTTCGCCTTCATATTTCATTTGTCAAAGCTATTTTCTTGTTGATACCAAAAATACTAAGACGATCAATATATACACATTTAAATCTGTTCCGCTGACGGTCCGGTGGACAGCAAAACTGTTCAGCTTAGATTCTTTGTGCATCAGACCCAAATAGCTGAGTTCTCCTACTCCCCTGTCCATGGCATTGGCAATGGTGGGTTATCTAAATAGTAGGTGAAAGTGGAACATTTTATCGGCAGACACATGGAAGTTATCGATGAAGCTAGGTGGTCACTCTGGCTGGCAGGAACCATGATTAATACACCCTGAATTATGAATTATGAGTTGCATTGTTTTTGTTTTCTTTATGCTATTCTTCCTGTTTTTATTTCTATTTCAATATGTGGTCAGCATAGATTTTATGAGCCTTCTGGTGAAACCGAACTCTAGTGTGGGGCTGGTTTTGTCCAGACCTGAAGCGGCGTTGTGTTCCCTCCCCTATCAAAAGGGTTTGGTATTGGTTATCAATGCAGGAAAAGTGGAATCTGAAATGGAACAGCCTGGGATACAACGTTGTGCAGAGAGCTGATACATGGGATCCATAAGTCTGAGTCTGAATCTGAGTCTGATATTCTTTTATTTATCCTGAAAATATTAGGAACAGGTCCTATTTGATATTTTCAGCCATAAGTGGCTATTGTTACATTTCTTAGTACGAATATAGTGGGACTAACACTTTGCCCAAACACAATTGTAACCAATATCATGTGTACAAGTATAAAGAAGATGGTATATATGATAATACCAACAGAGAGTATGTAGTTTATAGCTTAAAGATTGCCTAGTGTATGGTTTTCTGTAACAGATATGTGTTCCAAAGACCACATTATATTGTACAAAAATGAGGTCCAATGTTATTGACCTCAGATTAACAGGCCTGATGTTGTGGCCTATGCCTGGTATGACAACGATGTTGTCATACCAGGGATATAGATATTGTTTATCCCTATATACTCAGATGGAATGAGTATAAATGTTAGCATGGAATGAGATGGTAGTTAGTGTCAAATGGCACGAAGAGGTGGGGGGAGCAGGTTGACTATATATTAGGTTAATAAACCTATGCAAGATAGTTCAGCAGGCTGGAAAAATGATGTTTATTCCACTTCTGGAACTGAACCTTGGTGATTTTTGATCTTGGCTCAACATCAAGTGAGTTCCAGTTAACAGGCAATCTATAAGCTAGGCTTCTTCTATAGAAGGGGACTTTAGGTCATGTCACCTTTAATAATTTAGCATCATGAGCTCTAGTGTTTATGGGTCTAACATCAATATTGTTATCTACTAAGGAATGACTAAATGAGGCTGTGTTTAGATGCATTTCACGTTTTTCCAGAGTGCCAATCTTGGCCTCCCTCTGGAGGGCCTCGATCGGATCTCTAGAGTTCATGTATGCTGTCTTGAGTCCTCTGTTTTTGAACATTTCTAAGATGGTTTTATTGTTTGGTGCTGCGGCAGAGAGAGAACAGTATCGTCGGCATAATGTTGACAAGACATCAATTTCAAACATGTACCTAAATCATTTATATAAATAATGAACAATAAAGGTCCTAAGACCGACCCTTGTGGCACTCCACAGGTTATTGGATGGGCATTGGAGAGCATTCCATTTGCTTTGGTAAACTGTTGTCTATCTGATAAGTAACTGGTAATGAGTTGTAATAATTTTGGGCCAAATCAAATGTTTTTTTAAGTTTTTTAAGGAGAATATCATGGTTTATAGTATCAAAGGCTTTTTTGTCCAGGAAGATCGAAATGGTGCTATGCGTTTTGTTAACTTTATTAAAAATGTAGTCAGTAGCTATTCATGGGCCAAAATTTTAAATATAGCTTTTTCACCTCTCAAATAGCAAAAACAGTGAAACTCAAAATCAGTTAAAACACCTTTATTACATTCAAAGGGCAATGTCTTGGCTTCGTAAAAACACCTGACATACGCAGCAACTCCTACCGGATCCGTTTTTATAAGTGATCAAAGACAACCTGTCATAATTTCTGTTACTCCGGTAATTCAGAGACCAACATGTAATTCCTGTTGATCATGTCATAAGAACTCCTTATTCCAGTTCATTCTCTCCTAGTATGTATGAATCATCATACAAAAAATGAACAACTTCCCTCAAAACGTTTTTGAGTTATGGGCTTTTGGACTTTGGTCAACTAGTGAATTTTTTAAAATATTTTGTCTAAATCCCTCACTTTCCTCTAGCTTTGTCAAAAAATGTCAAACAATCACCAAAACACATCTAAAGTAACTTCAATATTAATACTTGAATATGAAAGTAACATCTCATCCATATGTACCACCAGTTACTCCCCGAAGTGGGACTGAAATTCAGATATTTCCTATCGGAGTAACATGTTTCGCTTGACTTTACCTTGGCCACCGCCATCAAACCCATACACCTCATAACCTAATCACACTTTATAACTATGTCCAAAAGGTGTCTGAGCATTATATTAACCACTTTAAACTAGTCAGAGAACACATTTGAGGTATGCACCATCATGTTGAAATTAAATATTTCAAGTTTTTTCACACTGATCCGACATAGCGCTGACACATGCAGGTACAAAATCACTCTATTAGCTGCCAAATACCCTTACATGATAAGGTAAATAGGTCTACTATTCAATAAAACCATTAGAGGCACAATACTTTGATTCATAAGTGAGTAGGAGACTCATAGGTAAACATCACTTTAGACGGATTTTTCCTATCGGAGTAACACGTTTCGCCTGACTTTACCTTGGCCACCACCATCAAACCCATACACCTCGTAACCTAGTCACACTTTATAACTATGTCCAAAAGGTGTCTGGGCATTATATTAACCACTTTAAACTAGTCAGAGAACACAGTTGGGTATGCACCATCATGTTGAAATCAAATATTTAAAGTTTTTTCACACTGATCCAACATAGCGCCGACACATGCAGGTACAAAATCAGCTGCCAAATACCCTTAAATGATTAGGTAAATAGTTAAGGGTCCAGGCCTGAACCCATCTTGGTTGTCTGTTAGTACTTTAGCAGTGGTTAGGTAAGCCATGATAAGTTTATGTATTATTTTCTCCATAATTTTGGTAGGAAGGGGGAGGATGGATATTGGTCTTAAATTAGAAACATTGGATATGTCACCCCTTTAGGTAAGGGTTTGACAACAGCACTCTTCCATGCTTTGGGATAAGTTGCATGTGTAATCACCAGGTTATATATATGTGACACATCAAGGGAGAACACCCATCTGCTGGGAATTTTTAATTCCCTATTTGGCCACCAGGGGGCATTGGAGGACAAAATTACTCTAAAATTATTATAAAAATGCATTAAGCTAATTTTTGATGCAGAATTCAATGGATTCATTTAAAATGCACCATTTCCGGTAGAAATGGCCCATATTTGGATGATAAAATGAACATTTTCATGAGAAATCAACCTATATGCCTATTTCTGGTTGCCATGGCAACCATTCTAGTAGTCAAAATTTGCAGATTTTTATGCCAATTTTTGGGGATACTAACCAAAAACCCAAAACTGAAAACAGAAATAATAAGTTACTTCGAAATCAAAATCTATGATAAAAACCACCATATTATTATGTATTTTTTATGAAAAAGGCTGATTTATTGTGTTTTTAGACGTAATTATGGTTTACAACGTATTTAGAGCTTAATCATCAATTTCAGATATAAATAATGACCTATGTTCAAGGAGGGGCTCTGACATAACTGCTAGGAATATTTAACCCAATGATGTCTCATTTTAAAGATCCAGAGATGAATTTTAATAATGAATTTCCCTGCAGAAGGGTGTTTTTGCTTGCCTGGTCACATATGTAAAATGCTCTGGTGATCCAATAATGGCTTCCTTGAGAACCATTGATGATATATGAGGTATACCGGATGACTTTGTGGTGTCTATCTTCCTAGCTAGCTTTGTAATGTCTTCAGTATTGACGTTTTCTAAAATAAAATTGCCATCAATAGTTGCACCATTATATACCCAGGGCCTATTCATGTTTGCTGCGAGCTTGTTCCCTTTAGTGGCAAAATATGTATTTATGTAATTGGCAGTATCTTCAAAGAAGACAGGCTCACCTTTGTCTTGATCCATAAGACTATAGTTTAAACTGGATGGTTTGGGATTAACTACTTTGTAGTGCTCTCCAGTATTCATGGGCATTCCCCTGGTATTTGTCAATATTATTTTGGTGAAAACCATTTTTGGTTAATTTTATCTGAAGCTTAGTGAAATTTCGCATATATTCAGAATATTTTTTATCTTCCTCCCGTTGTGTTCTATTGACAGGTTTCCTGGCGATATCTTTGTCTTTCAATAATGTCAATAAGGCATTGTCCATCCATTTGGGTTTCTTTTCTTTGAAATGGAAGTGTTTAGTAGGGCAGGTTATGTCTAGTACATAGTTGATAGATGCTTCAAAGAGCTGCCATGCTATATCTGGGTTTAGGGTAGCCCAGAAATTATTCCAGTCTAAGTTAACTAAATATTGACAAAATTCAACGGGATTAAAGTTTTTATATGACCTACCCACAAAATCCAATTTTTCCTTTTTTTCTGGGTATGTGCTTTCTTGTGCAGTAGATTAGTTTATGGTCACTAATATCGGGTGAAACAGAGCCGATGTTTGTTATGTGTCTAGTATATGAGCTATGTATTGTCCAACAGTATGTTATGTCAATTATGATTATGATCATTGATGATTAATTTATGAAATTTAAAAAAAGAGTGATTCATAGCGAGAAATATAACGAACATGCCACTTCTATAGGCCTATGCCCACTTGAATTTCTTCAGTGTATATATACTAAACACACACGACACTAGGATGACAATGGCAAGTATTAAAGATTTAAGATTACAGTGCCAAATCGAATTACTTTGAAAATCCTAAGTATCATATGGGACCATATATAAAACTCCAGTGCATGGTATGTACACTCAAGACGAAGTCTGGGTATTCTTGCCAAGACATAACCATCTATACTGCAGTAAATATAATCTATACGGGAGAAGTATATACATAAAAATGCATTATGAAGATTCCACAGACTTGACATATTAACGTGGGTGTCTATATGTATCTTTTTGTGCCGGGCCTGTTCTGTGCGACTTAATTACATTCCGCCAACACTATCCATTCATAAAAGCTCAACATTCACCAGAGAACTGAGATAATGGCATACTATTTGGAAGCACGACTTTACCACTCTATTTTCAATAGAATTTCTTGGGTGTTAATATCCACTTATATATTCTCAAGGATCATAAATTTGCACATGTGCTTGGGTTGGAACCTATTAGGGGAAAGACCCTCTCTTGATAAACATTCCTCATCAATAAGGAAGCAATTTCTTAACCCTTTTACCACTAGACCTATCCAGGTCGAACCAGGGGGGAGAGACCTCCAAGGAAGACCCACTGTATAAGCCTTTTAACTATGCTATGTTTTCCTGTGATCACCAAATAACAAGAATTATCCATTGCAATTGTTCATCTATCACCAAACATAAAGTGTCTGCCATTGGTTAAGATTAGAATTAAAATATGTGACCACTACTAAAATATATAAATATAATTATCTATCAAAAAGAACATAATAGGGGGGGCATTTGATTATGCATCATTAGGGATTTTAGGTCACAGTCAGATGCTATTATGGATCGCCATGGGTTAAATTTATATCAGTGGTAAGCAGGCTTGGGAAACATTGGCAAGCCTCTTCTGTAGGAGGAGGGAAAAACGTTGGCCTATCCTCTAAGATTTCTGGTTGAATTTCATATACTGTCAGGTCAGGAATAGATAAATCAATTTGTGCAAGGCAATAATGATTTGTGCAAGGAGGTTGACCAGCATAGGTGTGACCTTGTTATTATCCAGGTATGTGTGTGAACACATTCAAAACAAAGTTGTATATGATGAGATATGCTCATTTACTTCATGAAAATGATTTTAAATTATGCATTTTCTGTGGACTCCATACCCCCCCCCCCCACCTCCCCACCTGCATTGCCACCACTGTTGGAGGATGATCCAACACCTGTACTAATCTCTTATCAGCCATCACTATGGCAACCAGGAGATAAGAAAACTCACTGAGGGGCAGTGCCCAACAGTGGGGAGTTGTCCAACAGTGGGGCCATGCCCCATTGTCCACCAGTGGAGACTTGTCCAACGGTGGGGCAGGCTCCTCTACATATAGCTTTATTATTGGGCATATGGCCAAGGTTTTTCTCTAGTCTGCTGTTGGTGTTGTGTTATCTTTTTCCAAGCCTGGTAAGTAAAGCTGTTCATCAAGACCTGTGACTAAATACATTTAATAGAGTTAGGCCCCATGTGCAGTTGCCTCTTGCCTGAAGCATGCACATAGCCCCATCATGCTAAGCTACCTTCTCTGAACAGCAATTACTGCTATTGGCTCATGCCATTAACTGCATCCAAACCATGATCACCTAAATAGCCCATATATTTTGTTTTATATGGAAACCACAACTCACCACAACGATGTTTCATTATGAATTCTGAATTCAAAAGTTTATGATAGTAAGACTGCTAATCTACCACGTAAATCAGGAAAAATGAAACGATGTAAATTCTAGTACAAATCAATATTTCAAATATTGCTTTTTTGGCATATTTAAGTGTCTAGATCATATTATTGTCCCCATGTTATAACGGCTTTTAATTTACTCTTACAAAAACGGGTGGACATTATTCACATTACTATTGACAAGTGATATTGGATTTGTAATGATCAATCCGAGAGGAATTCAATAACTCTGTCACAGGAAATCATGAGTGAAACATCTGTGTGCAAAACAAGTTAGAAGCACACATCACAAAGGGTGAAATGCAATCAGGGTGGTATTTACACGAAATATAACAAACACATTTGGGGGCAAGACCAAATACTAGCAATCGATTAGGCAAATCACAGACAGCGTCTAATTCACAGATATGGAGCTCCCTTTGTGATGGAACAGCATCATTTTACATCAGGCGGAAAAGACAGTATCAATACTGTTTTGGATAAAACATGGCATTGTCTGTCCCTTATGCTATGCTTGAATGTTACCAAAGTAGATAGAACATTAAAGGCTATTGTTACAGATAACAATCCAAGATATTATGTTCTGGTCGAAAATCTTGAAGGTTTGCATATGACGAATTTGGAGGTATTCCAGCCCCTACTCTTTGAATTTTAGTTTCCCCCTCTATTTCTTTGCCTCAAAGTGTCAGGCTGGATGAGATCTTCATGTTACATATGGGTTTTGATGGTCCCATTTGCATATTTTGGGCTCCAGGGGGGTAAAATGTGCCCAAAATTGTCTGGGCGAAATTGTGTCTGGGAGAATGACATTTGAGTTACAAGCGCAGTTGAGGGCTTAATTTCCTACAGAATCAATCTTCATACCTCCATGAAAATCTCAGGTCCAGACTATTTGACCTGTAGATTAAGAAAATCACATTATCATTTATGTCAGATCTGTCCTTGCTATCGTCAAAGAAGCATACTTATAAGAATTCTTTTTCTGGGCACAAGTCTGGGCGAATGACATGTAAGGCCCCATATGCACACTTTCTATGATTTATGACCTTCTTATGTACCGCACCTCATTATAGTGTGAGAGCTATAGGAACATGTTCTCCAATTGGTCATGAAAAATAAATGACTATGGCTGAAACAGGGATGTATTGTTCACCCAATCCCAGCAGCCTGGAGTTGCCAGGTCGGGGTCTGTTATTCTGCTGACAAACCCAATCCAACATCCTCAATGGACCCTTTAGGGTGGCCGTCTTAGCCACATCACATACAGTCCTTGTCCTCAGCCTCTGTTCACACCAAAGCACTGTTCCTGACCCCACTGCCGTGTGACTGTCTTCGACTCCTGATATGGTCCCCATACATAGGTCTGTTGTTTGCTTTTGGTGCACAGTTTTCCTCCAAAATCATTTTTGCAGGATAGTCTCAAGCAACACCCTATGGTCATGTCATTATTTCTTTTGTTGAAACTGCTTGTAGGCTACATTTCATTTTCCTTTACCTGCTCCCCTTTGAACCCTGTTACTACATTTTTGTATTAGTTGGATCTACCCCCCTGGAGATATTTGATGAAAATTAATCCTTTCAATGCTTTCACATATCAGTCTCTTCCTTGCCTCACCAATCTCCCCTGAATATTGATCATCATGATGTGGATATTATGGTGACTGAAATCCTCTGAAAGCTGTCATGTTGTGGATTTTCTAATAGGATTTAACACATTTGCTGACACGTCCCCTCTGAACTCTTTGTTATGTGCCTCTAACATGCCATCACTGATGAAATTTGGACCTTAATGCTATGGGAGTTTTCATCAATGTTTTAGCCACAGGCAGCTGATAGCAATCTTTGTATACACAACAAAACTGCTGATTCACAGCCAACTGATGGCAGTCAGTCACTGACAGATGGCGTAGTGACAGTATCCTTAGTCCTCCGCGGCTTTCTAGTTCTATTAGAGCTTGGAGTATGATTATTTGGTTCACAATTAATCCCAAATCTTTTTTATTCCACTATCACTGCACACATGAGTCCGGCCACCATGCTGCATGTGATGTCATGACCTCAGGACCTAATTGGACCTGAAAACAAGGCTTGCTGCCATCAGTTGCCTGTAGCAGTACCCTGATTGCAATTAGCTGTCTGTGGCTAAAACACCAATGAAAACTCCCATAGCGTTAAGGTCCAAATTTCGTCACTGCTGCGAGCTTCAGGCACATGATTTCTTTACCAGCGATGAAAATAGCCTCAGCAAAGTAATTAGTGGTATTAATATTAAGATAAGAGTCAACGTAAAAAGCTATGCTCATATCAAAAAAGCCCTAACTGGGTATGTTTGGCAACTGATAGGAATAGGAAAGCAGGTGGTATGTAGTAGGTGATGGATACTGCTACAGAGACTAGAGTGCAGTAGTGTCAGAGAGGGCAGTTTGTAAATTGTAAGTATAGCTCTGTCATCACAAGTATTATCCCTGTACTGAAACAATAGGTATTTTTCTCTTCACATCTCTTACAACCGTTTTACTTTTCCCTTTTCACCTGCTGATCATTTTTTTCTCTTGACACCCAACCAGATGCCAAGAACAGCATTGTTGAATTCAATTGGAATCCAAACATTTTTGGACACCACTGCCAATATCTCAATAGAGGCTCCAGCCAAGAGTAAGAATAGACATCGAGGAATCTTTAAGAATGGACATGGGAAACATCTGCTCTTGCCACAGGAGCCGATACATTTCCCATGTTGGCCTCCCTGTTTGGTGATACAATCAATTCAGAGATGGGAGTGGGTACCTTGAGAGCTGGCCACGTGCCTTGCATGCTTCCTGCCTTCGTTTTTTAAATGCATACCCAGTCATCCAGCAGTTCTATAGTGAAAATTCGTACTGCGTTTGTCCGTGGCCATTAGTAGAGCAGCAAGTCCTTCAAAAGAGCCATATTTTAGGAGTTTAATTTGTAAGATTACTGATAGCTATAACTTGTTTTTTTTATGTTGTCTAATGTCTCTGGGTATGGAAAAGTGATGTTTGACCAATTAAAGCTCGTGCAGTCACTGAGAAATCTGCAATTCTATACAACCATCTCTTGAAATTTTAGCCTCGTTTTTAAGAGCTAAAATACATATTGATCACCCTGTTCTGGCACTAATATTCATCTTACAACAATTCCAATGGTCCCTACCCCCCCTAATTTGGACCCAACCATCACATTGGACCCAACCATTTGTTGCTAGGACAAGCAGTTACCTAGCAACAGCTGATTTTTCCGTGACAAAGAAAGACCTTTCCTAGGAATGACTTACAGAATAGAGATCATGGATACTGTTTCTCATTTCACTATTCAGAAGCTCCATGCAATTGTAAAAAAAAGCGATATTGTACCAAAATACAGTATGCTGATCAGAAAATATAGAAAAAAAACGACCTAGCCTATAGCAAGTATGATGAAAACATGTGACTTCAGCATTATCCTCTATTGGCAAAATATTCTTTACTGGACAATTGTAGTCCTATATCCTGAAAATGATGAAATGAGAATACATCTGAGGTTTTACTCTACTTGTGGGGCAGTGATTTCTAAGCAACAAATTTACATAGCAACTTATACAGAGCAGCTTGTTCATAGACAAATATGTATTATTGTGAAGAGAGTTAACCATCATTGGACTCAATTTATTCAGAACTGAGTAGATCTTGTTAGAAATATCCCTGAAGTAATAGGAAATGTGTCAGATAGTTGTTCAATACTCAAAGAGTTGGCATTTGCTTAAACCTTGCTAGCTTTTGTTTAGCGAGTGGTAAAACCTTGCTAGCTTTTGTCTTAGCAGGTGGCTCACCAACTGACAATTGCTCTACTCAGATATGAAAACATGATTATGGAACCCATCGATTTATAAAGAAAATAAATCTGAAGTTGTGTCTACTCTCTCCCAGTGCTGTCAAAGCCTTATTGCTAGACCTGTTTACATCTTAGCAATTAGATATTTGCTAAGGGGCCATTCTAGTATTATGTAACACCGTAGGGGGAGGGGGGGTCATAAAGTTTGTTCCAGGGAGAGGGGGGTCTGCCCAAGTGTTACATAATAAAAATGAGGAATACATCACATGGCGAAATTTGACAATTTACAAGCATTTTAATGTGATTTTAGAGATCTTCCTATAATTCTTGTTAAATCAAGAGAGATCAAATAAATTTAGGAATATTGATCAGAAGCTTCATATTGGAGGGGGTCAAAAAGTGGCCAAAATTGTGCTACATAATATTTGAACAGCCCTTAAGCAGCATTACTCTAAATCATGTTATTTATAATATTATATAGATTTTGATCAGAATTAAATATAATGTGTGATGAGTATTATGTCACAAACCTTCTCTAGAAGTTCTACTAAGGAAACTATAGCAGCATCAGATAACTGCGATTGCATGGATCTTGCAAATGCTATCATCATTCTGTCAATGGTGAATTAGCTGCTTTATAAGATCACTTCTGTTGGCAGAAGTGGACTTTTCTGGAACCTTACTGGTAGGACTCAGCTATAAGGCCACAAGTACCAGCCATATGATCCAACAAACAGAAGGTGCCTAGCAAACTAACCAAAAGACCCTACCTGTGACCATTCTCCTTGCTGGAAGGTCATGTTACAAGACATTAGCTAGGACTTTATTTTAGGACATAGATATGTTCTTAACTCTTTCCAGCCAGCTCTATCATTGTTAAAAGTCCCTAAAATACAGAAGATTGAGGTCCAGGCTAATATATATTGATACATGGTGTAAGGGTGACCTCGGGAATGTTTGTGAAATGTATACAAAAATGACTAATTGGTAATCTGTTTGTAATTTCCTCTCATATGATACCATGATACCTGGCATTACTTATTGAAAATAATTATTGACAGGTCCCAGAATAATGTTATTAGATACTATAAATGCTCTCCTCATAATGCATTAATGCAATAGCCGTATTTGACCTGGTAGTGCATTAATGCACTTGCTGGTTGGAAAGAGTTAAAAAGACATAGACCATCTGTCTGTCACCAGTGATCATCATCTAGATGATGGAAAACATCCATATAACAATTAACATTCTATCCAGATATGTTCAAAGTGATGTAATTGAATTACTATAGCCTACATATTTTAGGACATTGCCATATGTACATTCATAATAGGCTTTAGCATTTGAATATTCATTTTTACACTCCACCTTCTTAGTTGGTACTGAGATACTAGGAAGGGTTGGCATGATACATTGATGCAGCATTTGCTAAAGGACTGACTAGCATTTCATTGGAAAAGAATGACATATGAAGGCATTGAATAACCATAAGAAGGTAATTTCATCACCCTCTACACAAACCAAAAGTCACAGACCAATACTTTAAGCATTGGCCTAAGGTAATTGACTTGAGGCTAAGGCTACGAGGCATAGGGGCATCCTACATTGTATATGACAAGACAACTGTTGGATTCATGTAGAAGCCATGCCATTTACACATGATTCTATGGCAGTATTAGGTACATTAGGAGTCCCTTCTTGTTACAGTTCCTATAATTCTAATCCTTGGTCATTAATTTATTCTAATAATGTTGCTAAATATCACTCAAAAGGATTAATTAATAGGTAGATACATACTGGAAGCAAGGTATTTACCAGCCTCAGATTACCCAGGATATTCTTTGTATGCTTTAGAATGAGAGAGTTCAAGATGGTGATTATGTGTTATGTATGATGGCATGTAACATCACATAGGGGCAATATTTAATTTTAGCCTTGCCATTTTGGTGGGAGAGCTTTGATCATTATCAGTAGGTAATTTGAATCAGTGTGTATATTTGATATGACTTTGTATAGACAGGTATATGCCTTGTGGTTGATTGGATCTACGGTTAATATAGCTCTTGATAGCGACTTGACTTGACATAATAATGTTGGTAGAATTCCTTGACTTCTCCTTGACAGGAATGGAATGATACCACTGATAGCACATAGACGTCATGTCACACTTATCATAACAGCAATTTTAAGGTATGGCAGGTTACTAAATGACACCCAATGAAATATTAAGATATCATATGTGTTCTCAGGCTCGCATGAGATGCACATAAATCACAGACTGACCTGTCACCTCAACGCGATACATAAGCTGCTTTCAATTGTAAAGTATGACTATCTATGGGTTCGGAAAGGATCACGAATACAAGGATATCCGGTTCAGAAGGCAACAAGGTTTATTCAATATCCTAGAGTACAGTAAGCTAATGGTATTTAGTAAGATCTTATGTTGTTTTATACAGAACCCGGGAGGATTCTGTCCCTAGGTTCCGACCCGACTATTATATAGCCACAGGGGTTGGGTGACGACCTCTCGTGTTTAACCCGAGCAGCCCGGGAGCAGTGCTGCCACCACTCGCCAGGCGTACCAGGTCTTCAACCCGAAAGGACGCTCCGCCTGGAACCTAGTCAACCAGTAAGCCATGGAGGCTGCTACTAAACCGTGCCCCTACACTACCCCCACCAAGAGTGAGTGAGTGAGTAATATGAATGTGTCAGTGCCCGCGCATATGTGCACCACACACATCCTGAGGGGATAGGAAAGAGGAGAAATAGACCCTTTTTAGTGGGCTAGGGAGGCCCGATGTCAATTGGTAGGCTACTTGCTATGCAAAAGCTAGTACTTTCTAAACAAAAACCAACTGCACAATTGTTAAATATAATTATTTCCTATTTTGGGGGGTATTTTGAGGTATAATTGTTTTCAAATACATTGAGTCCATGGATGCTTAATTCTCATCAAATCCAAATGTCTTTTTATGAATATACTATAAGCTACTCTAGGAGTAAAGTGAAAGCCTCAGATGTTTTTTGAGGATATAAGACACACTACAATTATCCAGTAAATAATATTTTTCCAATAGAAGATAATGCTGAAGTTGCATGTTTTTATTATACTTTCTACATCATTTTTTTCTACATTCCCTGATTAGCACACTGTGTTTTGGTACAATATTGCGATTTCTACAATGGAATGGACCTCCTCAATACCAAAATGAGAAGCAATAGCCATGATCTCCATTTTGTAAGTCATTCCTATGAAAGGTCTTTCTTTGTCTCGGAAAGGGTCCGTTGCTAGCTAAAAACAGCTGTTGCTAGGTAACCGCTTGTCCTAGCAACAAATGGTTGGCTGCAATGTGATTGTTGGGTCCAATTTAGAGGGGATAGGTACCATTAGAATTGTTGTAAGATGAATATTGGTGCCAGAACAGGTAGACCAATGTGTATTTTAGCTCTTAAAAACGAGACTAAAATTTCAAGAGATGGTTGTAAAGAATTGCAGATTTCTCAGTGACTGCACAAGCTTTCATTGGTCAAACATCACTTTTCCATACCCAGAGAGATTGGACAACATAAAAAAACAACTTATAGCTATCAGTAATCTTACGAATTAAATGACCCCAGAGGGCCCCCTGTGCTGCTCCTCTATGACAGTTCTCATCTCAAAGTATCTGCTTTGTATATAGATAATTTTATAAGAGTTGAAAATCATCATAACCATTCAATTTTGCGTACATGAGACACAGATGTGGATTAGGAATATGATTGCATGATGTATGTATATTCTTTGTGCGATAGAAACAACCCTCAACAAGATAGTTGCATGGTTCAATTTGTGTGTATCCTATACATCAGCTGGACATTCTCATCAAAGTATTGTAGCAGGTAGCAAATACATCTATATAAAGTGCTACTTCTGGCATCAATACCTGGTGTTCATTACCATAATTCACATGGTATTAAGACGATTTGTTCCATCTGTTGCTTTCAGTCAGTAAGCAATTTAATGGCAGAACCATATGAAAGAAATGAGCTAGGGCTAATAAAAGTTTGGAAAAAAACAATTCAATACATTGGCCAAAATATGGCTTGGTGGGAAAATCAAGGTTGAAAACTTACAAAAATGAAATAATGAATACCATTATGAACTGCCAAATACATAGATAAGAGTTCATGAGAATTGATCACCACCAAGGGTTATCTCACGAGGTAAAGCCAAGGGAGATATTAAAACATCATTTGTGTTCACCTAAATTGACCTTCGGCCTAAAACATGTTTGTAACTCCAGCATCTGATAGGTCACCACCTACGACCAGCAATTACTGTCAGTGGCTCATGTCATTAGGTTCAGCATAAAACATATCACAGGAGCATAATGGAATGATTGGAACAGGAGGACCTTTACTGTAGGTCCCTTTTCGCCCCACCCTGACCTTCATGTATTCATTAGTGTAGAAAGAGTAAGTAATTGCACAGGAGAGAATATATACGCTCAGCCTGATCTTTTATAAGAGCCATGCTATTAAGTTTTGAAGATGAGGGGAACAAAAATAAATAATCAAATAGTCCAGAGGGTTATTTAAGAATCCATACAATACATAGAGATGATGAAAATGCCCTCCATGACAAATAATGGAGAACTGAACCCAGCTTCTGCTTGCGATCTTAAAAGAACTAACTTCAAGCATGGCCTCTGATGTGGTTAAATCTAATCCCTGTGGATGAATATGGGTAGTCTTTTTGGATGGCTCAATCAATGTCTCAATGATTTGCATGGCTCCCTTCAGATGTTGGATCAAATATTATTCTGGTTCTTTGATTCTGAATTGAAAAAGAGAGGAAATTGAAATTGCAATACATCTAGCATATGAATTAGCAGAATGATAAATCTGTGATTTAGAACTGATCAATATCTCAGAGATTGCTTTGCGTGTTTTCAAAGGTCCATACCAGATTATTGTTCTTTAATTGCTACAAAACCAGGGGAAATCTTTCGCTCTAGATGTTATATTAGGTTTGTAATAAACAACCTAATATGAGTTAAATGATTATCTGATTCTGCCACTGTAATCTGTAAGATGTCTGTGTATAGAATAACTGAGAATTACTCACCATAATGGGTAAGATGAAATAAAAGGGAAGAGACTAAAGTAAACTGCAAAAACATTCTGGAACCAAAAGAAATCACCGACTACTTACATATGTGTAGTAAGCATTTGCAATCAATGAAAATCCTTCAATTTACCTAATCCAATGCATGTACTCTGGAGCGTATTTTAAAATGGTATAAATTAGCATTATTTTGAAATTACCTCCTAGTCAAACAATTATAATAGGGCCAGGGTATGTCAACCAACCGTCAGGACTTGACATAGAGATGTCCCTTGGCAAGGCCTATTATCCTGCTGACGAGCCCAATTGTCCAGTGAGCCCTTTAGTGTGCCTGTCTATAGGCAACAACCTCATACAGACCTCTGTCCAGGTTAGGGAAAATGCCTTTTCTCCTGCTTCCAACATCATGGGACACAGCCTACTGGCCAGGTTTTTGTCTAATGTTCTATCCCACCCCCATTCCTAGCTAGAAGTTGCATACTTTATCTGGAGGTTATTCCAATACACATAGGACACTAGTTAACTTTGAGGCAACCACCAATTCTCTACCACAAGATGTCAGGAGGTTATTTCAATAGAGCCTGTCGCAGCTTCCATAATGTTAGGCCAAAGAAAGAAAAAGGTGTGTTTCCAGTAACCCGACTGACCCTAGCAAAACAGAGCTGATTTCTTTTTTTTTATTTTTTGGACAGGACCATAGTAACAATACCAATAGTGGTACAAAAGTGGCAGACCACTTTTTGGAAAGATCTCTTGCGCCGATTAAGCCAATATGTCAGGGTTCATAATACACTTTATATTTATTTGGCTCAGGCCATGTTATTATAATAACTTGGATTAGGGCAAAAAGTTGTGTGTTTCAGGCAACATATTGAAAAAAATTAGGTAGGGTAGGTTAGATTTTTTTTTAATTTTGTAAATCTTTTTCAACTGCTTAAAACACTCCCGCTGAGTCGCGGTGACCCAGAGGGGAGTCACTGTGACTCACTGATGATAAATTGACTAAAGACTTGGCCAAAATCCTATTTTTTCTTCAGAAAAAGAGAAATAAAGTTACGGTTAGCCCTGTTTTGCTAGGTAGGGGTGGGTTACCTGAAAGAAACAAATAATTTTTTTGGCCTAACAGATAAAAAATAATCGGAAGCAGACAATTTTTATTTGCGCTCCCATTTGAACTATACTAGCATGCAGGCTTTTTTGCTGAAGAGGACCTAAACGTTTTAGCTCCCCCCTCAAGAGGGGTCAACATTTTAAGCCCCCCTTAACCCCTCCTTGATAAATAATGACCAATGCATAAATATATTGTGGGACTATTGTGGCCTCTCCTACCATTGCTCGCTAATAATGCAGACTGATTTGTGTCACTATCACAGCATCATGTACTAGACAGACCTTCTTCTAAGGCCAAAAAAAAAAGGTGTGTTTCCAGTAACATGAACTGAAATGCTAGGGTCGGTAGGTGTTTTTTTTTCCCCCTTTTTTTTCTTTTGGGGGGAGAAATCTTCTTCCTGCTATATACCACAAGAAACACGATTTCAAGGCGAATCTGAGAGGATCTGTTCCAAAAAATTGCACATACTAGCCTTTTAAAGAATCCTCCAAACTGTTGCCTTTAATTTTGAAAAATTAATGAGATCAAATGGAATATGGGCAAGGAAAGCATGAAGCACAGAAATCGTCCTTTTTGAACATCCTGGCACATTTTCCAGTCAATAAATTTTCAAGTCGTAATCATTCGAACACAGTAACTATCATATCCACTGTCTCCTGACACGCGTTTTTTCTTCCACCTGAGTGTTTTATTAGAAAGGTCAGCAATGAGAGTATATTGTGGGAGGGAATTGGCTCACATTTCTAACTGAAGCATTGTATGGGGATGAAAACTTCTAGGTTGGGTACCTCAGTAAGCTTGTGGGTGAGAAGCACATGGCCTTATCCCTTATTAGGGGAGATCATTACACTGATTGTGTCCCATTACAGACACTAATCATCCCATCCCCTCCCTTTACCATGTACCTTCCAGCATGCATGCTGAGTGCCCCCCCCCCCCACTAACTCTTTGTAACAAACAACTCAGCCTCAGTGCAGTATATACTCTAATCTGATGTAAACTGATAGTTGTGACTAATGGTAATGACCGTCTTACAGTATTAGTCTATTCTAGTTCACCTTCATACCTCATTCAGGCTATTGAGGTTTCCCATAATACACTCTGTTCATGGAGGTTTCCTGTTAATTAGTATAATTAGGTCAGTCACATGACCTGCTCTGGCCAATGGCATTGGTTATGTGTCTGACCTACTTATGCTAATTAACAGGAAACCTCCACGAACAGAGTGTATTATGGGAAACCTCAATAGCCTGAATGTTTTCACCTGTATTGCTGCTTCTATTCCAGCATACATGGCTTCCCATATGTGATGGAAGGCATGTATACACTGTGAAAGAATGTCATTGAAAAAACTATTCTCATCCCAAAGTTGCCAGGGATCTGTCATTATTATCACAGAGATTCCTTTTACATTTGTGTACCACCATACTACCACCTGGGGCTTCTCGTAAAAAATACAATGGTTCCCTGCCATACAATTGAGATGATTCACTGTTCAGTTTTTCAATACCCAGGTGGAAATTTTTTTGGGGAGATTTTTGGCAACATGGCCCACTAAGGCCCAAAAGTTCTGCTGATTCTAAATTTCCATGTTGTCATTTTTCCCGAGCATGCGCAGGGGGTCAAAATCCAAGGTGGCTGCCAAAATATTGGATTTTGAATCCCCACATCATGGATTTTGGCCCTGCCAAAATTCTAATGGTCCCAACCCCCCTAAATTGGGTACAAGGAATCCATTGGTGTCATTGGTTTGTTGCTAGGACACGGGGTTGCCTAGCAACAGACTTCTGCCTAGCAACAGCTAGTGACCTTGCCTGAAAATGCATACAATCAACCAGCAATCAGATACCTTAGAAAGCAGTGAATTGCAATAGTATTTAACCCACTAAACTAAAATAAGGAATCCATAGGTGTCATTGGTGTGTTGCTAAAGCTAGTGGTTGCCTAGCAACAGCATTTCTGCATAGGAACAGGCTGGTAACCTTGCCAGGAAAGGCATACATGTGAGCAGCATCAGATTCCTTGATTAGAGATGTGAATTCAAATATGTCGAACCTTACTTAACATAAAACAACGAATCCAATGGTGTCATTGACTTTTGGCTAGAGCTGATGGTTGCCTAGCAACAGCAATTCTGCTTTGCAGCATACAGGATACCTTACCTGAAAACAAGGATATATGTGGCTTGCCATCAGGATAAGAGAATGTGAATTAGAAGAGTGAATTCTATTAACTGAATCCACTAAAAAAGCAAGAACAACTAGCAATTGGATTGCTAGAACTAGCAATTTCCAGTAACATTAATCTTACATAGCAGCAGATGGGTGACCTGCCTTGTTAAGTGGGGTATGAGGCTAGCCATCAGCATACTGGACTAGAAGCAGTAACTCCCAACAATACTTAACCATGCATACAGGTTTCGAGGAATTTATCAGTGTTTTTATTTTTGTTGCTAGGGCTAGACACTGTTTGCAACCATATTGTCGTATGGGAGAAGGACATGCAGATACTTGCAGACTGTTGGAGCTAGGGAATGATGACCAGTCTAATGAAACTTAGACGCAATTATCAACATACAAGAGATCCATTACAGCTATCACTTTGCTGCTAGAATTAGAAATTCCCTGGCAATAGCATTTTTTCATAGCAACAAACTTGGGACTTTACCCAATAGCATTTTGCACAGCAACAAGCTGGAGACTTTGTCTAATGCACCTACATATAGAATTCTACATTGTTCCAATGTAGTAACGCAGTGGAGGTTCGGCGGGTCTACCTGCAGAATTTTCCGTCAACACTTTTTAGTCAGGCTGGTCTCCCTTACACTGAAGGACTGTGGGTGTTCTCCACAATACAGACATGGCCAGAAACGGTCAGAAACTGTAAGGAGAGAAGGAAGTCAACAATAAGACTGTTTTCAGTTAAAATTGCATATATAGACAAAAAGAAAAAGACTACACCATACTACAGACATAGGGGTAAATAACTGCAATGTTCTTTTGTAAGGTACACAAAATATGTGTTGCACTGATTTCATGAGACACAACGATAATCATTATTTCAATTGTTGAAACTTTTTGTAGGCTACATTTCACTTTCCTTTACCTTCCCCCCCTTAGGACCCTGTTAATGTAATATCATTACTGTAGTTGGATCTATACCAGTGGAGATACTAGATGTCAGTCTCTACTTTGCCTCATCAATCTCTACTGAATATTGGCCACCACAATATAATGGTAACTGAAACCCTCTGAAAGCTGACATGTTGTTGATTTTCTGGTCGAAAAATCATAGAAGGTTTGCATATGACGAATTTGGAGGTATTCCAGCCCCTACTCTTCGAATTCTAGTTTCCCCCTGTATTTTTTTGGCTCAAAGTGTCAGGCTGGATGAGATCTTTGTGTTACATATGGGTTTTGATGGTCCCATATGAATATTTTGGGCTCCAGGGGGGTAAAATGGGCCCAAAATTGTCTGGGCGAAATTGTGTCTGGGCGAATGATATTTAGGGGCCTAAGTTACAAGCCATGTTGGGGGCTTCATTTCCTACAGAAACAATCATCATACCTTCATGAAAATCTCAGGTCCAGACTATTTTGACCTGTGAATTAAGAAAATCACATTATCATTTATGTCAGATGTGTCCTTGCTATCATAAATGAAGCATACTTAAAAGAATTATTTTTCATGATTCTGGGCACATGTCTGGGCGAATGACATGTGAGGCCCCATATGCACACTTTCTATGATTTGTGACCTTCTAATAGGAATTACATTGTAATACATTCGCTGACACAATTTTCAACACATCTGAAACACAGTTCCCCTACAGACCATGCAGTACCAGCAATGGTAATTGGCTCAAGCTCGTGAGTTTGTAAAAGTGAAAAAAAAATAAATGGAAAATCGCCATTGGAGTCTTTGGTATCGATTTAGGGGGGTAGGTAACCTTATAATTCTCATAGGATAATTATTTCCCAAGCTAGGGCCTGCCATGTTTTAAATTTTGAGCACTCAATATGGGGTAACGGACGTGTAACAGACACTCTTAACATGGTCGTTTTGTGACATTAGGATAAAAACATTGTAAATATGGATAAAATGCATATTTTCAAGTTACAAAATTGTCTATTTACCTCTACAGAAAATTCCCAATCATTCCATGGAGCTTCAAGCATCTCTCTACCTAAAATGTATTTTAAAAAGTTTTCTTAGAAAAAAAGTAACAGATTATCATTTTACTTGTATTTGTGAGGGATTTTTCTGGGGAAAAAATAAAAACCCTTTAATCACATCATGGGAATGGCAGCATTATCAACTTTGTCATGGATAGGAATCTGATTTCTAGCATCATCCTTTTCTCTTTGCATTTTCCAAACGAAATTTAAATAGTGAGTTTGTGACATCCTCATGTATGGAGTCTGTTGTTTCCTCATGAGCTTCGCCCAATAACCTCAGTTAAGTTATTCATGGTATCAATGTTAAGATCAGATTCTACATAAAAACCTATGCTTATATTGAAAAGCCCTGACTGGGTATGTGTGGCAACTGATAGGAATAGGAAAGCAGGTGGTATGTGGTAGTTGATGGAGAGTGCTTCAGACACTAGAGTGCAGTGGTGGTGTCAGAGGGGGCAGTTTGTAAATTGTAAGTATAGCTCACCCATCACGAGTCAGTGAATCATATCATTGTACTAAAACAGTGGGTATGTATTTTCTTCACATCTCTTGCAACCGTTTTACCTTTCACTTTTCACCTGATAATTTTGTCGTCTCTTGACACCCAACCAGATGCCATGAACAGCATTGTTGAATTCAATTGAAATCCAATCATTTTTGGACACCGCTGCCAGGATCTCAATAGAGGAGACCCCTAGCCAAGAGTAAGAATCGAGGAATCTTTAAAAATGGACAAAGGAAACATCTGCTCTTGCCACAGGAGCCGATACATTTCCCATGTTGGCCTCCATGTTTGGTGATACAATTAATTCAGAGATTGGGGTGGGTACCTTGAGATCTAGCCACGTGCCTCGCATGCTGCTTTCTGCCTTTGTTTTGTCTTCGTGAATGCATACCCAGTCATCCACCAGTTCTATAGCAAGGAATCGGGAGACCTTTTGTCCATGGCAACAACTGTCCGAAATATCTGGACATTCTCATCAAAGTATTGTAGTAGGTAGCAAATAAATCTAAATAAAGTGCTACTACTATGATTTGTTCCTTCTGTTGCTTTCAGTCAGTAAGCAATTCAATGGCAGAACCACATGATAAAAAATGAGCTAGGGCCAATAAAAGTTTGGCAAAAAAACGATTCAATACATTGGCCAAAATATGGCTTGGTAAAAAAAAAATTAAAGTTGAAAACTTACAAAAATGAATTAAGGAATACAAGTATGAAATGTGAAATACATAGATATGAGTTCACGAGAATTGTTCACTACAGAGGGTTATCTCATGAGGTAAAGCCGAGGGAGATAAACATCATTTGTGTTCACCTAAATGGACCTTCGGCCTAAAACATGTTTGTAATTCAAGCGTCTGATATGTCACCACCTATGACCAGCAATTACTGTCAGTGGCTTATGTCATTAGGTTCAGCATATAACATATCACAGGAACGAAAAGGACAGATTGGAACAGGGGGACCTTTACTGTAGGTCCTATTTCACCCGACCCTGACCTTCATGTATTCATTAGTGTAGTAAGAGTAGGTAATTGGATTGTGCACAGGAGAGGATATATACGCTCAGCCTGATCATTTATAAGACCCATGCTATTATGTTTTGAAGAAGAGGGGAACAAAAATAAATAATCAAATAGTCCCTGAAGAGAGTTATTTAAGAATAATGTTAATTTATTATGTTGGGGCTATCTTCTATAAGAATCCATGCACTACATGAGATGATGAAAATGCCCTCCATGACAAATAATGGAGAACTGAACCCAGCTTCTGCTCGTGATCTTAAAGAACTAACTTCAACCGTGGCCTCTGATGTGGTTAAATCTAATGACTGTGGTATCAAAATGAATACGGAATGTCTTTTTGGATGGCTTAATCAATGTCTCAATGATTTGCTCCCTTCAGATGTTGGATCAAATTATTCTGGTTCTCGGATTCTGAATTGAAAAAGAAAGGAAATTGAAACCTCTGATGCAATGCATCTACCATATGAAATAGCAGAATGATAACTCTGTGATCTAGAACTGATCAATATCTCAGAGATTGCTTTGCATGTTTTCAAAGGTCCTCATCAGATTATTCTTCAGAGCTGAAATGACCACTAGCTTTAATTGCTACAAACCAGGGGACATCTTTCACTCTAGATGTTATATTAGGTTTGTAATAAACAACCTTTTATGAGTTCAATGATTATCTGATTCTGTCACTGTAATCTGTGAGATGCCTGTGTATAGAATAACTGAGAATTACTCACCATACAGGTAATATTAGATAAAAGGTTAAGAGACTAAAGCAAACTGCAAACATATTCAGGAACCAAAAGAAATCACCGACTACATAGATATGTAAAGTATGCATTTGCAATCAATGAAAATTCTTCAATTTACCTAATCCAATGCATGCACTCTGGAGCATATTTTTAAAATGATAATAAATTAGCATTACTTTGAAATTACCTCCTAGTCAACCAATTATAATAGGCCAGGGTTTGTCAACCAACCATCTGGACTTGACATAGAGATGTCCCTTGGCAAGGCCTATTATCCTGCTGAAGAGCCCAATTGTCCAGTGAGCCCTTTAGTCTTCCTATCTATAGGCAACAACCTCTTACAGACCTTGTCCATTCCCTCTGTCCAGGTTAGGCAAAACGTCTTTTCTCCTGCTTCCAACATCATGGGACACAGTCTACAGGCCAGCTTTTTGTCTATTGTTCTATCTCGCCCCCTTTCCTAGCTCGAAATCGCATACATTATCGGAAGGTTTTTCCAATACACATTGGACACTGATTAACTTTACACTAACAACCAATTCTCTACCACAGGATGCCAGGGGGTTATTTCAATAAGAGCCTCATGTCGCAACTTTCATAATGTCTGCCTAGTACACGATGCTGTGATAGTGAAACAAATTTGTCTGCAATATTAGCAAAAAGTGGTAGGGGAGAGCTGCTTATGACAGGAAGGGGTGTCACAGGTACCACTGCGTCACTTTGAATTACAGAGTTGACACACTGTTGCACTGTTTATGTAATAGAGGCAAATGGTACTCACTACAGCAGTAGGTATAATATATCCAAACTGAGTATGACATTAACATTGCAGAGGGGTTCGAAAAAGAAATCCCTGGTATGAACCCCTTCCACTTCCATTGGTGCTCGGGTATACCATTGGAAAGAATTAACAGGCATTTCCTTGGCCATTGAAAACCCTCTTGACAGAACATTATTTTCGTTTCACGTGCAGAATGTAGCTTACTTAGGAGGGTCTTGCCAAAAGATAATGAGGAAGAACCTCCTAAATATTTTTCAGACAGAGCTGATAGAAACGTGCATGGCCTAACTCCTTTTCAAAGTGTTGACAAAGGTCTTACAATAGAATGGTTGGGAAAAGCCCCTTGTAGTAAAAAACCTGCACGTTTCATTAAAACGAGTTTGAAAAAATTCATTTGGCAATACGAAAACGTACACTTTTCATTTTTAGGTTCATGTTTCATTTTTGGCAAGAGCCTCCTGGTGGAGGGTTTCTATAATTCTAGAACTGCCCTGTACAGGAAACCCAAGGCATGCTGGTCAAATCCAAATGCATAGTGGTCATAGATCTCCCACTACCCTTGAAACAATTTCATGTGAATTCACCAGTAAAATCACGTGTTGAACTGGTGTCGTTCCCATGAATTCCCGTGAATTTTACATGTGAATTCACGGGATTCTGTGAGCAGAAATTCACGTGATATCACAGGATCACGTGAAATGACAGTAAATTCACATGATATCATGGGAATAATGAAAATACTTTTGCAAATAACCCCCACTTCTAACCTCAATTTAAGATTTGAAATCGATAGTTTGTATTCCTATGATGAGACTTTCCTCATTGTATTTGTCTTTGTTGTAGATCTAGCCTTGAAATGCCATCATTTCGATTGATAAATTCTGAGCAATATAGAGATTCACACAAAACTAGACACATTGACTTATATTTTGATTTGAGCCTTTATTTGGGTAATAAATACATCTAGAATGGGGGCAATAAATGGGGAAGGTGGATGGCGCCCATAGGCTAAAAGTAGCTAAATTTTCGCCAGATTTTCACCATGTTTGTAATAACTTTCTCTTTCTAATAGTACAAAGAAAGCAGTCTTATAAACTAGCATAGGGTCCCATGCTAGTTTATGAGATATTTATCTATGAATCTACAATAGGGTTATACAGTGTTTTGCCATAATTTGCATGGAATCTCATTATAGAGTAGCTAATTTTTTGGCTTACTTTCCCAGAATATTTTCATCAACTTTCTGCACCCAGAAAATCTATTACCATCATGTGGTTCCATGCACTTTTGAATTGTTTTTCCGCATTGAAAATCTCCTGAAAAATAGAATAGAATTACATCATGCAGGCTAAATACTGCTCATAAACCCCCACACAGCCAGCTGGCTTTGTGGCCTAACTAGTTAGTGTGCCTGGTGTAGACACAGAAGGTTGAGAGTTCACCTCAGCTTCATGGGCCTGCTATAATTTTGTATAGTCGTTCACTAGCCATAGAGAAGTACACATGTGCAGAAACCTGCACAGAGAACATGATTGGCATTAGAGCCATCTACCTTAAAAAAGCCAGCATCAGCATATTGAATAGAGTAAGCTCCACCGCAATGAAAATATTCAGGTTTTTCATCACACATATAGTCTCAGGTAAACAGGATTGATACCTAGCCTGTGCTAGATTTATTTCCTAATTTTGCCACAAGGGAGCACAAAGGAGCAAAAGAAAATCAAGGAACCCATTTGAGGGAAAGTTCAATGGTTTACTATGGTTAAGGCAGAAAGAACATACCATTCTTACATCAGAAGTTATAATGAAATAAATGGAAGTATTTCAAGGCCAAATAGAGCTAGAACATATTGAGATTGGGGATATGGTTATGAATTCTCATGGGTTCATATCTAGCAAGCTATTTCTCTCAAACTATCAGGAGTATTTTCTTATGCAATATAACACTGAAAGGTGTGATCTCAATTTGATAATTGATTTTTAACATGAAAAACCATTTACCCTTACATCTACACTGCTATTACTACCATACATTCTTACATAGAAGATTTGAAGTTCTAGTCTTGGCCACCAGGGGGCAGGAACATAGCATAAAATGCCTTTGCAATATTATACTGTAATACACCATGTATTTGGCATGTCTTATATGCAAGAATTGCCCTTTGGTGCATCTTCTAGATGCAGCAAAACTGGGAGTATATTTTCTCTCTAGGAGTAAATTTTCCCCCAAAATCTCTGCAATATTCCCCCATCCACATTCAGTGGTAAAGGTGGGTGAAGGAAGCACTGGGATGGCTATTGGTTCTTGAATTTTGAAGATCCATTGATTAGAATAAAATATACAACATTTACATATCCTTTTATCATATTAGAAAGGTCTGGGTGTGCCTTAAATGTGGGGTGCACCTTATAGACAGGGTATTGTAACTACATTTTCTTTTGTTTAGAATTCAAGACTGCATGTCTGAATCTTTTTATTCAAATCTACCAAAAAAGGCATGATGAATCCAGGGTTGTATTTCCTTTTATCAACAATGCAAGCCTCTCAAAGTTTGGTTTCCCTAAATAGCCATACTTAATGTATCTTATTTCTGACAGAACATCTATGACAGCAATAAAAATATCATATGGGTGGCACCACTGTGCTGTTTTTCAGCCAGCCCTCTCCTCTGGAGTACCTCTCTTAATATGTGCTATCTAGCAGATTTCATCAAGCTCCTGTGTTGCAATTGACTACCTGCATAAAGAAAACAAAAGTACATGCCTGTGAGTTAAAGTGAATGTGTGGGTAGTAGTTATTTCAAGTGGAACATGAATCAGGGGCATAGGAAAAGGGGCACCAGCCTCAATTATAAAGGAAGTTTATCTGGGCCCCTCAAAATTTGCAAATTATTCAAAATAAATTTAAATTAAACAAAAATTACTTTTCTTCACAAATTCAAATGACCAATGCATGAGACCACTAATAAAAATTCCACTTATCTTAAAACAAGTCATCTAAATAATGTTTTTGGGAACGTTTTAGTTTAAATCAGTTTTATTATGGAATGATAACAAATTAATCTACTACATGAATATCAATTTGTAAATTGGGTAGAATGACTTCTATATAATAAACATCATTAGTGTTTTACAAATTATTGGATAATAGATTGTTTCTGTGTGTCTTTGATACTAACAGTGAATGAGAGCATTTGCTTTTCATATTGATTTTCATCCATATGTTGTTGCCTCAGTGCAACAAGGTTGTATCTGCATATTTCAAGTTTTGCAGGAGAGGGAAAAGAGGGATTGCAATCTGTCTATATTTCAGACAAACACATTCTATGATAGTATAGCTTAATAACAGGGTTAGTAAAAACCGTTTGATAGAGAGGGGGTTTGTCCCAGAAACATCAATTGGATGATGAAAAAATATTGACAAACATTAAAAAAAAAGTAGCCAAATTAAAAAAAAAGAAAATCGAAATGTTCCCAAAATATTTGTATAGATGTGTAGAGGCAAGGAGAAAGGGTGCTCCATGCTAGAAGTCAACCTTAAAATTCAGATCACTAGCTTTACAGTGATATATTGCATGAGAAGATACTCCTGTTAGTTTTGAAGGAATGGCTTGCTAAATATGGGTAGGTATGACCATTTCGTGAATGTCAATAAGCCATAAGTCACATTGGTCATGAGATACATCTGTAATTAGCATAATTTATGCTAATTAGCTAAATAAGCATAAATTTTCATTCTTTTGCCCATAACTTTCGATGTAGAAATGGTATTTTCATTCTGTTTACACCATAGTGGACCTTATGAAATGTTCCTTCAAATGGGATCATCGATTTTCTTATTTAGAATGAAAATAATGTTTCCATGGCAACAGAAATCAACAAAAATGCCTATTTTGGCCCAAAAAACATTCTTTTTAATGCCAAATATGGACCCTTTCCCCGAAAAAAATAGAATGTTTTATAAAAAATCATTGGATTGTCCATTAAAAGTAGCCTATAGCAGTTTTAGGCATATTTTTCCTATTCTAGCCCATAGTAGTGCCCCCTGGTGGCTAAAACAGGTACTAAATCCTGCAGGAACCCTCATTTCTGCTTGCTGCCTCACAGATGTTCTTACATTCTCTGGCATAAATAGAACCCAAGATCTCTTGATATAGAGTCAAATGTGTTACCACTTGGACTAAATGTTGATACTTCATTCATTACAAAGATATGGTTATAATCTAAGTGCTCAGGAAGTTATTAAAAAATCTGTCAACTTTTGGATATGAATATGGGGAATAATGTGACAAATTACTGCATAATCCTATATAATATTAAAGGTTCTGTATCTCAAAAATATGAATGGGTCCCCCACCGGCAGAAAGCTACAAGCCTGTCCATTCCTCCAGCACTAGCTGCCCCCTCCTTCTGCCCATAGTCCAAGGTAAATGAATCTGTTTACATGTGTTCAGTATGGACTATAGGTTGCAGTTATTATATGTACAAGTGACAAGTATGGACAATAGTTTGGCATCATATAAATTTTGATGGCCATGCATCAAATGCATCAACTCACCAACTTGAACCACTACATCCCAACTCACCATCCATTACATCCCTTGAAGGACCACTAATGCATTAATGCATCATGCCCATCGGTCATCATGATGCTACATTCATGCATCATGACGACCATATGAGTTAATACACTCACTGCAAAAGGGTCGGCATAATGCTCCAATTCAGTGTTGGAGAGCAGGCAGACTCTAATCCCACCTTACCAACCACTAAAATATAGAACCAGCCTGTACATAGCAGTGTGCGATGCCTACCCCAGTACTGCTGACTGTCCAGGATCACCTTGTGCTAAAACTCTAACCCACATTAACAATTACTAAAATAAACATGTATACATATAAACCCAGCCTGTAAAATAGCAGTGTGTGACACCTACCAATGACTATCCAGGATCGCCTTGTGTTAAATACCTAAAACCCAAAACCACCAATCACTCTGTATGTACCTGAAGTGACCTTGGATGTGTAAAAATAGACACCAGTAAACAGAACAACGGCTGTGTAGGTATTACCAGTCTGCAACATGTCTATTTGTAGCAGTAACTGCTCCAAATATAACAATACTATGTGACTGGGCTCCTAATATGGGAATGACTTGCTTGTTTTCCATTCTAAGACTCCAATTAACCAATGCCATGTCACTTTGAACTCCTAATATGCACTTCATACATTGGTGTCCAATGGACATGATGCATTAATGCATCAGAGGCCCTTGAAGGGTTAAGAGGTGTGTGCGGCCCTACTGTGGAGGAGGGGGTATGAGAGCTCTCAAAGTCGTGACCATTAGGGTGTGTTACAGTTAGGCCTCTGTGATGTCACAGGGTGGTTAGCTGCAGGCAGACATTGGCAACACATGGTTAGGTGACTACACCATGAGTAGAAGCTCCTCAATATATTAGAATATATTAGATAGGATATTGTTAGATGACTATATGGAATGCTCCTATGATTGGTATGTAAATTACATGATTTAACATGTACAACAAGAGATTAAGATCTAATTGCAATGTGTGTATAGTTCTCAGGTAAGTGCATCCTAGTCATCTTACCCAAAGGTCAACTTAATGCATTGGTTTGTTTGCCCGAAAAGACCCATAAATATTAACAATCAGTAACTGTAACACATCCTATGAAGGGCCAAGTGGGGGGAGGGCAGGTCCTCTGTGTGTGTCTCAGTGCTATGGTCACATGACCAGTTCTGAAGGCCAGGTGTACGAGTCAAGCTGACCTGTTCACAGTTTGTTAGATGTGCTTGATACTACAGATAGCATTATTACATAGCTGTAATGGTTAAAGGCTATGGGCCACAAAAACCAAAAAAAAAATCTAGGACTTTGCCAAGCATGTTGTAGAAATTCATTGTTTCTCCATACTATCAACCATTCAGTGATCATGGTCACTGAAAAGCAATTATTCTTTGCTGGGTTTTCACTGGTGGGTGTTAGAAATGTTCATTTCCTGCTTGGGATATCAGAAAAAATCGTTTGCAAATATGTGCATACATGTCAAATAACAATTTTAGAGAACCTTTGAAAATTTTGAAAAAATCATATGGAGTAGAATGTGTTGTCCTCTTGAACCACTAGGATGTTGCCTCCAGGTCTTCATTGGTCCAACTTCATGCACCTATAAAGACAAATGGTATATCCATTACTCACTAGGTTATGCCAAACCAAACAGAGGGAGGTAGGTGTGGACGTAGAGGGAGCTGGGTGTGGACATAGAGGGAGGTGAGAGTGGACACAGGGGGAGGTGGGTGTGGACACTGAGGGAGGTGGTTGTGGACATAATAGGGATGTGTAGGAAGAGAGAGGGAGGTGGGTGTAGATAGAGAGTGATTTGGATGTGGACATAGAGGGATTTGGGTAGACCCAAAGGGAGGGCAGGTGTGGACATAGAGGGAGGTGGGTGTAGACCCAGAGGGAGGTGGGTGTAAACACAGAGGGAGGTGGGTGTGAACAAAGAGGGAATTGAGTGTTGACATAGGGGGAGGTGGGTGTGGATAATGAGGGAGGTGGCCGTGGACATAGGGGAGGTGGGTGTGAACACAGAGTGAGGTGGGTGCTGACATAGAGGAAGGTGGATGTGGACATAGAGGGAGATGAGAGTGGACACAAAGGGATGTGAGTGTGAACACAGAGGGATGTGAGTGTGGGCATAGAGGAAGGTGAGAGTGGAGAAAGAGAGAGGTGGTGTGGACACGGAGGGAGGTGGTGTGGACACAGATGGAGGTGGGTGTGGAAATAGAGGGAGGTGGGTATGGAAACAGAGGGAAATGGATGTGGACATAGAGTGAGGGGAGAGTGGAAAAAGAGGGCAGTGGGTGTGGACAGAGAGGGAGGTGTATGTGAACATAGAGGGAGATGAGAGTGGACACAAAGGGACGTGAGTGTGGACATAGAGGGAGGTGGATGTGAACAAAGCGTGAGGTTGGTGTTGACATAGAGGGAATTGGATGTGGATATAGAGGGAGGGGAGAGTGGACAAAGAGGGCAGTGGGTGTGGATAGAGAGGGAAATGGATGTGGACATAGAGGGAGATGAGAGTGGACACAAAGGGATGTGTGAACACAGAGGGATGTGAGTGTGGACACAGAGGAAGGTGGGTGTGGAAATGGAGGGAGGTGGGTGTGGACATAGAGGTGAGTGGGTGTGGACAAAAAGGTAAGTGGGTGTGGACAAAGAGGTAAGTGAGTGTGGACATAGAGGGAGGTGGGTGTGGACATAGAGGGAGGTGGGTGTGGACACATAGGGAAATGGATGTGGACATAGAGGGAGGGGAGAGTGAACAAAGAGGGCAGTGGGTGTGGACAGAGGGGGAGGTGTATGTGGAAATAGAGGGGGATGAGAGTGGACACAAAGGGATGTGAGTGTGGACATAGAGGGAGGTGGTTGTGAACACAGAGGGATGTGAGTGTGGGCAAAGAGGGAGGTGAGAGTGGACAAAGAGGGAGATGGGTGTGGACAAAGAGGGAGGTGTATGTGGCCATAGAGAGAGTTGAGAGTGGACACAGAAGGCAGTTGGTGTGGACAAAGAGGGAGGTTTATGTGGATATAAAGGGAGGTGAGAGTGGACACAGAGAGAGGTGGGTGTGGACATAGAGGGAGGTGAGAGTGGACAAAGAAGGAGGTGGGTGTGGACAAAGAGGGAGGTTTATGTAGACATAGAGGGGGGTGAGAGTGGACACAAAGGGAGGTAGGTGTGGACATAGAGGGAGGTGGGTGTGAACATAGAGGGAGGTGGGTGTGAACATAGAGGGATGTGAGAGTGGACACAGAGGGAGGTGGGTGTGGACACAGAGGAAGGTGGGGTTTGGATAAAGAGGTAAGTGGGGGTGGACACAGAGGGAGGTGGGTGTGGACATAGAGGCAGGTGAGAGTGGATACAGAGGGAGATGGGTGTGGACATAGAGGGAGGTGGGTGTGGACACAGAAAGAGGTGGGTGTGGACATAGAGGATGGTGGGTGTTGACATATAGGGAGTTCGGTGTGTACAAAGAGTGAGGTATGTGTCAACAAAGAGGTCAGTGGTTGTGGACAAAGAGGTAAGTGAGTGTGGACAAAGAGGTAAGTGGGTGTGGACATAGAAGGAGGTGGGTGTGGACACAGAGAGCTTTGGGTGTGGACATAGTGGGGATGGGTAGGAAGATAGAGGGAGGGCAGGTGTGGACACAGAGGGAGATGGGTGTGGATACAGAGGGAGGTGGGTGTAGACACAGAGGAAAATGGGTGTGGACATAGAGGGAGGTGGGTGTGGACACAGAAGGAGGTGGGTGTAAATGCAGAGGGAACTGGGTGTGACCACAGAGGGAACTGGGTGTTGACATAGAGAGAGGTGGGTGTGGACAAAGAGGGAGGTGTGTGTGGACAAGGGGGAGATGGGTGTGGACATATAGGGAGTTAGGTGTGGACACAGAAAGATTGGGGTGTGGACATAGAGTGAGGTGTGTGTGGACACAGAGGGAGGTGGGTGTTCATATAGAGGGAGGTGTGTGTGTGCACTTAGAGGGGATGTGGACATAGAGAGGATGTGGATGTGTGAGGGGGTGCATGTGGACATGAGGCATGTGAGTGTATGTGGATAAAAGGGAATGTATGTACATAGATGGATGTGGGTGTGGACACATATATACAGACATGTAAATATACTGGGACAGAAGGGGAATCTGACCATGAGTGTTGCAATCTACAACAACCCTGCATACAAGTAAAGTCACCTTCTGCTAGGTGCTTGTGTGAGTTACACAAATTAGGCTGGCTGGGAATGGGTACACTGTATAAGAGGTAAGGTAATCAGTACACAATGTGGGCCCACTATGACCTGGATTGGGAAAGGGTCTGACTGCCTCTCACACTTAGTTGTATAGTAGTAGTATGCAGCTGCAATAAGGAGGGCTATTTCTGAACACAGCCAGTGGCCACACAATTACATGCATAGGTTTGCAATCATGCCTTCAGATGTACAATATCACATATTATTGCAAATAAAGATCCAGTCAAGTACTTAGGATTTCTTTTATGGATCATTGCAAATGCTGGTAAAGTGCTTGAATTAGCATTCATGAATATTGCACACAACAAGGTACAATGCCATTGGTAATATTGAGATACTAGTGCCATTTCCTATTTAGGATTGTAAGTGCCCTTATGAATAGAGCAGCAAGAAAATGGTGACCTTTGCATGTCATAATGAATAGAAAATGGTGAAAAATGGCAAATTTATGCTTACCCACTGTTACCCTCAGTTCTTGGAGACAGGTCTTGTGTGTAGGTGAGCCAGGTGGAAATGACAGCTGAGGGGGGCAGTGTAGCCCAAACTGGTTGCTCCTGTTGGTGTTTGGGAGTGTTCAGTAGATATCAGCAGGGGGTGAGGGGGCACAGGGGTGGTTCTATTTCCATCTGATATGTCACGTTCATTTTTCAAATCACACTCAAATATGTTCTCGACAGACACATGTCATAACATGGTATTTATGTGTTAATAGTCCATTAAATATCACATAGTTATAGTCCATTAAATATCACATAGTTCATAGTGAGTCTATACATGAGGTGTGATGGACCTAGGCATAAACCTGTTACAGTGTATTTTCAATGGATGGAACTATGGCATGTATCCCATATGAAGGAAGTCTGGTGTAAATTTGAGATTTCCCCAAATATTTTCCCCCAAAAATGACACAAAAGAGAGTCAGAAAAGTTTTCCATGTGAGTATCTTGATGCTCATTTTTGAGAAGATTAATTCTTGACACTCAGCAATGATTGCTGGTCTCATATAAGTACTAGTGGTTAGTGGGGGTGGGGAGGTGTTAAAATAACTCTTCAGCACTAAAATTTCATAAGTACCTGTCTTGGATATGGACCAGGGGTAAAGACTAAACCAAATGTCTGGGTATTTATTTAGTACAGTGAATAAGGCACAGTGAGATTTTGGGCACTTTTACACGGTTAAGTAGACAGCACAGACAGTGTTAAATGATGCCAGTATATTTTTCATGGGAGGCTGAGTTTAGATATGCTTTTACATTCACCCACTTATGCCCCAGAAATCCCCCTCCCCATCTGACTAAAATGACCTGTTCTGTAAGTGTGTACCACAGGTGGTTTGCCTGCACCCTACCACCTTGACAGTCTAAATTTAGCTGACTCTTTACTTAGTGCCTGTAAACAACTTAGCATGCCCTATAATCATTGAGTGCCTATTTGCCAGGCCTCTAAATGCTACCTAACTCTTTAAGGACTGCTGATGCAGTAGTGTAACATGCCCATTGGCTGGCATGTTTTACCGATGAAGACTTGGGTAGTCTGCTTGCCGGCACTTCATTGGGGCATCATGCTGATCTTCCCAAAGCGTAAGCATGACGCTTGAATGTAGCCCTGGCTGCATTAATGCATCATGACAACTAAAATTCATTAATGCATTAGGGTTAGCCCTTAAAGGGTTCAACTCTGTTCAAGACATGTCTAGCAAACATGCACATTTAGTGAGATATCAATAAGGGTCAAAATTATTGAAACAGGAGAGTGAGTGAGTAATAAATGTTTAACGCCATTTCGACAACTGAGGTCATATTCATGGTGAGAACTACATTACACATCTTCACAGATGAATGTGTCAGTGCCCATGCATATGTGCACCACACACATATTAGAATGAGACACATAATATTATGATTCAATCAACTTTATGTATCAATTTTGTCAGTAGCTTAAGTCAATCAATTTTCCTATTTTTTGGGGGGCAAGGCTCTTCCTCTTTTTTTTCTGCCTCACTCTCTTTCTATTTTGCTCTCTTTCTCTCTCTTCCCTCCCTCTATTGCCTTCCTCTCTTTCTCCCGTTTCCCTCTCCCTTTCTCTCTCTCTCCTTTCCCTCTCCCTCTCTCTCTCTCTTTCTCTCTTTATATCTATCTCTCTTGCTCTCTGTGTGCCTTTCTTGCCCTCTCATTTCTTTCCATCTCACTCCCTCTCTCTGTTCTTTTGACCAAACCAGGATTCCATGCTCACACAGAGGCCCCTGGTGGACTCTGGCATCTTCACTTTATGCTGAAGAATCAGACTTATGTGTATAAATCTCACTAGAGGGCCCTGTTAAAAACTGGGGGATATCGGGGTAATTCACGGGATTGTAGGTACTATTCCCAGGATCTTCCCGAGAATATGTGCTCACAGATTCACCAGTCGTTCACAGGATTTTCCCGTGTCTTGTTTCGAGGGGATTAACCTCTTCCCGTCAGCAGGAGCATGAAATACTGTTCATTCTCCAAACAAAGTTTCTTCTTTTGTAGTAAGAAGCATTATGCTTGCAGAGTGACAAAGTCATGGCCATGCTGGTGCTTACATTATATGGCGGTAGGTACAAGTAAAAATCTTGCCCTGCGTGTTTTTCGTACATGCCAAATGTAGATGATCTTTCCTCATTTCTTTGCTTTATACAAGATCAGAACACTTTAACATTATGACCTGTCTCTAAGTACAATAAGACCTTTAGCCATAATGATGATATCGCTTTCATAGCAGGGTTTCCGTTCACAACAGACTCTTTGGATCATTCATTTCTACAACAGTACAAGAAATAGCCTTTTAAAGAAACCTCTAAACTGTTGCCCTTAATTTTGAACCCCGTAAACACTCCTGTAACCCCGCTTACCACATAATAACGTATACAGTGTCATACATGCAGTATCTGAATAAAAAATCTAATATCACCATGATGCCCGATATGGTAACAATGCTGCAGAGACCCCAAACAATATTGTGTTATTCACACACTTCTGGCAATGATGGATGTGCCGTCACATGTAACATGTCCTCTCATGTAATTGCCTAGTGTCCACTTCCAGCCCTTGGCAGACCACCATTGGAAAAGGGCCCGTAACCAGGGCCTTCCACAGCAAGTAGTATCCTTGGTAGGAGTTCTACCTGCAGATCTATGTAATAACCAGTGACTAGAGATAAGGAATGGTGTCTGGCAGGATCGCTTATAAATAATAGTTGATAGATGCACGGTACAGCAACTAGTAAGAAGGATGTGGCAAAGGTCATTCAGTATTATGATTTCCATTCTCTATGTATACTCTATGGGATTATCTAACTTTTCTCAAAATGTCCTTCATCATCTTTTTTACTTCTTCTGGTTTGTCTGCAGGGCATTTCAAAATTCTATCTATAGCTATCAGGTTGAAATGCGCTCCTGCATGGTATCGGTAATGACAGCCAGTTTGTATTTTCATGATGCACAAAAATGTTCACCTGAGCTTGAATCTAACAATTGCATCCAAATTAATTACATCAAATGAAATATGGGCAAGGAAAGTATGAAGCGCTGAACATCTTTGTGAACATCCTGGCACATTTTACAGACAATAAATTTTTGATTCCTAACCATCGGACACAGTAACTTTCGTATCCACCATCTCCTGACAAGTGCTTTTTCTTTTACCTGAGTGTAATATTAGAAAGGCCAACAAGGAGAATATTGTGGGAGGGAATTGGCTTGCATTTCTGACTGAAGCTTTGTATGAGGATGAAAAGTTCCTGGTTAGGTATCTCAGTAAGCTTGAAGGTGAGAGGCACATGGCCTTATTCCTTATTAGGGGAGATCATTACACTGATCGTGTCCCATTACTGACACTAATCATCCCATCCCCTCCCTTTACCATGTACCTTCCAGCATGTACACCTAGTGGCTCCCCCTGCCACTAACTCTTTGTAAGAAACAACTCAGCCTGGTGCAGTATATACTCTAATCTGATGTAAACTGATAGTTGTGGCTAATGACCTTCTTACAAACCTTAGTCTATTCAAGTTCACCTCCATACCTCATTTTTTTTCACCTGTATTGCTGCTTCTATTCTGGTATACGTGGCTTCCCATATATATATATATATATATATATATATATATATATATATATATATATATATATATATATGTGTGTGTGTGTGTGGTCGAAAATCATAGAAGGTTTGCATATGACGAATTTGGAGGTATTCCAGCCCCTACTCTTTGAATTTTAGTTTCCCCCTCTATTTCTTTGGCTCAAAGTGTCAGGCTGGATGAGATCTTCATGTTACATATGGGTTTTGATGGTCCCATATGCATATTTTGGGCTCCAGGGGGTAAAATGTGCCCAAAATGACCAAAATTGTCTGGGCGAAATTGTGTCTGGGAGAATAGTTACAAGCCACGTTGAGGGCTTAATTTCCTACAGAAACAATCTTCATACCTCCATGAAAATCTCAGGTCCAGACTATTTTGACCTGTAGATTAAGAAAATCATATTATCATTTATGTCAGAAGTGTCCTTGCTATTGTAAAAGAAGCATACTTATAAGAATTATTTTTCTGGGCACATGTCTGGGCGAATGACATGTAAGGCCCCATATGCACACTTTCTATGATTTGTGACCGTGTGTGTGATGGAAGGCATGTATGCATTGTAAAGAAATTTCGTTGAAATAACGCAGAGACCCTTGTCCCAAAGTTGCCAGGGATCTGTGATTATTTTTACAGAGATTCCTTGTTCATTTGTGTAACACCGTTCTACCACCTGGGGCTTCTTGTAAAAGCTACATTAGTTCCCTGCCATACAATTGAGGTGATTCACTGTTCAGTTTTACAAGGATCCTTGATAGATTCAACAATTATTTTTTACAGTGTATACATGCTTGTAATACCCAGAAAATCTAGTGCACGCTACCTCCTGAAAGGCACGAGTGATCTAACACACCCTTAAGGGAAATCACCTTATTCTTCCCCTAACCACTCACATACTGTAATCGGAATATTCTCCCCTGACACAACATTGGTTTTGAAAGATATCCGGATGAATTAAGTCAGGTGGATGTGTTCCCAAATGCGTCATCTCTTGGAAATTACCACTTGTATAACTGCCCAAACCTCATCTTACATAAAGGTAGGAAAAGGTAGGTATAACTGCCCAAACCTCATCTTACATAAAGGTGGCATATCATGTCACCGTCAAGGGAATATATCCAAGAATGAGAACAACCACTGTCACCTCCTCTCAATCAATAGGATACTCTACACTTGAATACTCGCCATATTTATTGTTTCCTAATTAAATTATCTCTCCTGGCCATATTTTGTTCATGATACCCAATAATACTTCCATGGGAGAGAATACATATCTATCCCCTCTTCAACCCCTAGGTTACAATCATAGTCCACTAGGCCTCTGTCACAGAAATTTATATGGGAAATGTATGGCTCAATTGCACGACAGAGGCCAAGTGGACTATGGGGTTTTAAGCATGATTGCGCCGTACATTTCCTATATAAAATTCTATAGTGGACTAGTGGACTATCGATGTTACAGTCATAGTCCACTAGGCTTCTGTCACAGAAATTTATATAGGAGATGTATGGCTAAATCACACGACAGAGGCTAAGTGGACTATGGGTTTTAGTGATCAAGAGGTTTTAGTGAGAAGTGAAAAGTGATTGGAAGATCAATTGAGTAATGGGAGTTCAGTTGTTGAATGTCTCGTTTGCAGATTGGACATTCCGAAATGCACCCACTTTACAAAGGAGATATTTAGTCTTTAGAAATACATCACTGCTGTTTTCCTCCTTAGCTCCCACAAACCAACTTTGCAATGCCCTTTGCTTTGCCCCATCCATTGTTTGCATTAACCACCAACCAATGAGGACTCCCTCACAACACAATTTCCCTGCCTGCCTAAAATAAATTCCGATTACCTGAATATTTCCAGTGTAGAAACCAAATAGGGAAGGTCCTCGTAGCCAAGCACTGTTACATTGATTGCAATGAATAAGACCTGACAATCGCCATTTTAGTGATGACCTAAGCAACAATCTTTTTGGAATATGACCTTGATGGGTCTTGGTCCCAGTTGTACTTGGTGCGGCAGTCTGTGCACATCTGGGGGAGAGCCCTTTGTTGATATAGGACCTCAGTGTGGGGTGGCCTTTGCCTGTCTGTCACCAATCTCTACAGGTTATCACTCAGCGTGACAGTACGTCGATAGGTGCTGTCACCAGACAGCCCCAACCTCCTGTCAGCTGGGAATAAGGCATAGAAGGACAGGCAGTAGGGGCTGTTCCAGCTAGGACAGTCAAGGGCATGTAAGGACGATAGTAAGGATATGTGGGTATTGGAATCAAAATGGGAGATATAAGAGAAGGCGTGTGAAGGGCATCTAGCCTGACTGCTCACTGTTGAGTGGTATTGGGATGGAGTGTGAAGGCGAGAGGATGGTAGTAAACGAGGGGTGATGGTAATGAAGGTGTGACCAGGTTGAAGGCAAAAAGACAGTTGAAGAAAAGGTTAGTGTGATAAGTAGAGATCTCGACCGCTTTTACTTTATTCATATATTGTACATTATACCATTCATACGACATCCATTATCGCTTACTATACTATACTCACCTGTAATGTATGTAGTAGTACCACACCCTGCCACTAGGGGTGGTACACCTGATGGTCATTATGTATATACAGCCAGGTGCTAGTACTCCTGCCACCATTACCAACTAGCTATTCACTGAGTTAACATCTCTTCAGCATGTACTTTTGTACAATAAAGCTATCATCAATAGTGTATGAAGTGTTTAGGATGGTGGATAGAGAGGTTAGAATAGTGGATGAAGAGGTAAGAATAATGGATGAAGAGGTTAGGATAGTGGATGAAAAGGTAAGAATAATGGATGAAGAGCTTAGGAAAGTGGATGAAGAGGTTCGGACAGGGGGTAGAGGCTTAAGACGGCGGATGACAGAGGGGAAGACATATGAAGAAAAAAACATTAACTTAACAATTTAAAGGCCAGGGAGGCATTGTGTTATGCTCCAGACTTACAACACCAATTCAAACCATTCACAACCTAGTGAATGTGGGGGTGTATGTGCTCAGTGGACCGCATCCCTATGCAGTGGTTGTATGTGATACAATGTATATTGTTCATGCATTTTCTTTGTATTTAAAAGCAGACAAGTGTTGTATACATAGTTATAGTGCCCCCCATCCAAGACCCTCTCCTCCACAATGCGGCTCTTTAAAGTATAGGCTGAATATCCTATTGGTATTTACATTATATAATATTTCTCACCAAGATGTCTGTTTGATCGGGCCGAACGGTGCAAAGGCTGGAGGATGAGTTACAACCTTGGTCAGATTGATCACAATGATAAAAGCCAAGAGACAATACTTGTTCTGGTATAGAAGGATCTGCGTTTTTGGCAATTCAAATAGTGCTGCTATTAGCCTGATTAATAGTTTTCAATACCCCTGTAAAAACGCACGGTATTTCATATAAGAACACCATTGCTAGGCCCATCTAACTTGACGTGTACAACATTACAAGCACTGCTAAGACAGGAATGGCCACGGTCGGATTCTGTAGGCAGTATTGGATACTGGAAGCGATGCTTTCTGGTAAACTATAAAAATGTTGGGTTTTTTTAATCGTTATTTATCTATATTATGTTTACCTTCATACACTGAAATGTTTGTTCATCGGTGAATTATAGAATCCCCAGTTTTTCATAGGTGGTGCAAGGAAAGGTGGCAGGAGATAATGTCACCGAGTGCAAAGGTGAGAGGGGAATTGTGGAAATCATTGCTAACTTCATAATATAAAGCCAAGGGAGGGATCGGGTTTATTTCTTAGCAGGTACCTATATCAATTCCCACATGCACCAAGTCCCATTTCTTTAGGTAAGGTTTTGGGAAGCGTCTTTAATGACAGGGGTTGAGTGAGACAGACTTCAACCAGTAGTGGGCGGCAGATGAGAGTCTTTGGACCTGGGTAAGACCTTGCTGGACAGAAGAAGCCATGTTGTCAAAAGGCGGGGCACATCCCACACACCCCACTAACCCCACCCAAACCTCACCAACAACCTCCTTATTCCCGACTCCTCCAGGCTCCACCCAGGGCCAGGTCGGCAGAGATCGGCAGCATTGGCCTTGGCTTGTCTCCTCCTGATTGGGTCGATGTGTTATCACTGTGGCCATGTTAGCAGCCTGGCTGCTTCTCCCACATAGTATTAGTCTGCCGACGGACATTGACGTCGTCCCCAGCCTCTTTATGTCGCCCAATGCTGACACAGGGTGGGGCAACGCCCACGAATCAGTTCCCCTAAATGGTAGAAATTATGAGTGGAAGCAGCGGAAAGTGAATTTGGAGTTTATCGGTTCTGATTTTCTTTTGTTATCAAAAGAGCACTTGTCTAGTGCAAGAGTAGGTTCTGCTGTCTTTTATAATATCTTATTTGACTGGTGATAACGATTTCTGGATGGACTGGAAGGGATGTTTCGTTGAATATACTCTTAATGATGAGGATGTGGTCTTGGCTAGTCAGGCGGTCTGTCATGGTCGTGATGGCATGCAGGAAATCTACTGAAACAGTTAATTACACTTTATCCTACAATATCCTTATCGATAAGCACTCTGCCATAATCCTTTTCAGGCTTTATGGGCATGCAAGTCTGGGTTAGTGCTGATAGTGCTATCTTTAAGGTTACTTCAGCAATAATATTATTCAAGAAAGCCAACAGCATTTATAAAGAGAAATATATAAAGATATGACAAAAAAAGAAAAAAAACACGTATTTATGATTAATACTATATTATAATATCAATATTGAAATCAAATTACATGGGAAATTAACAGTTGTATATCGATATAGACGCCTAGATGAATATGGAGATTAAACTCGGATATATAAACCCAGGATCTCCTGCAGGTGCTGCCCTCTACCTTAATCTACTGGGGAAATACTTAGATTTGATCTCATTGCAACATAACTCCATGCACAAGGTGCACTACCTTGAGTTTCATACCGCTCCATGAATGTCAATTTCTTGATTAAATGTTATCTCGACGGCCACCTGGTGTTGAGACCAGGCAGATCAATTAAGAACTCATCATAGATGTAAGGTTGAATCAAGTAATGATTGCACGAGGATATCTTCAATTACGCAGATGGAGGTAAAGTGGAGGAAGAGTGTTTTGGCATAAATTGATAATTTACCGAGAAGTTGATAACGCAAACTAGTGAAGTTCAGATCTCATTAAAGGCAATATTCACCACTTTGGCAGCAGTGGTAACATTCGTGATATGTGAGAGTCAGCTGTCTCCATAGTGAGTATCTTCTCCCAGGTACAAGACAATTGGCTTTTTGACCAAAATATAATGTAACCAAAGTGTTGAATCCATATATGATAGGCGTTCTATGTCTCTAGAATCTCTGTTCTGCGGAGTATAGTGGTCTAGGGTCCTAGCTAGGCCTGCTGGTATTTGGGATTCAGAATAAACTTAACAGCCCCCTTGCGTTCAAGAGACTCAGCAACGCACCTATAAAAGGTAATATCCACAACAAAAATAAAAACACTGAGATTCCAGAGGCATAGAATACTCTTATTCATCATCTAACTCGAGCGTGTATACCTAATGAGGCATGAGGTCCAATATCTCACAACGGATGAAAGGCTTTGACATCTGACAAAAGGATGATTAAATGAAATGTAGCTGAGCACTTATACTTGAAGAATTCTTTGTTTGTTATGTGCGCACGTCGTGTTATCTGCTCATGACCAGATGACCACAAACTCAGATGAATATAACATATGGCTCTGCTACACTCCTGGGATTTGGAACTCATTATAGATTATATCACTTATAATGAATGTTCATGTGTTGTGAAAGGAAAATATATCTTATTCACCATACATTTAAACTAAGATTTCGCAATCGCCCCTAATTGAGGTCGACAATAGAGCCATTTTTGACCTTAGAATAACAATTTACACAATAAACACGGAGTACATGAAATGTTGTGACATCTTAAGCGCTGGTTCCACAGGTGTAAATCGGTCGGACTAGTGCTAATCTGACCGATCTTTTTTCTATACCTTTGATATATCACAAATCGTCGGATTAGGGTTATTCCGACCTGTGGAACCAGCGCTTAACAATGTGTGCAAAAGAAAACACTCTAAGCAATTATGATGAGAATTGTGGGAAATTCATCCAAACTAAGATACACTCAAATAAATGATATTTTGTTCCTCTCCCTTTCTCTCAAAAATATGGACACAACAAAGTGTGTGATCTGACGGTTAGGTGGTAACTCATAACCCAAGTGTGTAAATGGGGTTTCCACTCCGCTGTCACAAACCGCTTCCAGTGTGGTTATCCGACCAATAAAAACTTTTCCAGTGGCAGCAGCAATCAACTAGAGATGAAAGGGTGGCCTCGTGAGATTAGCTGGTCTGGGGTTAGCGAGAGGACCTATAAGAAGCACTTCAGGGCCGCCAGTGTCTGGCTCCTTTAATAAGACCAAAGTCAAGCGGTGGCTGCTCAATGGTCAACCGAGGTCCCTAAAACACATAAAGCACTGATTTACTTGGTCATGATGAAAAACGGAAATTCCCATAAGAGGACATGCACTCCAGTTAATGATAGCTGGTCAAAGAAGTGATTGTTGGGCAAAAAGGGACCCCTACCCTATCCTGCTCATCCAGGCAGTCATATCAACCTTTCACATAAGGATGGTAATAGGACTGTACACCCTGCAGTCTTAGTATGGTTCTGATATCTTATTAGCCCATGCAGGCAAATGGTACTACCTTATGGATGATTAGTAGTTCACATACATGGATGTATAGAAAACAATCAAGTATTTAATAATCAAATGTTTTACATCTGTCATTTAAGTAGATCAATGGTCATTATGGAATACTAGGTGGCATAGTATAATGGCCCTAGACCCCAGATATCGACGCAGTGACATGGCCATCTCTTAAATTCGACTTGAGGACATGCACTTTTCTTAAGATTGATATGGGACATGGCCAAGCCCATGACGTTTGACATAGGGCATTTCTTAAAGTTGACATGTCACATGAAGCTTAGTGACATAAAATCAAACTGAATACAATTTGAGTGCCCCCTCCAAAATGTGATGGAATAGGACTACATTGTGGAGGCCACAAACAGCACAACATTTCTCACCATACAACTATAAAAGATCTATTTTGGAAATCTTGTTTTAGTCTTCAATGGCTTGCAGCTAAAGTGAAAAGTCACCCGAAATGATTGGCTGGTGTTCTATATAATTTCCCAAGTCATTAGCATTAATTAAGATCACATAACAGTATGTTTGATTATTCATTAACCCACTCACCCAGCCCCCCCCTTCCCCCCAAAAAAAAAAAAAGAAAGAGAGATAAATACCTGTTGTGGTTTTGAAAACGATATAATACCTTTATATGGGTGTTGAAAATGACCAAAATGTATGTCACTCTGTGATTGTGTGATTATCTTTCGCACTACCTGTCCATAGTCCGATGTATTGCATTTATCAAGCTTTGTTCAATATTAAGTAAAACAACTTTCATTACATTTATGGTGGTGCAATAGATTCTATTTTGTTGTTGATATGCTACAGTGAGGCCCTTTCGCGAAAAGAGGCGAAGCCATTGTAAAGAATGTTTTCAAGCTATAGAGCTACAAGTCAATCAAGCTAATAAGCTGGCTTGAACAACACTGCACACAACGCACGAAAGGTCGAGAGTGCCGCTACCCGTTCTGTTTACCAACAATTTATGGCCTTCACGTGGATATGTAGATCTGTTTTCAACTTGATTTTATTGACTATTGATTGACTATATTGATGGGTAAATCATAGTACAAAGGCAATAATGCGTGGCTATTTCAGTGCGCATCCTATATAGCACTGGCTAATGCACACAGCTTTGTCTTGTGCGTTAGCCAGAGATATGATTCCGGCACCATTATTCCAGCGATATACAACACTTGTGCTGGGATAGCCATGTATTAATCCTTTAATGTTAAGAGTGCACTGCTATATTGTCATATCTTGATTTGCTATAAATGCTGTCAAGTATGCATGGTCAAAAGCTAAGACCTTGTGTCAGTTTATAATGCAGATGTTTTTTATTCCAGCTTATTATACAGAGTGTTAGTGATGGTAGTGAAGGGCTAGGCAGCTCATGCTGGTCTGATGTTACACTTAGGATGCAGCGTGTACCTATGGTGGTGACTGGGGTGACCCCTACCATCGAAATGTGTCACTAAGGGGAGTGGTAAGTGTACATGTAGTAGCCATGTACATGCAGTACAATGATATTCAATGTATAGCGATAGAAATATATGTAGGGTTATCAAGTACATAAAGAGAGAAGATTTCATTATATAACAATATCAACTGAGCTAATTTATGTATGTGTGGTGTATACTAGAGTACAAGCTTATATAATGTATTTTGGGAGGTAAGGCATTATTTTAAAAGTGGGGAAGAATTAAATCATCGAGGAATTATCTCAATAAATATGTGTAGTGGACAGGGAACACTTTCAGACGTTCTGCCCAAAAAACCGTAAATCAACATCCCATGTTGTCTAATTTAGTGTTGTTTCGAAAATTGAAAAAAGAGAAATAGTGCACAATAAAATTATGTTTAGCTTTTAAATACCTTCTTGTAATATTTTATGAAACACTTCTTTAAAATCAAAACATATAAGGGTTTAGATGCTTCTGATAATCATTTGTTTAGGTACAGAAAGTGTTTAGAGTTAGTTTCATGCAAATAATTGTTATATAATTTTGATCTAAACACTTTTTTAACTTTAAACACATTTAGCTAAAGTGTAACGTGTTTTGCCAATAATTTTAAGTGTTACAAAAAATGTTATTAAAAAGTAAACACACCTTTTAGTGTGTGAGTGATGAATTGATTACCAATATCACTAACATCATAATCATCTTCAATCATCACATTCCCTCGCACCTTGTCCCATACCCCTCTGTGATCTAAGATTTCAACCTACAATGAATTTTCTTTCAAACCCTTAACTTCCAGGCCTACTAATAGGATATACATATAAACCAGCAGGGGTCATGTGTTCACCTTATGTCTTAAGTAGTCCTCCAATAATGAGATCAAGATCACATCCCTAGCAGCATGACATCATCCAATGTTAAGTGTATGAGGCTTCTGCTCTAGTATGTACTCTGGAATGCAGAGTAAACCGTAACATTTAGTATGTGGGCTTCTTTGTTATGAAACCATACCTAAACAAACCTGGCAGCCCCCATTTGATATTATCACGCCATGCTATATAACAGGTCCGGTTGGCCCCACTCAACCCATTCAGACCAAAAAGCCATAATGTAAAGATTGACCCACGTAATGGTGTAGAATAAGAGGATTTATGTAATTGCATCCAAAATTTGGCGTTTGGGATCATTATGGGGCCCAGGTTAATGCGAACTTAATTATCTAGCTTAACCATGCATGATTGAACAAAGGTTTGCTTGCACTTCATGTAGACTGATGGTGAGCATCATGAAACACATTACAAGTATGGATCCTCACCTGTGATTACCGTTAGTCTTCACCTTTAGCCTGACCTGCGTGGACTGAACTTATGACCTACGGGGAAGTATAAGCTACCAGTCTGGAACTAAAACAGGGCAGGTTTGTGGTGTAGCCACCATTGACTTGAGACTTATCTATACTGTGCCTTTCATATTTTGATTTGAGCGATTAAGTTACCTGAAACCCATCCTTTTTGTCGTAACATCGAGAGTGCACTACGCCTCTCTTGCAGAAATTTATATAGGAAATATATGGCTCAATTGTGTGGCAGAGGCCAAGTGGACTATAGGTTTTCGATAACATAGCTTAAACCCATAGCCCACTTGGCCTCTGTCATGCAATTGAGCCATAGATTTCTCCAACAGAGGCCAGTGGACTATCGGTTTTAGAGTCGATATACATGCTGCATAAAACTCATAGTCCACTTGGCCTCTATCACGTGATTGATCCAGGCATTTCCTATATGAATTTCTGCGACAGAGGCCTAGTGGACTATCGATGTAAACCACCGTGGATATGTACCTGAGCATTGTTTGACCAACACAGTTCAATAGGCCTTAAAGACCTAGAAGTACCAAGTGTATATAAATGAGTAGACTGCCCCTTAAACCAAACTCATACTTCCCACAAGTACCTTCTCTGTTGACCCTACGGAGTATACAAAACCTTACTTACATCAAGGCTTCCCAGGGGCCTTGGTGTGGGTGAAAAGAAACTGCAAGTAATAGATATGTTGTTTTTTTTTGTGCTGCATTGGACTACCGATTGCATGTTGGCTCTCTAAGTAGGCCATCAGATTCTGTTTATAAGAATGTTCCCCAAAATCACCTTCTACACAATTTGATACATGCATGTACATACATCTGTGGAGTCATTGAGGAGGCGAGGAGCAATGACACAAGTAATCACAAGACCCCTTATGGCTGTATAGGATGTTTTGTATCTCCTTATGTTAGCGCTTACTTATTCTCATAATGATTAAAGCTGAACTTTTACGATTCATGCTTCTGTTATATGAGAAAAATTTTCTGATCTATCGGGAGTTTGGGCCTACCTCGAATAATCGGGAAAAGATGATCAAATTTGAGTGTTCTGTGGAACTTGAAAATTGGAATTTTTTAATAGAAGTCTAATCTTACCATTCCAATTATGTCTGATATGACAGGTTCAAACCAAAAAAACTAATAGAATATGCTCTTGTCAAAATTGAAAGGTGCAGGAATGAACTTTCTTGAAAAGTGGGATTCACCTCTGAGTTGTGTTCGGGCTTTGCCTGTATCAAGGAGAGCAAGTTGCAGATCAATTCTATCCGATCATTTACCACATTATAGGATCATTACTTGCAATGATCGTCATCTGTCTCTACTAATCGCTATTTGTGTCTAATTGCTATTTCACTCTGTTCCTTCAGGATTGTACATCGGTTTGCCACTACACGGCAAAAATGGTTTTTAGATCCTAAACACAATTCTAAACATATTCTTGCAATGTTTTTGTGATCACATTAATTTCCTAAACATGTTTAGCCAAACAATGTGCTTAGCTCAAGTGTTTAGAAATGTAGGTGTTTAGGTTAAAACTTTGTGTTTAGATATCTATGAATTTTTGTGTTTAGGTGTTTATGAATTTTTGTGTTTAGATGTTTAAATGATTTGATGTAGCGTTAAGGTTTGCAGACATGTATGCATTAAAAAAAAAGAGATATATTTTGTTTGTTTTCTCATTTACTGGGGGGGGGCATCAGCAGGTATTTACTTGTCAAAGTCTCCAAAGATGTCAGCCACAGCTGTATACATGTACATGTATTACACACTGCATCAGAATGAGAGACTTGAAGAAGAACAACAGCTTGGCAGGAAGGACATTGCCTTATCTATTCCAGAATAACATCAAATAGGTGTCAGGCATGGAGCTTATTGATTATTTTATGCTAATGATGGTGGCATAAGGTGAATCTAGTCAATTTTCTATTGCCCTTTCTATTCACATGACATTCTATGAAATGAAACCATGATAAACATGGGATTTGGGGACATTTGTCACAACAATTGATTGTAACTATGTACAGATAGTCCATTCAAAGGTAGTGCTGCTACCTGGTGTGGATTCAACATCCAAGTATCTAAACATATTGATGTTTAAATCTAAACACCTATGATTCAACTGTTTCAACTCTAAACATCTAAACATGTTTAGCGTAAACGTTTATGTAGTTAGAATAAAAGTGTTCATTTCCTAAATGTGTAGTCGATGAGACACCGAACTGACCTATATGTTTATGATTTAAACGTGTTTAGACCTAAACATGTTTAAAATCTAAACACCATTTTTGCAGTGTAGGTGAATTTGGTTCTTCGCCTAAATACCACTAATTATCTTTTTTGTTATATCTCTAGCCAATGAAATAAATAGTGTTCTGTCCTCAACCCCGCGGCTGAGTAAATAATAAATCTCCTTAACTGACTTCCTCAGCTCTTTATGTGGATCATTGCACTCGTCGATTGTCATACATGGTCCTTACTTGGCTCTTATACATGTGCATTATATGTCCTTTCCTTCGCCTACCAACACAACCCCCCCCCCCCTCAACCCCCCGACTCACCGCCTCCCTCAGGTTTGTTTAGAACTAGGGCTTAATCTTGTTGGCACAGAGTGATCAAGTCCCATGTAGAGAGGACGGTTTGAAGCAAAGCCGATTTGCATGGTGCTAACTCCATGGTCTTGTGCGAGGGGCTTGGCCTCTAGCAGAGGGAGGATGGCGGCGGTCAGCAGGACAGCGACCAGCCGCACCTGGAGGAGGGCGCCGTTGCACACCTAGATGTTGTGGTGGCTTCCGGAGAGACCCAGGAGGAGGCCCCTATACCCTGTGTCATTTACACCTGGAGATACACCCTGCTGGTATGGAGGAACCACCGTGTAGTTATATATGGAGGACCCCTCAATGGTCTCTCCATTAAAGGTAAGGCTTGGTTTACTATGATTACCATTGAGTAAGTTTGGATCCAATCCTTCTGCTGAAAGCATGGGATTAGGGATTTGATTAATCCTGGTGGATAAAAGTGTAATAGAAGATATCCCTCAGTAGGTGTCTTTTCCTTAGTACTGTAGCATTCTTTTAGGGACTGTATTCCACAGACAGTCTGTCAGTAATAGCACGATCTTCTGGAACAGGAATCTACTGAATATCAAATTCTCACCTTACTGCATCTGTCTGAAAGGATTGGGAACACAGAGCATTGAGGTGTGAGGTGGGTCTTTACATACATATAAACTTATGAGTGGTGGACAGCACTATTAAATGTGTGTTAGACATACTTAGGTACACATTCTAAAATTGGCAAGTACATGGGTAAGATTCCACTTGAAGTTCTTTTACAGCAGGTCAATAGTAGAATAGGTTCTATATTATACTGGGGAGGGCATGCTTCTCCTGTGGTATATAATCCTAAGTGGGCATCTTGATAGAGACTAGTGCATTAGTCTCTAGTACTTGTTGGTAGAATTGATCCCTGTTGGACTTCGTCCCATCTTTCCTCTGTACATAAGTTTGAGGTTGAGGGTTATGTTTTTACAACCCAGGGACGTTTGGTGAATGCAGGGCTTTAGATTGTTTAAACACACCTTTCAGGGCGGGCTTAGGGCTGATCGAGGAATGGATGATTACTTGTATGTTCAAGCTGGGTCTAAAATCCTTGACGATCTCTGGAAGGATCTCTGAGCAATAATTCCTAATCCCCAAAAAACCTTTCCCGTGTGCCTCCAAGGTATGGCATTTACATAGGCCCTGTATAGAACCAGATTTATATGTATTAATAGATGGTGTGCCATGGAAGAGAAGTGCATATTGCTTCCCCCATGGTTATATTTGTCTGTCGAATCCCTGTGCAAGATATACTGAGAACTTTGATCCACAGATTTACATCAGTTTGTTTACATAGGTACATTCACGCCTGGATGATAGAACATGTGGTATGTAGTAACAATCCCCAGAGTTTGCCATGCCTAAGAAAAGGAAGTCCACAAAGCAGGTGTGTCCGACACACCATTCTTATAACATAATCTGCCAATTTCTGGTCTTGGTGCACGGTGCATTGATTCGCAAAACACCCTCCATGTATATCATAATCAGGAGAGAGAACCCGGTATAATCTTCGATTTTTTTTTACCAACGACACCTCTATCGTAACGTCTATAGACCACAAGCCCCGAACAAGCTTTGATCCACTGCAGCTATCCAGGATTCGTATGTGCCTATAGCCCAAGCTCCACTAGGCAACACAGGGTGGCAGTGTTCCTATGCGAAACACTTTATGGTATCCTTTCTGCTTGGTCCCTCATTACGCACCAGTTTCGCGTGAATGTCGCAGCAATTTCGCGTCAATATCGCGCGAAATTGCCGGGACATTCAAGCGAGACCAAGGTGCCAAGGAGAAAGGGTACACCAATGTGTTTCGCAGGGTAACGCTGCCGCCCTGTGGAGCCCTGGTTTATAGTTGTTATTTTGGCGCCTGTGGACTTCAGGCTTAAGAACATGAAATCCGGACAATTGAGTGTGCGACTATATTCAATCCAACATATACAAGAGAGAGGATCTTTTCTCTACGTACATTTTATGTTAGTCACTGCACCCACGCTCAGTAGCTATATTTAACATGTTGCATCCAGTTGTAAGTTTACAGGTATATAGCTGTTCTCTATCATATTCTAGGAGAGTTGAGGCCGTTGTCCAGGCCATTTTCTGACTCTCTGAGGTATCACGACATGTGTATGTATGAATCCCCTTAGAGGATTGTCCGTTTTGCAATTAAACATTTTGCTTGAATAGATGCCATGTACAGGAAATGTGAGTCCTCATAAAGTTAAGTTCCAAAGTTCAGAGGTTGACAGTAAACACTTTGCTCAAGTAGCAATCCGAATTAGATCCCAATAGTGCCCTAAGTAGGAAGCTCAACAGGGCATATCAGATATAGGCACTGCATGATCAATTGTCGGGACCCAGAGAAATTTCCATGAAGTCAGCTCATGCTATGGCCACCTTAGCTGAAGAAAACATTATTAAACCCGGAAATAAGAGATCCTCCTATCACCAGTAGATTACAAACAACTAAAAGGTATGTGGTGCCCTCAGAGTAGGTACATGCCTTGAGGATGAAACTGGGTACCTATCCGTTGAATAAAAGTACAAAAGCACATGTCGGAACTTATGGCTGTACAAATCTGCCTTTAAAGCACAAATTCATTTAGACTGCATGCAAAAAAAAACCTTCGACCACAATTGCCTTTAGAGAGCATTTTACCCTACGCTACAAATGCCTTTACCCTACAACACATTTAGGATATGAATACCTCTACACCTGAAACACATAAAAATGAGAACATAATGCCTTCACTCGTATATATGGTTTTGAACATTTATCAGTCCAGATTAAATATTTGAACTGGTAAGTTATACAGTTGGTTCTTCGAACACACTACCCAGCAAATTGTCGTGAGTCCTCGTCAACCTGTGTGAAGTGGCTCACACATGTCGCTATATGGAACACAACGTCGTTATAGCACAAGATCACCAGGAATAGCAATTGCTATGCCACGTGAGTCTAACACACAGTGGCGAAAGATGACGGAATGAGTTATCACTCAAAAAGGAGTCACCATTGATGACCAATCATGGCGACAGTTGACGACAATTTGCTGGGTATTTATCACTACAATCTGGCATCTTTTTATTTCATGATGGGACACAGTTTGTGCATTAGTAGTGTAGTAGATCCTGTGACTCAGTACACCGGTTGGAGTGGCTCCCATGGTTGTATCCACCAGGAATGGATATTATTGGTGTATTCACCAGGAGTGTATTCTCAGGGCCTGCCCACCAATAGGACTGGATCATCCTAATGGCTTGTCCACAAGCTGACCATTAGGACTGGATCCTAATGGCCTGTGTACCAGCTGACCAGTAGGAATGGGCCCTAATGGCCTGTACACAAGCTGACCAGTAGGACTGGATTCTATGGGCCTGTCAACCAGCAGGAGTGGCTTCCCATGCTTTCATCCACCAGAGGGGTGTTTCATAAGTGAAGTTTAAGATATCTTATAGTCACTGTATTCCATAAGGGGTTGTGGTAAATAAGTTATGACAATGGTTGTGGTAACTTCTGTTATCATGAATATGCCATTTTGTCATTAGAATGTGGAAAGGCTGTGTATTTCAATAAGGATTTATCGCAAGTATGTCTAACAGTGCAATTCATTGTCAGGCAGAGCTATCTAACATTTTCATGTGTTTCATAAATAAAAGGTTGTCAGAAAAGCTATTTTTACCATTTATACTCTACTGGTTCATTATGATGAGCTCTTTAGAAATACATTCACTTAAGACATGTTTAGCAGTTGTAAATAGGTTGTCTTAAAATTTGCAGCTCGTAGTAAATGTGACTTTTCTTATGAAACACCCCTCAGTGGGAATAAATCCGGTGGACATGTTCACAGTAAAAGTGGATCCCACGGACCTGTTCAGTCGTAGGAGTACATGGGTTTATTCATCAGTAGGAGTAGTTCCCAGAGGTGTGAGCACCAGTGGAATGTGAAGTTATTAGTACTCGACAGGCATTTACAGTCTAAGGACAATTGTAGCCTGAAGGCTTCATAACATAAATGCATTTATAGACTACATGCATGTGTAGACCACGGTATTCATAATCATAAGATAAGATACCCATATGAAAAGGGAAAATCTATAAAGCATGCTGTAAATTAGCCTGTCCGGGGCTTCACTAAAACACAACCCAGAACATTACCACATTCAGAAAGAAGTTGCTAAGGAAAGCCGCATTTTGAGCCCAGTGAAATAGATTTTACTGCTTTCTTTCCTGTAGGCATGTACCACAAGATGACCCATGATAAAAGTTTGGCATATTCCTATAAGTGAGGCCGGGAGATGTCTAAGTAATATCTACTTGATTGTCTTTGCCATTAGGTCGGATAGCAGAGGATGATTTTACATCAGTGGTTAAGAAGTGGTTTAGAATTTCATACCTTTAAGATTTTATTGTTTTAAAGCACTTTACTACTGCAAGGTCTGATATAGACTGACAAAGTAATTTTGCTATATCAAATGTTGCAGTACATAGCAGAATCTCTATAGCAATTAGTGCAACTACCGTAGTCATCATACAATAGCCTCAATGAAAGATTTGCTGATAAACGTGTTTCATATAATTATTTACATTTACACTCTGCCATAAACCAGGCATTAATTATTGCTGGGGTCTAGACCTCTTGTAACAGCGCAAAAGTTTTAAGTCCACGTAGAATCATTGAGACGTGATTCTAAAACGTTAACGACATAGCTAAAGCCGCCCACCTTGAGAAGGCACTATGCTTTTAACCTCATTTTACCAAAGTCCAACTGCTTATGTCGTTAATATTGGTGGAGGTTTTGTATACAGTGCCCACACTGAGTGGATACTGCCAGGACCAACATATGGCACTTGGCTGTTGAAGGAAGTAGGCATGCCAATTGGCCTTTTACACGCATATTATGTGTAACTCATAATAAGCCTGAAAGGTATGTGTGACCATATTGTCACGCAGTGTTACTACTGCCAAAGGTGTATTGAGCTCAATAAGGAAAATACTCATTATCGATTTCTAAATATTTGTCCTTGAGATCATTTCAATTCAATTCGATTCAATATTTTTTTTTATTTAGGCTACATTGGAGGGACACAATTGTCTGGGTTGTCCCAATACAGCGAGCAACGTGACAGTTGGCATGTATATATGTAGCGTGACGTAGTCTTATTCATTAATATATGGTCAATATACAACTACATTTCATAAGGATGAGTAATGTTCAGCAAAGTATTCCACACTATACTTTAGGCTTAAGGTATAAAGCTTAAGGTGCATGCATGCGATCATACATAGATTTTATGCATGTTCCGGTATGCATGCACCACCATTTTCTATATGAAAATCTAACTGAATTGTAAATATAGGTTGTTAGCCATGGTTTACATAATCATTTAAGATGAGTAATAGTACAATAACAATAAAGCAACTGATAAAGGGTATCAATAAGACATGATAATGAAAAGACCCAGTGCATTGTCACAATATGTATATTCGGGTCGGGGGGGGGGCTATTCAGGAGGCAGGGAAAAAGACAGCCTAACAATGCACACTCTGCAATGTTAGTGTTGGACTCTATGTTGGTATCAGGAGTATTGTTAGCACCCTGTAAAATACCTATCTCTGACACCTACCACATACCAGTGGTATATGTGCAAGCTTCTAGCGCAGTGAGTTCAGCTAGAACGGAGTGTTGTGATATCATGGACTACTGGTACAGGAGGGCATTTCAAATCCATAGGTAAAGATATCGTTTTGAAATGCCCTACTGGTCAGTTACCTGTATGACATAGATACTGTAACAGTGTACCGACTGTGTATTCCCAGGTGGAACAGTGTGAGAAGGTACCCTACCCCTCCTTGTAATTCTCCCCCTGGAAATCCCAATAGGAATATTTATTTTATATATGTATGCTACATGTAAGGCATGTACACTGAGACCTATTTCACAAGGACCATGTACGAGTAAGATTGGTATACGAGCAAGATCACTCCTATGGTCATTCTAAGATTGATCTTAGGCTTAGGGGAAGTGCTTCAAAAGTAAATGGGGAGTGAAACTTACTATAAAGGGTCAATGTAAGAGTGACTTACGACCAACATAAAGTAGCTGATTTATGGGGAAGGTTGAGGGTACACATAAATTTGAAAAATCCCATCAACAAGTGGAATCCCACAACATTTTCTAATGCATGAAGTCAGGTATATATCAAATGGAAATTCCCCCTTTTAATACCATTTTCTATCATGGAATTATGAAGTAAAGCAATATTCTACACCTAGGTGATCGATCTTACTAGCTGGATAATTGGCCTATGAGTGTCCTTACAACTGATCTTGATTACTGCCCCTATGTCTAATTGACAGCTGTTTCTAAAGGACCAGTCTTAAGTTCCAATATGAGTAACAGCTTGTTCTGAAACACTAGTAGTCATTCCCAAATGACTGATCTTAGGTGGTCACTCATGGAGTGGAAAGATCGATCTTAAATAAAGAATGCTTATGAAACAGGCCTCAGGGTTCGGGATAGGGGTAGGATCAGCATTAGGGTAGGGTTAGGTTGTGGATAACAGTGGTAGAACTTGAGGGTGAATTTCTAGGTGGGGGGGGCGGTTCCAGTGGATATCCGGTGGAGAGTTCTGGGGTGATTCCTAGAACCAGTGGAACAGTGGTAGGAGATCTGCAGATCTCCTCTACCACCGATTTCTAAAATTGCAGACTAATTTTGTAGGTACAGTGATATCGCCATCACAGTTTCACCTGCTGTTGTAAGATCAAACCAGCTACTAATAGCAGGAAGGAGCTAACTTATTTAAATCAATCTGTAGCTAAACTTAAAGTTGAATGGATCAGCACTGCCAACACAGACCATTGATTGTATAATGATTCATAGCACATGGAATGATGAGGAGACAATGAGTGGTTCCACTGAGACTGTGGGGATGTAAAGTATGGTCTCTGTCGGCTAAATCGGCCTGTGGTGATTTGTGAGTGGTAGTAAATCTGTAGATCTACGTTGAGTGATATATATAATTTGATGTGACCCCATGCCCCATATCCATCAACTACACAGTCTGCTATTAATGTATTTGTCGGATCTCCTGTTAAAAATATATAGAATACTAAACATTGACAATAGTTATATTGACGTAGGGCAACATAGTCGGTAAAAGACATTGACCCAAATAGCGGTTAAGCTATAATTATGTTAAGAGGAGTGTTTTCTACACAGGTATTCCTAGCTTAAATTATCTAAAGCCTGAATATTGATAGTAGAACACTTATATAAAATTGAAATAAAAGAAAATCTATAAAGACGCCTATGACTCATCATGACTTTCATGTGACCCATATCATTTCATGCACTGAAAACATGCCGCCATTGGAAAGTCGTCATATATGACGAGTTTAGGGTCGTCAGAGGGTCAGCAGGCCATTATGACTACCCTAAGCCATCATACTGACCACTTTGGCCTTACTATTAGTCTGTCTGTGTGCCAGAAGATGTCTCTACTATGCATTTCACTCATACATATGACATTCCCTGGAGTGTTAATAGCTGATATCTATATTGTACTTATTGTATAGTATACTATAAATAGGGGATAAAAGCATTATTTGATACAGATGCATTAGTAAAACTATGAGAAAATGTAAGTACAAACAGAGCAAAGAAATTAGATCATTCCATTAATGACACCACTCTTATGGATATATCTAGAGTATTAGTTCTTATTCATTGAGTGTATACATATAGACTATAGCACCATCACAGTACTATGTAAGATTCAACTTAGCCCATGTTAGTGGGTTGGGAACACCCCTTATGAACACTGACTGATGCATGGAGGGGGGGGGTACAAAATAATTTACAAAAACTAACTCAATGAATATGTCATTTCTATGCAGGGCATTGTGGCTGTACAGGACAGCCTAAGTGACAACTTTAGGTCGTCAATGATGACCTAAAGTCGTCACCTATGAGGACCCCATGATGACCTAAAGCTGTAGATTTAGGTATTGTCAACCTGAGGACGTAAAGTCGTCAGTATTGACGAGTTCTGGATCTTGTAGGTTTTCAGTGTGTCATAAGTCATAATTGTTAATAAATACACCATTCTAATGCTCTATCTTCTATTTTTGCCATGTAGGAGGGAACGTCCTTAGGGCATACATGAACTTTGAGGTAGCAATTGACAAGGATGAAATAAATTGATACTGGTAACAGAAAGTAGCAACTGGTAACCTACAAATGGGAATGGCAGCATAACATATTTTCCTTTCATAGTATGTTATCAGTTGCTAGTTGCAACCAAACACATGTAGGTTGTCAGTTGCCAGATGCCAATTACAAAATTTGTCCATTCCAATTTGCATTTGTCCATTCCAATTTTCCAGTTAAGATATGAATGTTGTCACCAGGGCAACTGCCAGGAGTTGTTTGCTGTTTGTTGCATACACTGTGAAAAAAAAATCTGTTGAAAAAACGGAGATTCTCTGGCACCCATCTATGCCAGCCAACCTCCCAATTTTTTAAGTTCACCTTTTTCTCCAAAGTCACTATTTTTAATGGGATACTGTTACCTGAAAATGTTGATTCACCGTTCTGAAATTCACTGTAATTCTCAGTTACTAAAAGAAATAGTGATTCACTGGCACCACTTGGTGATGGCTATTCTCTTGAAATTACCATTATTATAATACAGAAAATGTCCAGAACCCAGTGGTGCCAGAGATTTACCGTTGTTTCAGTGGAATACTTAAAATCACTGTAATTTTGATATGGCATCAAAGGATGGGTTATCGTGGTATTTCTATAATTCAGTTCACTTGTGATCCACTCCCTAGTTCCATGAAAGCATCATAGAATACATCATACTTTATAATAACAATTTAGGAGCAGAAAGCACTCAAGGATTGCTTCGAAGCAACACACATAGCAGTGTGGATATACATTTCCTCATCACCACAAAATAGGTGTTTATCTCATCAAAACATCAGACAAAAGTATATTACCTCACCATTAACCATATTCTCAAACCTCTTTCTATGTAAGGGATATTGTTTTCTAAGGCGCCACCAATTTTAAATTTGAGGGGTTACAGTGTAGGCTTAGCATATCTGGAGCTTAATTCAAAACATCCTGGGATCACAACCCCAGCGATCTTATTGTAGGCACATATCATAAGACCTGGCCATGGAGTCTACCCTATCTAATGCAGTGGTTGCAGGCCTGCCAGGAATAGCAGGTCCTGGGATCACTTCACTATTCCTTTTCCAGCACTATGATCACTGCGATCTTAGTGAAAGAATTGCATAGTAGTTTCACCTGAGTACAAGAGCACTTACAGGAAACACTCCTGGAGCTTAATTCAAAACATCCTGGGATCCCAACCCCAGCGATCTTAGTGTAGGCACATATCATAAGACCTGGCTGGTCTACCCTATGTAATGCAGTGTTTGCAGGCCTGTCCAGAATAGCTAGTCCTGGGATCACTTCACTATTCCATTTCCACCACTAAGATCACTGTGATCTTAGTGAAAGAAATGCATAGTGGTTTCACCTGAGTACAAGAGCACTTACAGGGAACACTCCTGATCGAAAGAGTGAATAGCCTGCTGCATACATAAAGAGGGGAGGGAGGACATTTGCTGAGTGTCCTTGATGGCTCTTAGGGCTACTCATGCCTTAAGTGCACTGTAAGGTAATTCTTCCCTTCTCTCTCTTTGTCCTGGGGGAGGGCACAATACTTCTAATAGGCAAGCATAAATCATACATTCATGGGAACAACTCTTGAATACTGTATGGGGGTCAACTGCACCCTGTGCTCTTTTGTTAGCCCATATGGGGACGGGGAACGATGGTATAAGCATCTTGTGAAGAAGAGTGACTCCACAGCTATTCCTTTATTTGGGACTCTTACCCCTGTGCCTAGTCAGTTCTTCTTGGAATAGTGTAGGAGGGCTGAGGCTAAGATCAATGCGATCTTAGTGCTGGCTAGGACATGTGAACCCAGTCAACTCTTAAGATCGCTTAATAGGATAAGGCTGATTTATTGCTAAGATCGCTGGGGTCATGATCCCAGGATGTTTTGAATTAAGCTCCAGATCGAAAGAGTGAATAGCCTGCTGCATACATTTAGAGGGGAGGGAGGACATTTGCTGACTGTCCTTGAGGGCTCTTAGGGCTACTCATGCATTAAGTGCATTGTAAGGTAATTCTTCCCTTCTCTCTCTTTGTCCTGGGGGGAGGGCACAATGCTTCTAATAGGCAAGCATAAATCATACATTCATGGGAACAACTCTTGAATACTGTACGGGGGTCAACTGCACCCTGTGCTCTTTTGTTAGCCCATATGGGGACGGGGAACGATGGTATAAACACTGTTGTGAAGAAGAGTGGCTCCACAGCTATTCCTTTATTTTGGGACTCTTACCCCTGTGCCCAGTCAGTACTTCTTGGAATAGTGTAGGAGGGCTGAGGCTAAGATCGATGCGATCTTAGTGCTGGCTAGGAAATGTGAACGCAGTCTAATCTTAAGATCGCTTAATAGGATAAGGTAGAATAACTCCTAAGATCGCTGGGGTCGTGATCCCAGGATGTTTTGAATTAATCTCCAGAATTGGTAACTGGCATCTTCTGCAGAAGTGTATAAAAAAAAAAGGAAATCCAAGAAGGAAATACGATCATGAATTCAGGTGGTATGAATTCCCCGTGTTATATATGCCTATTTGAGAATTAATAATGATCTGGAAATAACGGCTAGCGAGTGAACACCTCAGATCTTGGCATCTTGAAGAATATTGAAATTCTTTATGGTCAACCTTTTGTTTGAATCTCGCTCTATAGTGAGCTAACTGATATTTATGTAATCCAATCCGTCATTTGTTTGAGGAGGGGCTATATTACGGCTTACAACAACCTTAAGCTTTGCCACGCACTTGATCAGGTTTGCATAATTCAATGTACCGTTATAGTTACATGCATGTACAAGGCCATGAGTCGGTATCTCATTTGGATAACGATGGTGCCGTATTTTGGGAAGATGCACTAATACAGCACACAGGATGGGTGAATCATGCGTGGCAAAGAGAGTAATATCCTAATGATGGCAACAAAATTCCTTCCAAAATACCCAATACCTCCCGATATACTAAGTAACTCTAATGAGGTGATATTCACTCTATTGACCCGTGAATAAGGCTCATAATACAAATAGATCTAACAAATCTCTGGGTGGTTTTTGTAAAGCATAAAGACAGATAGACCTTGGTTAACCTGGAATATATTCCTCTATTTTATTGGTTCTACAAGAAACACGTTGTTTTGACTTATACTAGTGGCTTCGCCACTACAGTTTGGGGCGATACAATCAATAGCCATTATCTGCATTATTCTGAAGCCTATTTACTGCATCCACTACAGTTTGGGCTGATACAATCAATAGCCATTATCTGCATTATTCTGAAGCCTATTTACTGCATCCACTACAGTTTGGGCCGATACAATCAATAGCCATTATCTGCATTATTCTGAAGCCTATTGACTGCATCCACTACAGTTTGGGGCGATACAATCAATAGCCATTATCTGCATTATTCTGAAGCCTATTCACTGCATCCACTACAGTTTGGGCCGATACAATCAATAGCCATTATCTGCATTATTCTGAAGCCTATTCACTGCATCCACTACAGTTTGGGCCGATACAATCAATAGCCATTATCTGCATTATTCTGAAGCCTATTCACTGCATCCACTACAGTTTGGGCCGATACAATCAATAGCCATTATCTGCATTATTCTGAAGCCTATTCACTGCATCCACTACAGTTTGGGCCGATACAATCAATAGCCATTATCTGCATTATTCTGAAGCCTATTCACTGCATCCACTACAGTTTGGAGCTAGACCACCAATACCTGATTTATTCTTAACCCTATATTTACTACATGTATGGTGCTGCTTAATTCTGAAGCTTATTTACTGCATCCACTAGATTTGGCAATACCATCTTATTGCAGGTTAGGTCCTAAACGCAATTCTAAACATATTATTCTTGCAACTTTTCTTTTGTAATCACTTTAAGTTCCTAAACATATTTAGCCAATCAATGTGCGTAGGTCAAGTGTTTCGCTATCTGGGTGTTCAGGTTCAACTTTTTCTGATAAGAAATGTTTAGATGTCTGAATGATTAGATAGAAAAATATGGCTTACAGACTTTTGCATTAAGAGAATAAAGGTTTATTTTTATTGGTTTTTTTATTACATTTCAGCGGAACATAGTTGAAGTTGAAGTTGAAGTCCGAGTGTTGAAATAGAAAGAAAAAGATTTGACATAGAATCTTTTCCTAGTGACATTTGTCAAACACATGATACGTGTAATTAGCAGATTCAAGCAGATGTAAGCAGGTATCTACAAGTCCCCAAAGATGTCAGTCACAGGTATGACACTGCACTAGATTGAGAAACAATGTACCAGAATGAGAGACCAGTGGCGGATCCAGGATTTGGAATGGAGGGGGTGCGGCCCAAATCGAGGGGGCGCACCCCTATTTTTGAGAAAATTCTTGAATCCAAAATATGAAAATAAACTCTAAAGTAATGACAAAAATGAGGGGGCGCCCCCTCCGCATCCCCGTCTAAATCCGCCACTGCAGAGAAGAATTATTTATGTTTTATAAAATTGCTTTTGAGAATACACGTTAAAATCTTCAAATTAAGTTAAGGAAGGGATAGATGCATATTCCTGAAGCCCTCTAAATATTGATTTGAGAACATTTACAGAGGAAAATCGGGTAACCCAGACTGCTTCACAGAGTGAAGATTCCACTTCATCTCGTAAGAATACGCCCAATGTTATTTTAGTTTAAAGGAGTCAACGGTTCAAATTCTAGAACTTAAGCTTAAACCAGGTCATGAAACCTAAGGCCACTCCAAAAAAAATTGTTTCTCATCACCGCCCTCATCCGTGAGTTTTTTAGAGCATTTTCTGAGAAAATTAACAAAAGTAGTCAAGTTTGGTATAAAATGAAACCTCATGGTCCAGGGAATGCAGCTGACTATCAATTACAGGTATTCTCACAATTTTAAAATATCAATTATACTTCCCCATTATATTGCAGTTTTTCTAATGTTATGCTTGGCCATCCACGACAGCCCCACAATGCATATATATCACTCTCTAATAGACTGCTCAGGCAAAACAAAAATTAAATCCTCCCTCATCTCCTTTTCATGACTTGGTGATGAGAAACAAGGGTCTTTTTTGAGTGGCCTAAGGTGAAGGTAAGATAACATGAGAATTGTCGTGACTCCTCGTCACCCTGTGTGAAGTGGCTCACTCATGCGGCTAGATGGAACATGACATCGCTATAGCACAGGTTCACCAGGAATTGCCATTGTGGTGATCACAAATGATCACATGGCCTCACCTCAGATGGCGAGGATGGTGATCACTCAGACTCACCAGGGATGGTAACACGTGTGATCACCCACCTCACTAGATGAGACAGACACCATGTCATAACGCATGTTCACCACGGATGGCAAGGACCATGATCACGCAAGCTCACCGGGGATGGCGACTCCGGTGATCACTCACCTCACTAGATGAAACGCGCAGCACATCATAATGCATACTCACCGTGGATGACGACACGGGTGATCACTCATCTCGCTAGATGAAACGCGTACCTCGTGATAACATAGGTTCACCACAGATGGCAAGGATTGTGATCACCCACACTCACTCGGGATGGTGATGCAAGTGATCACTCACCTCGCTAGATGAAAGGCACACCTCGGGATAGCGCAGGTTTACCATGGATGGCGAGTGTGTTGATCACTCAAACTCACCAGCAATGGTGACACTGGTGATCACTCACCTCACTAGATGAAAAGCTCATGATCACAGACACATCATCTATATTGGTAATCATGCAGCCTCACATCTGCCAGATCAAAGTATGTTTTGCCAGAAAAAGTATTGCCATATGTATTTTTCATCTAGCCGCAGCAAAGGTTTCATGTAGATATTTCACTACATATTTTTCCTCTAACCAGAGAAAAGGTGTTTATGGATATTTTTTTTTTCATTTTAGAGATACCTCTATCTAAATTCAATTGATATTTTTTCTATATAATCTTGTTTAATTCAACTCATAATAATTACCTGGAATTTGATGTGAAACAAGGCACACATTGGATACCTTTTGGAAGTGACATAGGCTCACACCTCTGTAATTGTTCAGACATCAAACAGTGCTGCTACCTGAACACCAAAGGAGGAAAATGAGTGAGGTTCCACCATTTGTGTGAAAGTGAGGTCTGTATAGTCACACAGTGAGTGAGAATCATGTTGACGACATTGGTGATGCTTCACCACAGTGAGTGAGATTTGACAACGAGTGGCACAGAGTCACCCAATGGGTGATAATCATGATGCACAGAGTGGTGGAGATTCTCCATTATGAGGGAGAGTTGACTGTGAGTGACAAAATATGACACAATGAGTGAGGACAATGTTAGCAACAACCGTGAAGAGTCACGATGCTGAGTGAAAGGTGACATGCAGTGGCGAACAGTCACAAGTTGGGTGAGAAAATTGTTGATGACAGCGGTGATGATTGGCCATGCCATACGTGATCACGACAGTGTGTTTCATCTAGCGACATGGTTGATCACTCAAAAAGGCCTCACCATGGATCACCAATCATGGCGACAGGTGACGACAATTTGCTGGGGTCTATTTGGAATTCATTTTGTGTTTGGACCATTGATCTGATGGTTGAATGAGGGGGGAGTTAATACATAGATAAAGCTAAACACTTTTTCTATAGAAAATATGGTTATATAAGGGTGTGATGTTCGACAGCATTAGATTAGACTTTGAATAAAGGTCTTACTGATTACTGAAAATGTGGCTTGAAGAAGTTGCATGAAAACTGATGAACCTCTGCCCCGAGGTAATAATATCCTTCTTTTCTATCTAAAGTATAAATATTTCCATATCCAAAAGTTCAATGAAAGTATACTCCTGTCACGGACAAGAATATTAGTTGTTTTTTAATACTAGAAATGAGAAAATATAACTTACCTTAAGAAAAAAACATGAGCAAGATTAGGCCAAAAGGAAATTGTATGTTTCCGGTAACATGCCCCAAAAAGTTGAGGTAAGTAGGTCAAATTTTTCTTTTTATTTATTTATTTTTCAGAGACCTGTTGAATAAAGGTTGTATTTTTACGAGAAGTAACTTGCAGTTACGAGGGGTAAGTTACGACATACTACGGCAGCTCTTTACCAACTGTTAAATAAAGAAGGTATCATATACTAGACCCTTTTTAGGCAATGGTTAAATAAAAATAATAAGGTACCCACTTCTTGTAAATTGTTTGAACTTATGAGAGGCTAAAAAGTGTTAAATAAAGGACATTTACGTCATCCAAAAATGGAAAACAAAAATAAGAAAGAATTCATATAAAATAAAAATTACACTGGAGGTGTGTGGGGTATTGAATGGACATTGTATTCACCAAATAATGTAAGCCTATGTTGAATATTATGATTTATATTCAGGTTTGTATTTCATTTCTGGACTTAGAAATTTTCATGCTTCTCGTACATACTTTCTATTCCCTCTTTGTCACGTTTGTTATACAAGACCCTTCTTCCCATAAAAAAAAATACAACACCCCTGCTAGAAGACCAATTTTCCCTTTACAATACTCTTAAAATGACCGTTAAATAAAGACCTCTTGTAAATCTGACTTTACAAGAGGTCAAAGGTCAAGCCCATATTTACGAGAGGTGAACCTATGAGGGGCTTACAGTATCTTTTTACGGTACCCTTTTTATTTAACAATATGATACCTATGGTACCGTAACCATTCTTTATTTAACGGGTGTCTGGCCTTATTTAGCCATACATTTGTATTGAATTGAAGTAGTTATAAGTACGTTATTGCTTGTTATATGGGAAAATATATAGGATTTCATTGGAAATACCACAAACAAATATTAAATTAGCATCTGCATATTTGGCTGATGAAAATGTTCAAAAATAATCAGAAATTTTGAAAAATACCAAAAATGTCCCCAAAATTATCAAAAATTTCCTCAGAAAATCTGAAGTCGGCCCTGTTTTGCTGAGGTAGGTCGGGTTACTGGAAACCAAACTTCTTTTTTTCTTTTGCCTTATCTGAAATTATCTTCTTCCATAAGAATCATTTACTTGCTTCAAGAAATATTTTAGAAAATGAAATCTTGCTGTGAGATTAGAAATAATATCTTTATAAAAGGACATTTTTCTTAAGATCGTATTTCTCATTTCAAGTTTAACTGTGCATACGTAGCCACTAATAGAAAATAACAAAACTATTTGACATCCCCTAAACGACACCTGGAGAGGAGAGAATATATGAGAATAACGAGGGACACAATATATACATTTGGCATAAATGTTTAGGAGAGGCTGGGCCACCGCCCTATTTATTACATCACATGAACACACAACTAGGCTCCCAACATGGAGGTAGGGTGGGTAGAAGGTAACTACAAAAAGGCAGTTAGCAACAGGAGGAGGTACTAATACAAAAAGGGGGCAGCACCACTCCACACAGGGGAGATGCTAATGGGTTATGCCAGTACTTCACAAATACACATATCATACAGGTATCATATTAACCATAATTCTTGCGGGTACAGATCAATTCTTGCGGGCACAGGAAAAATTCTTTTGGGTACAGATAAGTACTATTGTAGGTGGTTACAGAAACGATTTTTGAAGCTACAATTCTTAAGGATGCACATAATATCATTCTTGTGGGTGCACAAACTAGGGGAAGCAGTTATCAGGGTAATAGAAGTGTACATCAAATAAATGTTTCTGTACCCGCAGGAATCCTCCTGTACCCACATGAATCCTCCTGTATCCGCAGGTATTCTCCTGTACCTGCAGGAATACTCCTGTATCTGCAGGAATACTCCTGTACCCGCAGAAATAATTATTACATGAAAAAAAATCTTTTTGGTATATCCTATTAGGGGCTCTGCGTTACACGGAGCCCCTAATAGGACATACCAAAAAATATGCAAAAAATATTCCTGTGGGTACAGGAGAATTCCTGCAGGTACAGGACCATTCCTTTGGATACAGGAGAACTTCTGCGGGTACAGGAGTATTCCTGCGGATACAGGCACATTATTGCGGGTACAGGGGTATTCTTGCAGGTACAGGGACACTTTTGCAGGTACATGAACATTCCTGCAGGTACACAAAAATTTTCACAAGTGCACAAAGAATTCTTACGGGTACACAAAGAATTCTTTTAGGTGCTAGAATTATCCTTGAGGGTGATGGAATTATGCATTCATCTCCTATAAAATATTTCTTACACCAGCCAGAATCTTTTCTGCACCTGCCAGAATATTTTCTGTACCCACAACAATTGTTCCTGTACCCTCAGGAACCCTTCTTTATGTCATGGCTGATACGAACGTCACTATAGATTAGTACTAGAACTGCCGTATTCAATGGGGGGCATTGAATACAATGTGGCTGTATTCAATGGGTGTCCGCCATCTTGGATTTTTAACAGATCTGGGCAGTTTTTCTTTATTTAAAAGCAAAATAACCCCCTAGGCCATGACATAAATGCAAATGTCAACTCACATGGGATATTTTTGCATCGTATTCACCTCGGTGAGGCCTGTCCGCATTCAACTCAGCCTATAAGGCTTCGTTGAATACGGACAGCCTCACCTTGGTGAATACGATGCAAAAATATCCCATGCTCGTTGACATTTGCTTATGTATCTACAGGTATCTTCCTGTACCAGCAAGAATTGTTCCTGTATCTGCAGGAATAATTTTTATGTGTAAAAAAATATTTTTGCAAGCCCTATCCAGGGTTCAGTATCTACAAAAATTGTTCACTATCCACAAGAATTGTTCAGTATCCGCAAAGATTGTTCAGTATCCACAAGAATCATTTCTTTTATGGTGACAAAAAATTTGGTATGTCCTTAGTAGATTTCAAGAAAAATGTGAGCCAGCAAGCAGAAATGGGGGTTCCTGCGGGATTTAATACCTGTTTTAGCCACCAGGGTGCATCACTATGGGCTAGAATAGGAAAAATATCCCTAAAACTGTTTTAGGGTACTTTTTCATGGAGAATTCAATGATTTTTGATAAAACATTCTATTTTGGGTGGAAATGTTCCAAACAAGGCATGTAAAAAGAACGTTTTTGGGTCTAAATAGGCATTTTTGTTGATTTCTGTTGCCATGGAAACATGATTTTCATTCTAAATAGGAAAATCAATTATCTCATTTGAAGGTTTGTTTCACCAGGTATACTATGGTGAAAACAGAACGAAAATACCATTTCTAGTTCAAAAGTTATGGGCAAAAGAATAAAAAAATTATGCTAATTTAGCTAATTAGCATAAATTATGCTAATTTTAGATGTATCTCATGACCAATTAGATGTAGAGCTTATTGCCATTCAGGAAATGGTCATAACTACCCATATTTAGCAAGCCATTCCTCTAAGACTAACAGGAGTATCTTCTCTTGCAATATATCACTGAAAAGCTAGTGATCTGAATCTTAAAGCTGACTTTTAGCACGGAGCACCCTTTCTCCTTGCCTCTACACAAATGTTGTTACCTGGTGAAATAAAGACTTGTTTTAATTAAACGTTCACTTAAAATGAGAAATAATTTCTGAAAATGAGAAAGTTATTTTTGGCTGTGAATAATTCCCCCCACATGACCCTCCAGTTTGTATGTGTACAGACCTGGTGTGGGGGAGAGAGAGTGTCGTGCATACGGGACGTCAAGAGGGCGTATGCCTTTTTGGATATAATGTAATGGATATAATGTAATTATGTCTTCCCTATGTATACAAATATTAAGTTAACATTGATATAAAACGTCTCAGTTTACCTGGCAACTAACTTGCAACGTCAGACCCCGCGTCAGACTCGTGTAGATCTAGATCATGATTACTCCGGTAGGCATACAAAGTGTACACGACATTTTCTTTTACATTTTTAGGTATCCTTTGGATTCAAGTGCGAATGTTTACGAGGCCTGACTTAAAATATGCCCGACTTCGGCGAGAATCGATCACTGTCTATTGCCCAGGAGAGGGTCCGGAGCTGCCCAGCCGCCATGGTGGGTTGGAGTCGGAGGTGGGACCACCCACACGTCGTCGAAACTCCCGACGCCTGTCCTCGACCTCCTCCTACCTACCTGCCTCTCCTGTTTCCCCAGATCCTCCAGCGTCTCCAATATCGTGTACGGATTCTGGTTTCAGCTCGCCGACTCCTGCTGCCCTGCCGCCCAGGATTCGGATTAATGTTAACGGTACGATCGTGGAGACGTACCCATCAACGCTGGCACGCTTCCCCCAGTCCCTCCTTGGGGATCCGGCCAAACGGCATAAACTCTGGGACGAAGAACGCAAGGAGTTTTACCTGGATCGCCATATTCCAACCTTCGAGGCTATATTCCAGTTCTATCAGACAGGTCTGCTGCATAGGCCCATGCTGGTCCCACTGTTCACATTTGTGGAAGAGCTGAAATACTATGAGTTTGGCAAGCAGATCGTTGACTCTTACTTAGCAAAGGAGGGGTTTCTTATAGATAAAGAGCCGGTGCTGCCAAACCATCCAGTCAAGAGAAAACTGTGGCTGCTGTTTGAGCATCCTAGGTCTTCACCACTAGCAAAGGTTTTTGCCATCATCTCCATTATCACCATATTCATATCAACAAGCAGCTTCTGTGCAGAGACCATGCCATATTTCCAGCACTACCACTGCCATAATTCTTCACAAACTGACCCTATTACTGGGGAGGTCTCTTGGCACGAAGTGCCAAATCTGACCAATATCTTCTTTCTCGTTGAGAGCGCCTGCGTGGCATGGTTCACGCTGGAACTGGTCGTTCGCTTGATATGTTGCCCACGGTTCGGGCCCTTCTTGAAAAGTAGGCTTAACCAGATAGACTTCATCACTGTGGTGCCGTATGCACTGGTTCTTACAATCATCTTGGCAACCAAGAGCTGTTATATTGCCAGACGCAGCGCCAGCCTCCTCATATTCCGTATGCTGCGAACCTTTCGCATTTTCAAATTGACTAAACATTTTAAGGCATTGCAGATATTTGTACTTTCCATCCGATCGAGTATTCGCGAGCTGAGGCTCTTTCTGTTTCTTCTGACCATGGCCTGTGTCATCCTGGCTGTGACAATTTATGTTGTGGAGATAGATCACCCTGACACCATGATCGAGTCCATCCCTGAAGGTATATGGTGGGCAGTGGCAACAATGACAACAGTGGGCTATGGAGATGTGTACCCAGTAAGTGTGCCAGGTAGACTTGTTGCAGTGGTATGTTTCATAGTCGGCCTCCTTGTGATAGCGCTTCCAACACCCCCCATTGTGTCACATTTCAACCACTTCTACCGCGTTGAAACTGGTAGGGGATGTGACAAAGAGGAAGTGTGAAAATACCAATGAAAAATAAAATCATATAGAATGAAAACACACACAGCAAATATGTCAAAGAATGTGATACTTCATTTTCTCATTTCATAACAAAGTGTCATTGAAGCCATCGTCATTAGCATTCATCTCACTGCAAAATGTGTTCACTGATATTTAATATCCAGAGACTTGTAATTTTGTGTTTTGTTGTACACTGTATGGCGAAGGACCCTAAATTCTATTTGGACAACCTCATTTGATTTTTCTGATTTTTTTCATGAGCCTTATCTCTTGAGGATATAATGTGTGTTAGTTTGAGTCTGAAATATACTTCAGATACTAGATGTCATTTCTTAACATGATCCGACTTGAGGTATTCCTCCGTGACTTTACATTCTGGTCGAACAGAGTACAAATGTAGACAGGGACCCCAGTAGGCTTCCGTTCGCTTGAGTACCTTTTTTCCACACTCCCTGTGTCAATTAAATAAGATATCAAATTTCTGGTACAACAAATGGCCTTCTGAGTCATATGGACGAATGTAGTGATAGCATGTTAGGAAAGTATGTCTTCCAGGTTAAGTTATTTGTGTTAGCAGACGAGTTTGATACATTAAGTCAAATATAGAGGGTGCTTTTCTTATTCTTATGAAGGTTTTTGTCAAGGCTGAAACATCCTTTAGTTTACACATGCTACCGTTTTGTTAAATTCCTAGTTTGTTTGGCAGTATCAATTATTCCAATTATAACTTCAAAAGTCAGGTAATACCTTTTGTAACTAGCAGGTAATTCGGTGCAATATAGCTTTAAGTCAGGTGGGGTAATATGTAGTGAACAAACATGCATGACCTACTTGGGCCAATTTGATAATTAATTTACCACCAGTGAAACGACCTGATCTTTTTGTCACTGATTAGTCAAAATGACCTAGAAGGATTACCAAGAATTAGTCTGGAAGTATTAAAAATAGCACACGTATGTTTTCTTCTTAATAAGTGTCGTCCTGCACTTTATCAATTAGTTGATTACAATATCTTACCAAATTCATATCTCTGAGAAACCTTGCTTAGTCTGGACAGTTGATATATACGCTTAGTGCTATGGGGTTTCGTTATGAATGATTTACTCTAAAGATAATTTGAAATATCAAAATTGATTTTCTCGCGATGTTACCCGATTACACTCGCTTTATGAAACAAGTCAACATAGATTGGCCCTTTAAATCGAGGGTACTTGATGCAATAAAAGAATACAACAAATGTGTACATGTTGAGTTCGGTAGTAATTTGATCCTCTTCATTTCATAATAGTTAAGCTACAAGTTGGAAGAAAGCAAGAAAATTTACTACTCTATGTATCATTAGGTTGTTTTTTTTTGTGTTTGTTTGTTTGTTTGTTTTTTGTTGTTAAAATGGCCAACAATTTTAATCGTGGAAGTCCTAGCAACATCAGGATCAATAAAAGAAATAAAAGCTGAGTACAATATATTTAGGGTAAAAATGGGTTTCAAAGCATCTGATAGCCAGGTTGATAACAAACCTGTTTCTTATAATGCGCCCTAAGAATGAATGATTATCCCTAGATCATAGGTTATGCTAAAAAAAATCAAATTCCTTTTACTTCCACATTAAGATAATTCTGATGCCACCATAGGTAGCAAGGAGTATACAATCAAGAGGATATAATACTGAAATGAACAACGTGCGTTATTCAACTAGCGGTTAATTCTGGATTTGGTAACACTATGTAAATTCATATACACAAATTCATAAAGTGAGAAGCAAGTTTATATTTAGAGGGAATTGCCGGGGGAATTGCTGGGGCGCAGAGACTACATGAGTCCATCCCATGTGCACAAACCTTGACCTGTTTTGGACGCCATTAGAAAGGACCATGTGATGTTGACAGCAAGACGTAAAGTATGGCGGGATTGAATGAGTGCCATTGAATTACTAGCTCCCCAGTCCCCATCTTCTCCTTCCACGGTACCCTTTCACTACCCTCTACCAATCTTTCACCCCTCGCTCGCTGCGTTCATGCGCGATGATCTACGATGCCATTCTTTATTCTTTCATGATCTCGCCCCCCAGTAATTAAGACGATGTCGATACACCTACAAGCGTGCTTTGCCACACGAAGGCGTGAGCAGCGCAATGCCGCGGCATGGAGTAGAATGGATGCAGGCTACCGGAACTGGTGGTCCGAGAGCGCTTCCGTGTCTACAATAAAGGATAAGGCGTTTGGTGCTTGTAATGGCGAGGGGAGGGGTGGTGGGGATTGCAGTGGGGTGGGATCGGCCTCTATGCACCGGTCTGCAGGGCAACCATGTTGGCCCACATAATATGGCCAACTTTCCTGGTGATCGATGTGCGATCAATATAGGCAAACAAGAACACCCCTACCAAAACTTTCAGCCTCCAGTTCGCAGCCCTGGAGATCCCCTGGAGCAGCTGTCAGCCTAGCCCCACGGTCGATTTGGTGAACTTGCGTGCCTCCACCTTTTCGTCGTACAGAGGTTGTGTACATACATACGTTTCGGTCGAAGACGCTCGTTTGAACCACACCGGTTTTCGCGGGATTGGGGGCGACAATCACGACCCGGAAACGCGATGCGCGGGTGGCGCGTATGTATACACGGAAGGTGAGAAGTCGACGCGCCGCTAGGGCCTGACCGCGCACCTCTGTCCACTAACCCGACGTCTGAGCCGCGTTTACTTTGATGCTATCGGTAACGGGTAGATTCATCAGCTTGATGCCCAGAGCCTAGGCGGGGCGGGATCCAGCAGCCGCCTGGTCTGTGAAATATGAACTCAGGCTTGACAGTCAGCCAATAGCGGATCGCCACGAGACCCTGGGTCTACACCTTCTCACCCATACAGCCCCCTCCCCCGCTAGAAGAGGCGGGTGGGGGGGGGGGGGCTTCCATGGGCATTTGGGGTACGAGATGAGGAGAGAATACTATGTGGGTAACTATCATTCATTATGTTCACCTCCAACCAGGGAGACCATAATCGACGTCAACGACTGTCTTAATAGCTAGATCTCTCTCTCTCTCTCTCTCTCTCTCTCTCTCTCTCTCTCTCTCTCTCTCTCTCTCTCTCTCTCTCTATATATATATATATATATATATATATATATATATATATATATATATATATATATATATATATATATTAGGGGTCTCAACTTTCAGCACTTATGTCACACTGCTGCGGAAAATTCTTAATGTCATATTGGCTGTATTAGCCATCACCAACATATAGCAGACACTTAGATCTAAAAGTTTTTTTTTTAATTAGTCGACTTTGATGATTTTTAGTGGGTTTTAGCCCTACATATCATGAAAATTCTGAATTTTTCAAATGTCACAAACAGCTTTTTCATATATTCAGGAGTATGATTTAATGCAGACTCCAGTTAAGAGCTCAAAATCCATTTCAACCAGTCACATTAGGCTGAAAAATTAGATAAACAAAATATATTTGATATATCTGAAGGAATTATCTTAGTATTTTCAGCCTGGTTTTGCATATAGTCGAATTTATGGCAATGTAAGATCCGGCAACCTGGTCATAATTTCTCATAATGCAAAAAAACGTTTGATGTAGCTAAGATACTTTAGGCAGGGGGTGAGCAAGAAAAGTGGTTGTTATATATGTGTATATATATATATATATATATATATATATATATATATATATATATATATATATATATATATATATATATATTGGGAGGAACAGCTCCATCTCCTTAGTCACCCATTTTCCCCTTACCGTCTTCTGAAAATTCAACTGTTTCTTGTTATCCATTTGAATAAGCCAAAAAAAAAAAAAAGATTCCGGTCACGCGACCTACTTCAGCCAAAGGTGCCGTCCTCAAATCTTCTGAGGAAATCTCGATAGGCCTAATTCTTCCACAATTCATAATTTCCATATTTTGAGATTTCTCTTGTGTTCAAGTTCAGATTTCTACCCGAGCTTTCTACCCTTTGATCGTAAAATAGATAACATGGAGTATCTGTGGTTGTTATTGATAATACCAATCCAATATTTCGGCCAAAATATGGCTGATTAAAAAGAATCCTACCTCAACATTTTGGACCATGTTACAATTCCATTTTGTGCCTAAATATGGTTTTATTAAATGATTTAGTATATCTCACATTATAGGGATTAACTATGTTCGTTCACTACACCGTGTATTGTACCACTACCATTAATTATTCTGCCTGATACACCTCCATGGGACCAACTCCATAACCTGTGGATCCTTCATCCACCATGAGATACCTACACCACTGCATTCATCTTGACACCATCTGCCCGCCCACCATTCACTTTAGCGCATCCACCGAGGCATAGAAAGCACGGAGGCAAAGAAATGCTGCATCTTCATTACCTTATAGCACACTTAAGTATTCCGCATAACGCTACGTGAAGCCTTCGTCTTAACTATTTTCCATTTCTTAAAAAGGTGTTTAGAGTTTAAACACAGTGCTAAGCGTTTTCTTGTCCCGTTTTATACACACTTTATAAACCTAAACGTGTTTAGTTTCATAATGTGATAAACTAAGGTTCATAACGTATTCATATGAGTATACACTGTAATGTGTGTTGAGTTAACACACTTTATAACACACTTATTTGCAGCATATTTTTACCCACTTATTTTTCTAAAACACTACACACTTTGCCCAAAATGTGTTAGAAAGCGTGTTATGCCAAAAGTGTGTTCATCTAAAGTGTGTAGGAGAAGGTGTGTTCATGGGCAAAGCATTTTCAGATCAATGTGTGTAATTCTAGAATCTGATTAAATCTAAATGTGAGTTATTCTTTTGATGGGGCAGGGATGTGGGTAGCATTTAGCCTTTATTCTTTCATTCGTCATCAATTTGCAGCTGTCCCTAATGTTGTTTTGTGTCTCATTGATGTCCTCAGACAATACTACGGCATAAATCGCCATATTACCTGAAATATATAATAAATAACATGATGTATGGGTGATAACAGCTAGCATAACTACATCATATCGTTTTATTATAATTTGTAATGATAGTACCGAATATTTCCATGTCAAAACTTACTACTAAATGTATGAAATGATCCATATTTCGCTGACTATAGTTAGGACTAATGTCTGGGTTAAGGCAAAGAGGTCAATATATATCTACAATGATAAATTATATAATTTAAAAAGGCAGAATAGCCCCACTTACTTGTACCTTATAGCCCTCTCTTCTGAAAAACGCATAGACACCTGCCAGATATTTTCTGAAATAGAAGCAATGATGAGGATATACTGCATGTCTATAGACCATTCTTTACAACATGAAAAGTACTATACTGGATGAACAACAATGGATTAGATGACTGATTCATTAAGAATTTCTTTATATGATTCCAATGCAATGGTAAACCAACTAACATACACATACACTTTGTACTACAACTTGCAATGCAATAATTTTGATGATAATTATATTGAATTAATTACCAGAAACATGGCACATAGGTGAAGACACTCCTCTCTCCATCAGGTGTAGGTTTAAACTGGTCCAACTGACCGTTACACACTACACTGTATTATTATCAGAAGAGAGGGGGTAGGGAGGAGGGAGGGGGGGGCTAATTAAGTGGTGATAAGATCGAGCTGGCATTTGTGTATTGCAAAGGATTAATAAAATGTGTGTTGATTAAACACTTTTTTCAGTATCTAAACACTTTTATGGAAAAGGTGTGTAAGTGTGTTGGAAAAAGTGTTGATGCCCATAAAGTAAGTAAATTATCCAAAGTGGGTTAAATATCCATGTGTGTTAGTATATTTCGTGTTCCCACAACATACTATTTTTACAGTGTATGCCTTGAAGATATGCCTTCCATGGCCCACAATTACCCTAACTATATTGCGATATGCCGATATGCATTCTCCCTTACCCCCCCCCCCCCTACATCCTGGTGGTACGGGAGTATGTAATATTGGCTGTCCAGCAGACCCATAATCTTGACGTTCGGGGCGGGTACCATCGACATCCAGGGCCGATAACGACGACGTTTATCCCCTACTCTACATACAGGTCGACACCACTCCCAACTCTCGATCAAAGACGAGTTCTGTCTCCTCGCTCGGTCTCACCACTAACTCGATAATTCCGAAGCCTCGTGCCTGGGGTAAATTACCAGAGAATGGACATTGCTTCCTTGACTGGGTTACTTCAATTCTATCACACTTCGCCACTTCTTCAAGAAATGAAATAGCAAAATGACAGCCATTGAATCGACGAGTCTGGTTCCAAAATGTAATAAATTGCCATTTTGAAACCACTGAACTTTTCATCATGAGATCATTACGAAAGTGGCTATATTCTCAGATTTTAAAATATTTCAAGTTTTGGGAACAAACACTTCAAATTTAGCCTTGGCCCATATTTATTTTTACACAATTAAGAGTTGAAAGAGGACAATAACCCCCTAAGATATAGTTGCTGACAGTCAGGGGAACATCTCATATAAAGGAAATCAGTTCTCAACCCATGTATTTCCCACATCTCGAATTTCCAGGAAGGTTTACACCCTATGAATAATGGACACAGGGGGTCGCCTCCACCGTCGGTTCAGATCAAGACCAAACCCTACTATCCTTCCTTTAATCTTCGATATTCTGTACCAACCCTTCCGCATCATGGTCAGACCCAGTGTCTTACCTCCAGGTGTCTACAAACCTTCACTACTCCGAAATACCTTCCTTACTTATTCACTACCTAAGCTGCCCCTTGTTCCTCAGGGACACGATACAGTTTGGTGGTTGCTGTTGTGAGAGGACGGAGGCTGCTGCATGGACGGATTGCACTGCACATTAATGTACATGTATGAGTAAATAGTGGGTACGATCATTGCTTATACCTCCATGGTACGATGTACAAAGGACTAGACGAGATTTTTTTATCTCTATAGACTCTGATGTACTGAACTATCAAAAACAATACGAAAAAGCCTTCATGGTACTGCCAACGCTTAACGTACAAATATGTTGTCTCTTTTCAATGGAATTTCAGTTTAACTCTTTCTATTCGGGGTGCATGATGGGCGGGGGGAGATCCTTACACCAACCACACGTCCTACTATCATTCTCTAATTCAGTTGAATTCAAGTCAATGTTAACTTGGGATCTTTATTGATTGTTTCCTGTAAAGCACGTCACCCGGTGGTTGACCACGGCATGGTGCTGGGTCCCAACACGTCCCCATCTGCACGCTATACGCTGATCGCTCCCAACCCGGAACCAGCGCCTGCGACATCCCAGCATCACGTGACCGACGCGAGACCTGGCGAAGCTTTCAGAGCTCTGACAAGACCTGACAGACGCTGAGAACTAAAAGCACCCAGTACTCCTCCAGAGGGCCTAACAGGGAGCTCAGTGGCAAGAAGGGGCAAAAACCATACCTGAAGATATTGGCATAAATGCGTTTCTGGTGTTTGCTTGTGGCTTGTGCATATCCGCTGTCGTTTAACACTTCTCGACTCTTTCGTCTCTCTCTTGCCTTTTTACAGGCTTGGAACTGCAGGTTGATTTGATTTGAAGTTTCAATGACTGGATTCGTTGTGAATTTACTAACCATACTGTGTCAGTTGCGTCTTTTAGAGCTTACTCAGACACAGTCCGTAATTGGTTATAGATATATTATATCTATATAAAAAGAAGAGCAGTCCCTTACTCGTAAGACCCGATTGCTTCACGTTACTTCATTATAAATATTGGAGGCACTGGTAGGTCTGCAATATAAAAAGGAAAACTATTGAGAGCTATACCTCAAGAGAGTGGGGAGGGAAGAAAATATTTAAGCTATTTTGAATTAACACGTTCCCCAATGAATAGGACGGAAGTGCCGTTGAACTGCACAAGCACAAAGGGGACGGATTATAAACCCTCATAGTAAAGAATCTGCACATAGCATTTGAAATACCGATAGAAACACGGGTTCCACTTGTCAAATAGTTGTATCTAAATCTAATAGAACTTCAGTTCTTTGGTTTACCCTTTCTTCAGTTTTTAGGAAAATAAGAACATTATGCATGTATAGTAGAAGTGGCAGAAACATTACCAGCAGGAATTGACACGAATAGTAAGCTATTAATGAACATTAAACGTTTACCTTCAATTCCATTAGCTAATTACCTGAAAACAGGAGATGGTACTTTTTTGGTCTCCAAAAGGCACAGAGACTAGCTTCCAGATCGTATACTGCAGATACAGGGCAGTTATCCTTTACTTAAGGAGAAGAAAGGTCCGGGAGGCAATCCTGGAAGTCACTTCCGCTTATTTCTGGCAGCCATCTACAAACTGGGAAAGAGGCATGAGGGGACCCAAGTAGTACGGGGAGATTCCGGCAGGTGGCACGTCGGTGACTGCTGTGATCATGAAGCTTTGATCTGATTTGGAGGGACTATGACGTGCCCCCATGTCCGACACCTCCCGGCCTCAACTCCACTTGCCCTCAGCACTTTACTGTTGCTTTGCTATACCCTCTTAGCCGCTGGTCAAACCTAGATTATGTATCAAAGAGCTATAACTGTAGCATGCCATGTCACGTCAACGACTTGCTAGAACTGATGCTGCATATTGACCCGAATAACCTAAATATAAACTGTAACACTTTCACTCAAGAACCCGAGCAGTATTTTGAACTATGTACAACTACCACGTATTAGCATTCCAAACTACAATGAATTTAGAAGAAACGGGGCTTTCCTCGTGATTGTCGACTGGATACACCATTAGGGCCAAACGAAGGATAAATAGATACAAAATGCGGTACTGAAAACAACTGATTCTATGCATAGTCTGTGGGAAAAGGTTAGAAATTCGAACAAATTTCCTGTCGTAACTTGACGTTTTGTTGTTGTTATCTTTCTTTTAAAAAAGAATAAAAGAGAGAAAATCAAAATTATGCGGAATGGCATAACTATGTGCCTACCACGCGATTGCCATCACTTGTTATCACCAAATGATAATTAATATCACCAGTTATTAATGAGTTGATAATGGAGTTCTACCACATAAAAATTATATGCTATCTTTGTAGGGTACCTTGAACTACATGCCACATAGATCTATAGTAGCTCGAAGCTCGCACACAAAAAAACGTACCCAAGAAAACTTAGTCAAAGTGACTTATTATTCTTACTTAGTACTTATGACTAACAAATGACCATGGAGGTCTTAGTTTTCTTAGTCATATTGACTACCCAAATCAGTTTCACTCTCCGAGCACCATCTTGAAGAGGGTATCTGCTGGGAGTTTCAGGCAAGCTAACATATCTTAGTCACTTTCACTAAGAGATCTTAGTAATTTTGACCAAGGTCCCTTAGTAAATTTGACTAAGGGATAGACACATGGTGTTACCTTTACCCACCAGATGGCAGCGTGGTTTTAAACAGGATTTTTCTGGTGGGTGGGTACAATAAATAGTTCCATGGATGTCAAAATTATGATGATTTTCAGAAACGACATGTATTTGAGGCTTTCAAAATTCAATCTAACATTACACTTGGCCAAATGTACCAAATAGGTTGATGCCTTGTCAAATGAGATAGGTAGTCAGAGAGGAACACCTGTTCTGTGGTAATCTAGACAAATACAATATCCACATTTGAATTTGCTTCTTTGTTGGAAACCCAGAGTACTTTGGCTCAGGGGTTCTAAATGAATATGGTGTGAGGCATTTCAAATACTTCCTCAATGAGGAGACTGATCTGTCAGTTTTGAATCCTACATAGAACCTAACACCATCACCAGTTGAAATGAAGTAAAAATATCAAGTAGTGTACTTAGTCAAAACAACCAAGTAATCCTAGTCAAAATCAGGCAAGTCAAGGCAATTTGGCCACTTTGTCTAATGGTTAGTCATATTCGACCAAGAAAAAAAGGGACGTTTAAAGACGGCGTTTTGACTAAGTATTGCTAGAAAGTTAGACGATTCGACTCGTATATGACTAACATTTGGGACTTATTTTTTTCTGTGCGGGCTTGAAGCTTCTTATACCTCGATTCCACAATGGAAGTCGCCACGGGGTATCTAGACTAAATCAAATTTCAGCTCCAGCCATGCAGAGGGAATGTGTGTATATACATGCATCACTAACACTCTATCAGATTGAGATTATAGTAAAATTTACCAGAATTTGCACAGCTCATTTCCAAGAAATCGGCTGCCTCACCCTCACTGAGTAATGCACCCATGCATAGAGGCCTTCGATTCCACGACACGCCCCTTTCAAGATAATAAGGTCTTTCCAATCCTGCCTCCGCCTTCCAAAAGCCTCTATATCCTGGTTTTCCCTAGAGCCTTAACACCCTCCCCCATCCCCCACTGCTGTATTCTAAACACCAGCCACCCAAAGAGCATATTTCTGATTTCTTTTACTTTTCATCAAACCCTCACATGCATATATGTGACCCATTTCAACAGGATGATAGATAAGTTGCAACGGCGTGAAGTGAGATACAGGGGTCTAAAAAGGGGGGGGGGTCATTTTAATCATAAGTAGATTTTTTGCATTTATTTCCAGGTTAAATATCTGTCTTGCCCTACTGCAGCCATTTCAAACTCCTAAATGTGGTTTTAAAGCAAACTTCATGCATTTTCTTTACTCTGCCAGAACTCCCAAGCTACGGCCTCATGGCCATGTTTGGTACGGTTCAGTAGAGAGGCATTTCAATGGCAATGGCAGACCGTATTTCAAACTACAGTTATTTTTAGACCAATCAGAGGACATCTTTTAAACCCTTCACACCATCATGATTGTTAAAAATTGTTGCAGTCGCGTCCCACTGAACAAGATCTCGAGAATTACTCAGGAATTTCTCGTATCCCGACATGTGAATAATACAAGAATAGAGAACGTGATTTTGGATACTTGGGTAAGGAGAACGTGATTATGTCATATGATGTATCTAACCCAGATACTTACTCGTACATTGATGCCGGTAATTTTGTGAAGTGGGTATGTCATTTAGCACACACTGTGGACAGTATGTATGTGATATAGCTCAGGCCTTTAGACAGGACATTTTACACACCAGAACAGTCTCCTGTATCACTGTATATGTAGGCTGTTATTATTGATCACGCCCTCTGAGCTAAGTCAGATATACCAATACTAACACATCCCGATGCCCATTTCTCCCTACATGCATTTGACTTAAAATCACTGGTAATCTGATTCCCTATATTCGGACGGCATAGCTTGGGGACTTGCCATCTTGAATGTCACCTAGTGGGCTAACCTGGAAGCAATTGTCAAAGCAAAAAAAAACACGGTGAAGTAGAATGGAAAAAAGAGTTACTGCTTGCTAGGAGAGGAGTGGTAGTGGTTGTGGATTACCTTTTCCTTCTTTCTACAGTCTAGACTTGAGATTTGAGCCTGGACAGTAATCCCCGGACCAAAATGTATTACAGACCACTTGCGATTACAACGTGATGGAGGTCGCTGTGGTCAACTAAGTTGTGCTGATTAATTGGTGAGCTTTCTTATAGCAGAGTTGCTTTCCACCCAGTCTCAACTGCTGCCCCTTCACTTACATCCCTTCCTGTCCTCTTCAGCTATCCCCAGCTCAAACTCCTCTTTCTTCTATCTTCTTTTCAACGTCTTACTGATAGTGCATCCTCCTCAGTTATAACATAATTATTTGAATTCATTCCCTACCCCTTCCCTCTATATATGTCTAGGTATGTTGCGAAGTTTTATCATATCGTCAAAGGTCACCATGGAACTCCCGGACTCCCATCGCGAGCTGATTCTTTGCCCTTAATTCAGGCCCAAGATGAACCTGAAATAAAACATACAGCACACGTTATCATATTTTGCTTTACGATTCATGAAAGGGGAGGGAATCTTCTAACGTTTATAAACATATGTACAGCCGTTTGTCTAGATTTTCTGACTTCGCTATTCACATTTCTGCATTGTTTACTTAGGACTGTGTTTGAGGAGTTTTTATGTCACACCCGGTAGTTAAGGTCTGTTTACCTTTCAGCCATTTTTGTAGATCTGTGATCGCCATTCACCACGATCGATTTTGTGATTTACAAATCTGAACCATGTGCTCTGACGTGATGAGAGCAATTAGCCATCTCCGTGACTGTACTGACGAGCCTTTTGTGGATACCTGTGGATACCACCACTTCCCTCCGTGAACGTGTTTTGTTGTTCTTGGTTTGTTGACAGGCAGCACAACATTATAAAAACATTGTGTGAATAGGACTGTTATGAAATGAGTTCAATACGTTATTTGCAATGGAGTCAACTCCCAAACTATTGTGAGTAGCGTTAGTTCTGATAATGGACAGAGTATGCACAATGTTCATGATGTTTTCAATTTGTTTTAAGTGTTTATCTGAAAACTAGGGTGTGCTTACTCTACTTAGCTAGGGACAGTCATTTGTTAGTCTGCCATATGTCACTCTCTCATTGACACCCTTGTCTGTTGACACGTATTCGTTCTTGCTATTGTCCTTTCACTCCCAGAAGTATCACATGACCTAACCCCGTCCCTAGCCATGCCCTCCTGTCTGGACACATAAAGGCTTACCGGTAGGTGAGCCAGCACCTCTGATTTCAGGAACAAGCTGGAAATATCACACTGTGAGAAGTATAAAAGTGCAGGGTGAAGGTGATAAAAGCTAGGTGAAATAGTAGGAATGTAGGTGGGCAGAGATATGCGGATACCCTGGAGGACCCTGTGTGTATTCATGAGGCGTTAATCCAGGTGATCAGCAGCTCCTCACAAGGTTCACTCTCTCCCCACCCAAGGTAATCTGAACTGGCGCCTCAGTAAGACAAAGAGCTCGATGAAGTACTCCCAGTAGGTCCCCAGGCAGCTTGCCGAGCAGCTCACTGAGTAGCTCTGAGCAGCTGAGGGCAGGGCAGGGAGGATAGGAACCAGCAATACTAGGGCACTCTAGTACCTCACCCAGCAGCTCAGCCAGCAGCTTTAGGAGACACACCCACTCATCTTACAGAACGTGTCAGACCTACACCTATCGCCCAACCCCATCCACCTTAATCCCCTCTTGTCTCTTCTCCTGCCGATCCACTAGGGGGTTCTGTATAGTGTTGGGGCTCTGTGAGGGCAGTTTGATGTATTAACCCAGAAGCTAGAATGATGAGCCATGGTTTATAAGGAGAAAGATGGGTCTGTGTATCAGGTGTGCTCCCGTCATTTCCATGAGCTAATACCACCTGCGATCCACTGGGCTCTACAATCTTCAAGCAGGTGTGTGGTGTATAGAAAGAATAGTGTAGGAAAGTATGTCCACCATATTGCTTCAGCCATCTTGGTTATGACTGCCCCCGGATTTAATAGAACTTTTGCTGTAGCATTTATATTATTTACTCACTCTGTTGTGATATAAGAAACAAGGTTCTCTGTGTGTTGGCAGAGCATGCCTTGACCTGTGTAAGTAGGGGGGGCCCCAATGGGACCCCCCCCCCTTGAGGTCACAATGTCACCAAAATACAAGGCTTCAGGTCACATGTCACTTTTTTAGGGAAAATAACATGTCTAATAATCTCAAAATTCAAGGCCTCAGATCACATGTCACTTTTTTTATGGATTGGACATGTCACATGTCACTTTTAAAAGGGTATATGTCGAAATGTCACCTCAAAATGGCCAAATGTCACCATGTCGTGTTTTACCCCATTGGGGCCACAGTAGGGTGAGTACACTTACAGTGTAGGCTTTCAGTTGTGCCCCTGATTGAGTGGGTGTACCTTTCAGTCTACCTGGATCTACTCACTGGTCAACTACACTCAGGTGCACTGACACTAGATTATACCAATCACCCAGTGACAGAGAGAAAGCCCAATGGTCTAAGGGCCATAGGTACCAGGTGACTACAGTGTACCTTGCCTATGCATGTTATGGCTATCCACTTAATATAGAAAGCATCCTATGCAAATTAGCCATGTGTTTTCAGGTTCACACTTTGTTGTCACAACTGAGGCAGTAGTCAAATCTATATGCAAGGGAGATGGTCGTCAATGAGTGGCCAACACTCTTATATAATACCACACACAACTGAGTATGTGTTTGGAGCTCAGTGGATCGCACATGAGTCTAGCGGTACTTGTTAGAGGCACACAAGTCTGGTGTTCTCCTGTCGCCTTTATCCATCTCTGGTCTGTCCTGCTCATGCTGATTTGTTTGATGTACAGGTCAGGCTAGAACTAGATGACCTTTAATAGCATAGGGGCGTAGGAAAGGGGGGGCAGAGGGGCCTGCCCCCCCCCCAATCATAAAGGAGGTGGGGCCTGGGTATGTCTGGCCCCTCCCCCAAAATTTGCCTAGAGCTCATAATAAAATTAAAAAGATGCTAACACTTTGCATCTTAAATTAGATAAATATGGTGATAGGATAGGGAAAATGGGGGCCTGAGCTTAGATTCAGATCCAAACTTGACCAAAAATTACTTCTCTATACAAATTCTCCATGGGGCTCTCGCTGGGCCCCCGCAATGAAGATTTGCTTCCTACACCTCTGTAGGATGATAACATAGATAACACAGTGCCCGGTGATCACTCAAAAATATTATAATGTATTATTATTTTTTTACCACATTGAACTGTTTGCAATAACATAATAATGATTATTAAAACGAGGTTTGTGCGGACCTTCAGAGAGAAACCATGTCAGAAAATATTCTCTTAACCCTCTCCCCGCCGGATACCCCTCACTCTACCCTGAGCGAGCCCCTATAGGGGCTTGTGGGGGGTGGAGGTTAAAAGTAATTTAGAACAAAGGCATCGCAAACAATGCTCAACCTGAATTGCCTTTATTGCACATACTTCCAATCAATACTTCTTTTTATAAGATGTTGAATTCATAGGGTAGGGCAGTAAGAGCTCCTCGTTCATTCAGGACAGCTGACACAAATCGAGATTGAACAGCGAAATGGATATTCCTTTTGCTCCTTTTTATGACAGAGACAAAGTATATTGGGTTACCGAGTTGACTGATGATGATGTATCTACCCTGATTCATGATTTTCAAGACATTAAGTCGAGCAAACTGTAAATTGCAGGAGCTTGGTTTTTATACGCGTATATTATAAGAGCAATTTCTACAAATAGCTAAAGGAGGAGGAAATATTGTTTCTATCTGCTTCTGCACTGTAATTCTGTGCTAAGGTATTTACAGGACATTAATGCTTTTATTTTTAGAAAACAGTAAGACCTGCTGTTAGTACAAATCTAACGACTCTAGAGTAGATTGCCCCGTACCCAGTACTGGGCAATGCACTGCATATTTACAATCAGGGCTAAGAGTGTGCTATTCGTTTTATGGTAAGTAATCTGGAGGGTGTTGCTCCTATTGTAAAAAGAGCTGTGAGTATGTGCCCTCTTTTCTAAACAAGTCGTGCACTGCTTCACCTAAGTACTTGCACTCACCACATTATTCTGAAAAGTCACCTGTTTAAAATAGAGAGAGCTGCACTACCAGGTACCTAATCATGTCACACGCTCTATAGTTTATTATACTGACTGACTTCTCCCAACTAGGTACCTACTCAAATCCCCCTTTTTTAGCACCGTACTTGAATGACCACTTGTGAGCAACAAAAGGGACAAGTTATAGCTACATGAAAAGAAAGGACTGGAAACAAGGGCATTTTTAGCCAGCTCTTCCTTTTACTATAGGAGCAACACCCTCCAGGAAAGTACTGTAACGTACTATGTATAGGCCTATCTACAGCATCTTCTATTCAAGTGTACCTTCCCGTGGCCTTTTTGTACTATATAACTCTATGGGGACAGGAAATAATAATGTTCATTTCAGAAATGTCCTTATCAATAAAGAATGAATTACTAAAGGGTATGATAGGCCTTGAACTGACTTTTTTCCTCGGCTCCTGCAACTTGGTTATAACTAATTAGATTAGATTTCCTTTTGAGACTTAGATCGTTGTGATCACATTAATTGCTAGTGTCCTAAATGCAGCTCAGGAAATTGTGAATAGGCAAAATTATGAGAGGAGATTGGGCCATGGCTCTACGTAAAACGATGGGACAGACAGAGGGACAAAGTGAGAAGATGAAGGAATATGATATTCTTTCAATATAAGGTGGTGAAGGGGGCACAAAGAGCAAATCTAGCAAAGGTTGGTTTGTGGTGTAAAATTCAGGGCACGCTTTAATGACATATCTAGCTGTGTAGATGGCCCTGACGGTGTCATGACTGACGGTGTAGAGACAATATCCTTAGGGTTGTTGTCTTTTACTAGTTCTATCGCAGATAGTTCTATTTTTTTCTCATTTTATATCTGTAAGTTCTATACGTCTGCCAAAAACGTGGAAAACGTTTGCCGCTACCTGGATATGAACCCACGATGTCTGCCCCGATTCCTTAGTTACACCCATGGTCCACTGGGCCTCTTCCGCCAACTTTGGCCATACATTTTCACACTAAAATCGGCCGAATAGCCCCAGTGGACTATTGGTTTAAAGTGTCTGCCAAGACCCGGATTAACACCCATGATGGGGACTGAAAAGAGAGGGCTTTGAGACAGAAGCATCCGCAGGGCGAGGTAGTAGATGTTAAAGGAGAGAGAAAGGATTGGTGGGGATTTCCCACGACCATTCCAACAAATACCCATTTTCTGTGTGACGTGCAAACAGCAGTGCCCTCCAACAGGTCTTGGCCATGAAGCCTTCACATGTCCTCTGTACGAGGCCATCAGACGGGGCCTGGTCAGCCGAAGGGCAAAGGATGGGTAATTTGGAGGATTGAGGTCGGTTTATGTGGCTTAGAACTGGCTCGGATATTGGTATTGCAAGCTTTGTTGGCTTTGCTTGTGCAGCTTACAATGATAAAGACCAGGCTTAGATCTCGAAAAACAAGTTGTCTCAGGAAAAGAAGACAGTGGGTATGTTTGACTTAAGTGGGAAGAGGAAGAATGTTTTCCTATTGCCGAGGTAAGAAGGATGTTAATCTTAGCTACATTATAAGATAAACTAAGGACAACAGTATAATAATTTACCATATTGTTTGAACCCTTCTAGTATTATTTCTGCATCTAAATGAGTCACAGACACGTATTGCTTTACTTTGCCAAATGAAAGGTCAACCTAATTTACAAAGTCCTTCCTTGCATACAATATGGCCACTAGACAAGATATTTGACAAATGGCTAGATTGATAATTGGGAAGGTGGATGACCGAAGAGATAGTCGCCAACTCAGGCACCTAAAGAGGATATTCCTGGCTGGCTGACAACTGTTACAATCCTGTAACATTGAGCATTTTGAAATGATGTGAAGTAGATCCCTCATTTGTCTACAGGGCATTTCAAAAAGATATCTATAGCTATGGTTTTGAAATGCACTCCTTAGATGTCTTTCTCCCATGGTCAGCACGCCAATTGTTCCTATACATCCTCAGAAACTGACGACCTTTCTGTGTGTAGCCCATGTATTTTCAAGCACCTATTTCTGAAAGGAAGATGATCATAATTTGATATTTGTGCTTCATTAACGATAGATTTATGCCTCTTTGAGACAGGAAATGATGTAGAAATATCGGTGATCAATTCATTATAAATTTAACTCTTCATGACCTATTTGAATAATGACGAAAACTACAATTCTAGTTCGTCAGCTTTGATGAATTATTAACCTCCTGATAAGATATTTCCTGAATACCCTATTTCTGTTCTTACATTTTATTCGCTAATAATCTAAACGAAAGAAGGAAGCATATTGAATAATATGTCATATTTCCTTTACGTGACAAAGAAAAACAGATAGAAATCCATCATAATTCTTAGATACATCACAGATGGACATCTCTGGTCATATCACATCACCTCAGGGGAAATACCCTTCATATTGCCCCTCTCTCCCTCTGACCAATAAAAGCAAGCCTTCAACTGTTCCCCTAGAAAATGGGATGATCTGCTATTGATGAAATGTATCAACTTCAGTATATCGATGTCACAAGGTCATGTTGTGAATCAAAAGGACTGGTGGTTGTCCTGATACATGGTACCCACAGCCAAATCCCCATCATGGGTTACTGTCTATGATATATTGATTTATAGGTATATGGACCCAAGCTAGTTTGGAGGTTGCCTGATCGACGGAATAAGAATAAATTGTATCTTGCTTGTGTTATTCTTCCAGGATAATAATAATAAAAAAAAAGGCTCATGAATTATAAAACACATACTATTGAAACACCCACAACGTAGAGGGACTGCCATCAAAACAGATGAATAGAAAGGATTGAATTGATCGGATGACGAGTAAATGAAAAAGTAAGAATGTTATCTCTCTCTTTCTCGTTGGGGATGATATGATGCAGAAGGTTGATGGTAAGCAGATTTGAGTCGTAACATAATCTTTGTTATTACCGAATCACCCTGTCTTATCTTTTCGGGGTTGAGTAGACAACGTCTTGACAGGATAAGGTTATCTGCATGTCTATACATCAACAAATCGGAATGCCATCACGGCATTAAGGTTCAATACGCTACTATCATCTGTGAGAACGCAGATGCCAGAATCAATAGCCATGTCGTGTCCCAGTGGATATGCCGCCTAGCAAATTCCCACTGCACTGTCCATATCAGCTAATAAATAGAAGAATTGTTTTCGATTTAGACGGAAGTATGGTCCAATCAAAACTTGTTAGGAGATTTATTGTTGAGATTCATGATATCATGCAGTGGGCATGCATGTTTAGTGAATATAGGATACGGAAAACTCAGGTAATTATGGGAAAGAAGCAGGTGAGAGGGAATTACATGCCTTCCCTCACACAGACCTTTCAGCTTTATTCTAGATACACATTCATATGTTTTCTGGCTGAAAATCTGCTCAGGTAAGAGGAACGTATGAACCTAAAGAATGCTCATCGTCTTAAGTAAAAATAATAGTGAATGACATTTTTCTATTTGGTATTCTTCATTGTTTATCTGACGTTTACAGACATGTAGTTTAGCTATATTTGACATTTTGCTTTTGGGTATTTTGGGGTTCTCTTCAAGATGTAACAAAAACCGTGTGTTATATCTAAAGCATTTAGGCGCCTAGAGATCTCAATTTTCTTAGCTAAACACATTACAATTCAAAACATGTAGAATAGTAAATTAACCTGGGGTACAAGGAGTCAGTCCTGTGCACAGTGAGTTCTTTTTCTCCTTCCTCCATTATTGATATAATAAGCAAGGTGCTGAGAGAAGCAGGTCATTTATCAGACTGTCTGCCATTGCTGGTTGCTGCAGGCTGACCCTCGGGTGTGGTCATCAGGCGGCTACAGGCGTGCTGTGTTGATGGCCACTTTGCTGGGCAGCCCGATGATTGCTGCTCATAAAGGCTAGGGATCCACTGCCGCGAATTCCTTGCGTCTTGCACCCGTGCGTGTCTTTTCTTAGAGCACTCGCAAATATCAAATTATTTTGATTTCTGCAAATCTAGTCGCAGACCGTGCAGGCATCGCATGAGGTCTCTCGCAGCAGCTGGTCCACTGCTGGAACGTTTTCTGGGAGAAGACTCGCACAAGTACCATTCGCAACAAATTTGCGGCAGTGGATCCCCCACTAAAGATATTTCATAGTTCACCCTAACCGACCACCTCTAAAGCACATGGGTACCAAGAGGAAAGGTTTGGTTGGGCGGGGGGGGGGGGAATTCACATCGTTTCACGAATTCATACATACCACCTGCAAAAACCTTCGAAGAATGCTGACTGACATTCGCCTCGCCTTCAAATGATGCTATAACCCTCTTTCGCAGGCCAAAATATACATAGATAGATATATGGCTTAGTAAGGAGATTTTGAATAAATTCAAATCAAACTAATTTACATACCGACTTCTGCTTTTTGAAGTTAGCGGTATTTGATGTATAACCTATATATTTGCGGTATATGGCTTGTCACTATGAATTTTATCATTTTCCATCATGCTCATTGTTGATAAAAATCAGTTTCAGCATAACTGTACCCATTAAATCAATTCTTGTTGGTCTGTCACTAAGACATTGTTATATAATTGGGTTTGAGAACCTTGAACTTGAGTGAGCGAATTTGTGTATGCTCCCTTTTGTGCGCTACCACAAAATTTCAGATTTGACTGTAACCATCCACTGGGTTTACCATGACTACATGGGGATATAGCCAATAAGGTGACAGCAGCCTCATTTTGGCTTCTGATATTTCAAGTACTCCCAAGTCATGTATGGAGAGTGTAGGTTGATTTGCTAAAGGGCCAATCATATGTTTGGAAAATAACCGTAGCCTTTTTGGATGTCTGATTCAGATACTCAATGCCAAGAGTGGCTTTTTTTAAATGTGGTTTCAAGCTAAGTGGCTCATCAGGTGCGATTTGTAGCCCCAAAACCATTGAAATGGAAAAAGTTGAATTGGGGCTCTTGACTAATTGTAGACTTTTGTAGTGCCAATTTTCCTCCTAGCGAGTGAAAATGAAATTAGTTATTGGGTGTACTACAAATCTAGAGGTGGTATCTGAATTAATTAGTGCAAGTGAAATCATATAAACGGCTTCTTGAATGATTAGTGGTGGTTTTGTTAGTCCAAGTATGTATCCAGTTATATAAGGATTAAAAAAACAGGAAGGATCAGTGGTCTGGGGTGTTGGGTGCCCCTGAGTTTATATCCTCATGAGGGTGTGGGATGTTTTTTTTTTACTAAGCCTTTCTTGAACTTAATGTTTATGTCGCACACTGTCTCATTTTGCAAAGTCCTTTAGAAAGAGGGATATGACAGATACCAATGGTGACTTTCACTTTAACGGGACAGGAAACATAATTTCAGTATTTCAGGTGTCTGTGAGCCTTGGAAACATCAAATCCAAACATTCGGGTTTGTGGGCTGTTCCTATATAATAGCTGATTACAGAGAGAACAAGAGAGACTTACTGAATTGATATGTTTAGTTCATGACACTGAGGATTGCGCTACATAATATAGAAAAGAAGTGGACCCTCACTATCGGAATAGATATTAACAGGGTACCGTGAAGAAATAGTCCTGCAGCGGTTGTACTGGTTAGTCCCCTTTCAGTCTGTGCATGCTTTCCCCCTTTCACCAAAGACAAGACATTGTTAGAAGGAGCAAATAACTAAAGCATGTTTAATATAGACCAACAAAAAGCAATTACTTACTTCCCATTGAAAAGGAATTCCAAAATTGGAATGTCTTGTTGCTGTAGGGACATAAAGTGATGCGATGATATATCCTACATTCACTAAACCTCCGGGCAGAGCACTTTCACAGCAGATCAATGCGTTGGTGATGTAATATAATACCTGGTAATTCAATTTATCAATTTTCCTTTCTTTGGTGTGATGTAATGCACAAAGGTGGTGGTATAGGTCAAGTTGAATATCCTGTCTTTCCACAGAGCTAAGTAGCCGGGTATGAGTTATTTATATTGCCAACATCCTATCACATTGCCATGCCATCACAATGCTAAATGGTTCAATAAGATGACATCTACTGTTCTGATTCAGATATGGGAATCAAAAAACATAATTATCGTGTCCTGGTGGCCTAGGTTACTGATTAGCAGGCCTCCAATGTACAGTCATTAACTATCAGTTTGTACTGGATTTGTTTGGGGTTTTGGGGAAGGCTAGGCTAACTCAGTAGTAATCAGGAGGGTTAGTGAAGAATTACATGAAATCATACAGGCTATGTGCATGTTACAGTACAAGAAAGACTCACCCCGCTATGGTGAGGGTAAGAGAATGAAAGAAAGGGGAAGATGCAATCGGGAGTTTCAAACGCTCCCCCCTCTGTCAGTTTATAACAGAGTAATACCGTGTGTTAAGATGATACTTTTGCTGTCCCTTAAAGCCGTAGGTATTGGGGGAAAACATTATTAAAAACGTGTAGATATTCAGTAATTTAACGGCGTTTAGTAGCAAGTTATGATGTGCCAGATCATAACTTGAGAAGCATTGTATGGAGTCTCGAATATTGTTGGAGGCTAAAGCCTTACTACTGCTACAAAACCTTTTTTTCTCTGTTGCCATGATTAAGCTGTCTACTTTATCAAAGTGGCTCCATAATGGGCGTCATGGAATACATATCAATTATCGACAATGCACTTAAGGTGTTGTATATCGAATTATATCATTTATCACAAATAAGATTAATTACAGCATTATAGGACCATAGACCTGTGGTGGTTTTTAATGTGAGCTGCATCAACAAGTCTGAAGCCACTTGGTCTAATGTAGAAAATATTAAATGAGGTAATAGGGATGACTTATAAATTATAAGGTTAAAATTAATTGTTTAAACCTCTTCAGGGATATGTAGAAGATTTTTTATCGTGGTGTCATTGTGTTTGGTGAAGACTAAAGGGGATGTTTATCAATAAAGGGATAAATGAATGGAAAAACACAATATCATAAGGAGGGGTGAATAACTGCACAGGAGAGTACATGTACACCCGTTGGTAGTTGATGTAAGACACATAAGACTAGGAACTTAAGATTTGTCCCGGTATGAAAAAGAGGAGATACCTACCATCTATATAGGAATACTTGAGGACATGGTGATACAGGTATGTATATCATTGAACGTAGCCTGAGGTGGGAGCTGTGATATCATGTTTAGGATCGAATTGAAATCAACCCCTACAAAGAATTCCACCCCACTAGTGAATGTGTCTTGGGATTCCGGCAAGGTAACCCTAAGACCAGCTGATGATGGCATATATAGCCTGACATAAAAAGATGATATGCAATCTCACTCTAATCAAGCTCCCACCTAAGGGGCAGGTAGAGTATAAAGGGCGGGGTACATCCTCAAAGAGTGAGGGTGTATCCATGTACAGTAAGATGATGATGTTGGTGAAGTGCTGACATATATCACTGATTACTAGTGGTCATATGTTGTATATATTTCTTGGTGCACCTGTATCAATTAGACACTCTCATAATATGATTACACAGGCGTGTATGCATCACTGAGTAACATGAAGACTTTGAACATCATTATTATAGGTGTATAACATGGGTCATGTGTATAATATGGATCATGCAGGAGTCTGGCAGTTTATGTGTGCTCCGGCAATACTGGTAACTGCCACTGCATTAAGCTTAGAAGGCTTTCTGTGATAATAAAACTGCAATCTGGACAGAAGACTCATGGATGGAGGAGTACCCTTCATACTCTGTATACTTAATCATTGTCAGAGCATCTCCACACATATTTGTGAAAAACAAAACTTGGGAAATCATGACATTAGGGAAAATCCTTTTTTTTCAAATTCACGTCTTTATTTTGGTACTTTGCATGAATTTTGGTACTTTGCATGATAAAATACTCCAAATAGCTACATAATTAAAAAAGATCTCATATATGGGATGTCAGCAACATGGAGAAATTCAGGATAGCCCTTAACTCTATTGCGTATTGGAATATTGTGGCATAACACATAAACATGCCATTATTGGGAAATATAACAACTTTGAAACATAATCATCCATAATTTTGGATCTAGAAGGGATAATTCAGTTCTGTTTTCAGTTATAAAAGCTTTATGGACAGGTTAACAAGATAGAGTAACGTTTTATTCGAAAAGAACAAAATTGTGGTTTCCATGGCAACCGAATGTCAATAAAATTAATATGCTTAATTAAGGGAAAACATTCTTTTTGGATTCTAAATAAGGTCATTTTAGAAGGTAAAAAGTCTTGGCTATAGCATAATCAGATTCTTCAGAGAAAGTTACTCTAAACTTTTTTTCGCTTTACTTTTTACTCTTTTGGTCACATCTCCTTAAATATCGTATTTAGAGCATTTGTGGGTATTTCCCTTTATGTTATGATTTTCCCGGTTTCGTCACATTTTGCAACCATTAGATCTATGCATCCATACATTCAACTTGGTCAATATAATACGTATTTGAGTGATCATTTCCATTCACAATGACGATATCAGTTGGTCTTAAACCACACTGAAAACAACTTGTCTGTGGTGGCAACTCGTACGTCACTGTTATAACTCCTGGACGACTGAATGGACTCAAAAATAAAAACACCCTAAAATCTGGCCAAAGATTCGTAGCCTCCTCTGATTTCCTAAGCTTTGTCAGCTTACATGAAACCCACCTTTTCTCTTAGCCTTGTACTCTTAGCCTTAGACTGAAGTTAAGAAGATATGGATATGATGATATGATAATTGGTTTGACTGCTGTATGAGAGGAGAAACTGGATAATTGATTCTTCTCCCTGATATAGATCTTCTGTCAACGACTACACCACATATGGCTGATGATTGATGAGAGTAGATACAGTAGCCCCATGCAGAATATAAGAATGGCAATTTAGGCCGCAATGGTGTATCGTGGAATGCAAAGTGACTCGAGGCTAAAAGACAAAAGAAATGCATAATGGGCGTCAATGAAACCTGTGTCTAGGGATCAAGATGTATAGTTAGCCCAAATTAAGCTTCATAGATCTGCATTAAGTGTTTTCAATTTTCATGTTCATATTTCAGTTTTCGATATAGCCATATATATCTTGCTGAGCAATGCACAAGTAAATTCTTGATATATGGTCATCAGGCGCGTGTCTGGATGTTGATTAGACTTTTTTTTATTGGGGACACCATATGTTGAAATGCACGCAATGTGGGCAGGACGATCCCAAGAAGCCAAGTACCAAGAACCCAAATCTACAAAGAATCACGGTAGAGTATGGGAGAGCGGGTGGCTGCAGGTGGTTTGGAGTAGGGCATGGGTCGACTTGTGGAGCGGGTCCAGTGATGGATTGGAGACAGTTCTGAGATAAACTCCTCTCACCCTTCCCCAACTTCCTGTCTATGCAGGGCACCTCCTGGTGCAGCCAACATTCATTGTCCCTCTATCCAGCTCTCTCTAGTTGTGGGATTGCCTCTTTATCCATACCTTTCATCCATCAACCTACTTATTTTCTGTGAATTCATCATTGCCCTTTCCTTTATATGCAGTGAAGTCTTGTAAGAAAGAGGTCTTAGGGGCCAAAAGCTATAGAAAACAAGAATTTCTCCACTATAAAAACCCGTATTGAACATTGCACAGTCTATTCAGGATGTTCATCATGTTCATAAAAACAATTTCAATATAGCCTTTTCCAGTAAATTGCCGCCCTCTGTAATCTGATATGTAAATGGAATATTCTGAAGCAAAGCCACGGCTTAAATAGGGGTTCTCCTAGAGATGAGTTGCTTTTCAAATAGTAAAACAATTAATGCCGATTTGTAGAATGATTCACAGGGATTTATAACAGCATATAGATACATTTTCCATATCGATGCTATGGCCCAAATAGCATTGTATGGAAAGAGTGGCCATTTATCCCAAATTTTATCATAACCATCATTATGCTAATTAGATGCATGATTTAACCAAAACAATGAGTGCCCGAGCTCTTTGGCTGTATTGATATGGCTATGTCCTTCCATGTTTATGAAGCAATATCTTCAGGACCAGAGGGGCTATTTGCAAGTATTACAATCTCAGTGACCTCGGTTTTTAAATGTTACATTTCACCTCCGATTTTAGAAACTTCCTTTGATATTACTTATGACACCTGCAAACAATGCCAATTTGTACAGTGTCACCTTTTGCACTCATATCCTTTCTGTGGCTTGTAATAGTAACCCACAAATATGGCATGTCGAGAATAATAAGGTCTGAAATGGTAGGCACTAACAGGAGATATGCAACTAATTTGAAGTCTGAGTGACTCCTTCTCCTCCGGGTGCAATTAAAGTATTCCCTAAGGAGTAATGTCAGACATCAATTTTCCCTTCAGAAGGGGAACAGGATGATGGTAGACCTTCCTAACTACAACCCCGGTGAGTAAGTAATTGGATATGTGTGACATGTGGGAAGGAAAAATACCTTTCAACTCTAGCTCAATGTTCTACTCCTACTAGTTATTTACTCAGGAAAATAGGTAAGTTAGATTCACTGTACTTACCTTTTACATATTTACATGGGCGTGGACAGCAGCGGGGACAGGGGGGACATGCCCCCCTCCACTTTTGGCCAACTCCTCAAAAGGTCAAAACTAAAAGGTCAAGCAAAGGGAAGTCAAAAATTGCAGAAAATCCCCTGGTCCCAACCACTCTGCAATTGCTTCCCACGCCCCTGTTTTATGACACTAGGGTAATTACTTTTACTATTTTGGAAGAACATTGAAATGGGACATGTATTAGTTGTATGTCTATCATGAGTCTATTGTCAAGAAGGATCTTTCCGATATCTTACTTCAAATTCCACTGACTATATTTCATTTATATGTAGAACATTGCCATTATTTGTTTTTCTTTCAATACATGTTAGTTTACCCTCAAAGCAAACGCGGATATACCATGGCCTACTGAGAGATATAGCAAGACACACTGTAAATAGTAAATGCTGTACATCTACAGCAAAAGTTGCTGGCAGCAATTGTTCCAGTAGATTTTGCTGTAGGTATACAGCAACTGACTTGCTGTAAAGGTACAGCAACATCTCCTGTTGGACTACAGTAACTTCTACTGTAAATCATACTACTGTTGTTGAGCAGCAAAAGTTGCTGGCAGCAATTGTTCCAGTAGAATTTGCTGTAAATACACAGTAGATTGTAATTTGCTGTAAATGTACAGAAGATTGTAATGTTTTGGTCATTGCATTTTGGTTGGCCTGACCAAGTAGAAATATATAGTTGGGCCATCATGATAGCCAGCTATGTAGCATCATTTATGACTAAATAGGTGTAAAACTAGCCATTGAGTATCACACCCAAGTCACAACAGGCAAGTGTGGTGTATTACATCATCTTTGCAACTGGCACTTTAGCTGATACACTAGGAAGCTTGGTGTCCATACTCATATTTTCTTCTAAGCCACAGGAAAGGTGTGTGTGACAGAATGTAGAAGTTTCTGCTTTAGTTTACATAGTTTAATGAAGAGTTCCACATGTTATCAAACTAAAATACAATATGTTGACTCTTGCAAAGTATTCAATTATGTGACACATTTCACTTCCTTTTCATAGATGAAAATAGATTCAGCTTTGAGTAAAATTATCTGCCAAAGAGATACTAAGGCCACCTGGTGCCAAAGCAGAGAACCACAATGTCTACAGCAGTACTTGCTGTAATCCTGCATCTACAGCAAAACACTTAGTAACTGAACAGTAGGTGTTGCTGTATTTGGGGCTACAGCAAATATATGAGAGTATATCTACAGCAACACTTGCTGTAATGTTGTATTTACAGCAACAAAGTTGATACTTGTACAGCAAAACTTGCTGTATTTTAGATTACAGCAACTTTTACTGTATGATCACAGCAAAATTTGCTGTATGTATACATAAACTTTTTACAGTGCAGGTTGTCATCACGAGAAGTCTGAAACAAAGAGAGAACAAATCGATTACATCCATCCATCAGGTCTCTTAGCCCATGTGACAACGCCAAGTGGTGGCGAACCAGTACTTGTACCCACTCAGCAGTTTTAGCCCTATGGAAGTAGAACAATATGTCAACATTAGGCGTCACTCTAACAACTTGTTATGGCACTCAGCTTCAAAAGGCACTAGATCTGCTGCTATTGAGGTATAGCTCCTGTGGCCAATTATGGGTCAGTTCCTCAGCTGTATGATCAATCATGTGACTGTATTGCTCCAGATATGTAAGTTTTGCTTAGTAGCATTGAGAGCTACACTGTTACAATAAATGTTATTAACGATTTGCACGTCAATGCATCCTGTGCCAATTGAAGTATCATCATTGTTTCTAGGATTGCAAAATCATACACAGACCTACTAGCGATTTGCAGTTTCACACACGGACGTTGGTTTACTTAATGGTTCAAAAAGAACACAGCCTTCTCCTGTGAACCAGGAAGCTGGCACTATGATATTAACTACCCTAGTACCTCGCATCTGACGCACCCCTCGCATATGACGCACACCCTTAATTAAAGGAAATCCTGTATGATGTATCTGGAGCATCACCTTTGGACCAGTTTATATACTAATTTATTGTACAGTTACCTCGCCCACACTGCACTCTCTGATTTCAAACAGGTTCTGTAAGCCTCAGTAAGGTACTATCTTCACCAAAAAGCCATGGCTTATATATGCGAGGTACTGTAGTAATTTTATTGAATATATGAGCTCTCATTTGTTTTAAGCCATTGAAATGGCACCGCCTTATGTTAAGCAGAATGATTTATTTCTAAACCCTGATCGATACCCTACTTTACCAAAGTGTCCCCATAACATACATCGTAGAATGCATATCAATTACAGACAATGCACTTTAGGTGTAATATATCAGATTATATGGTGGAACGGCAATTGTCTAAAGTCAGGTTGATAATAACTTCAGTACTGAGCAGTGTCTTTGTGTGTCAGGCTATACAAAGGATAATATAATTATAGATCTTATCATCTTTTTTTTCTGCAGGGTAGATACAAATTGCATTTCAAAGTCATTAAGGATATGTGAAAGGAACAAGGTTTCATTCTTTAAGTAGCTTTTTCTTGAATGAGAACAAGGTTTCATTCTTAGATTTTTCTTGAATGAGTTGAATCATCGTCACACCTAGGCCATATAAGGTATCGTATGAACGTGACCCAGCATTTGCTGGAAATGACTTAATTATTGAAGAAGAGCCACACTCTGGATTCTATGCCCTACTTGCCTCCTGGAAATTGTCAACCGCATGTCCTGATGATTGATAGAGTGGGAATATAGCCTCACCCATATAATATGAATCACTATGGGTATTCCAGAGCTCCTATATGAATCTGGGGATGGCACAAGGATGAAGTAAGCATAGGTGTTCTGTTTCAAAAATGTATATATAGAGTCAAGGAATGATAAAATGGCCATGTAAATTCTTTTAAAGGGTCTATATTTGTTCGAGAGACCCTATGACATATGAAACCGTGTGGAATATCGACCAAGAGGATTCCGTAAATTTCTTATCCAAAATTCTCAGAAGGATTAAGGTAGGATGGATAGTGGATATGCATGAGTGAGGGAGGTACTGGTGGTGGATTTGGAGTAGCAGTGTGGATCAGCCTATGGGAGGAGTGAAGTGATAGATTGGAGCCACTTTGAGATAATTCCCTCCTACCCACTCTAGCTCCTGCTTCCTGCCCATGCAAGTTACTTCTTTTTGCAACTTGCACTCATTGGCCCTCTAACCAGGTATGTATTTATGTTATCAGTCCTTCAAATCTAATATATTTCCTATTTAAATTACCCATCGACATCTCTGAAGTCATTTATGTCAAACAATAATGTGACCATTGGTATCTATTGTAATACGTATTAGCCATATTGTAGTGTATGATTTGGTGAGGATGGAAGAACACCTCCTTTGCAGGATAAATATTTTACATTACCAGGGGGCAGATTAGAAAATAAGACGATATTGTATTGTATTTTTTTTATTATACGTGACAATACGGTATGAAAAGCCCCTGCAGCACCTTATAGAAACCTTTTGAAGGCAGGGTGTGCCTTATAGGTAATCATCGAAGAGCATTACATCCTTTCCAGTTAGTAAAAAGAGAGAGACAGAAAATGGGGAACGATCATGCTAGGTCACAGTCGGCTCACGATTATCAATTCTTCTTTTATAATCAACTTTTAATCACAAACTGATATGGATGTGTCCTCTCTTGTCCTCCATCGAATAAAGGCATAAAATACAACCCATAGTGCTGGGCATTGGGGCTAGAGGTGATAGAAACCTGCATGTGTCTATGAGCACAAGTCCATGATAACTGCCATGCATTCCGAGCAGCCCAGTAAACACCAAACCAAAAAAATATGTAGCTTTTTGGATATCCCACTGAACAGGACTCAAGGTAGGAACGTTCACAACTTGGTCAAGAGAGCGTGATTATCTCTGGAAATTTGGACACGTGAGAGCATCTTATACTCGAGAAAAAAAAAACATGTCCAGTTCCTGGGAATATCCCATGAAATTCCCGAGTATTTCCCGTGAAATTCCTGAGCCATTCTTGAAATCTAGACTAAAGAACTTTCTCGGTATGACATGTCCAAATTTCCAGGAAAAATCACGTTCTCTATTCTTGTTGTATTTACAAGTTGGGACTTTGAGAAATTCCTGAGTAATTCTCGAGATCTTGTTCAGTGGGATTACACCAAATTGGTCTGAATTATGAATTTTTGCATGGTATGTGGAGGTTAAAACGTTAAGATTTAGTTACGTTCTTGATACGTAGATATTAAAAAGACGTTTTCCTACTTTTTTCCATTCCTGAGCTGACCAGGCAAATTAATTTCCTTATTTTGACATAATGGAAATTTTACAGATTTTCTTCGTCATAATTGGTAGTACAAAATGTAGCAAGTAGGAATCAGATGTGAAAGGTCCAGGTTTCAAGGTTTCACCTTAAATGGATCTTTTACCAACGTTTTCCAAGGGTTTCCGCCCCCTTTATTTTGGTACTTTTGGTACTAGAACGTAACTAAACTTAACATTTTAACCTCCACATACCAAGCAAATCTACGTAGTTGGCACCAAAATGATACGTAGATATACCAGTGTGCAGCATCTATCTACGAATGTGTGTTTACTGGGAGGTTGCCCCCTTTCTACTAACCTGTCCCTTCATTACTACCTGCACCCTCTCCATTTGACCTTACCTTGACCATCCTTTGAAGCTGTACCTAATTTGAGTGCAATTATTTTTGTTCATTTGCCATACTTTGTAATCATTTTTACTAAATTATTCCCCTCTATTGACTCACTGATTCTTGAAGCCATCAGTGTGAAACAGTACACTTTCTATTTGTATAAGGCCACCCTAACCAAAATCAGTACATGTATACAGAATTGGCTAATGGTTTACAAACTAACCTCTTTACGCTCTACCTTCTATTCACCATCCTTTTCCATCTCCTTCTCAGTGGTTGTATCATTCTCGTACTCCCCCCCCCTCCCCAGAAGCCTATACATCATGACCCTCATCCCTCCTTCCCATGGGCCATGTACCCATTATCTGTGTGTGCTCCCACACATTCTTGATGTATTAGGGAAATGTCATTGGTTGCAGCCCGGTGACTGGGATAACGTTGATATTCTGGATGGCAAGTGGTCACATTGCTCAGCCAAGTGGTCTAACCCGATGGAGTGGGGTGCTGTATGCTTGGGCTGAATGGTGTTTTAGCAGCCTTATTCTAATACCATGATTATCTCCACGCCACTGGGAAATGACATTAGGGCCAAGCTTTCACGATGGGCTACTTATCATTTATCAGAAGTCAATTATAAAAAGCCATGATAACACATACTACCGATTATATGCGTCTATTTTGGTCGTAATTTACGCTGCCAGCTAACCCATGCGGGCAAATGCTAACTATAAATTGAAAGGTGGATAACTATTTTCATGTTCACGGCCGATGACCTTTCACGACATCAAATTGCCGTCTGTGCAAGGATAAAATGTTTCCAGCGTTTCCAAAGCTGCACACAAGTCTTTTCTGTAATCTGATATCTTGGACACATTACCTGATTACTGGGTATTGAGGGTTACCCATATGCCTCAACATGTAGCTACCCTCTGACAGGTTTCACTGCCCTCTTTGGTCAATGTGGGGGCTTAATGCAGCAAAACTGGCGTTATGGGACAAAAGTGTACCCTTTTGTCCCATAACGCCACCCCTGGAGTCTTTATGCAGCAAAACTGGTGTTAAAAGACAAACAGACTTTATACAGCAAAATGGTTCTTATACAACAAATTCTTATAAAGCAAAATTCTCTTATACAGCAAATAGTTCTCATAGAGCTAACGGCTTTTATACAGCAAATCATTCTTATACAACAAATGGTTCTAATACAACAAACTTGTCAATGAGCAAGTATTTGCATTTTAGTAATTGTCAATTTGAAAATTAATTCAATAACAGACCCCAAGGAGCATTGATGAGAACAAGTGGGGCCAATTATGCAAATTATTCCAGCATAAATTGACCTAACGTTAATGAGACAATGTAAAGTAATCATAATAAACAAACACAAACGAGGGTATAACTTAACCTGGATTTGGTAGACTAAGCCACCGAAAAACCTCCAAAATTTATAAGGGTTAAGTTATACACGTGACATAAAGAAGAACTCAATCACTCGAAGAAAGTTCACCACCATCTTGTCCTTGGATACGCGACGTTCTATACCGTCTGTTAAATATAGCAATAACGCCAAATTTTTCCATTCCCCTCTACATTTTATTTCCACTAGGGTGAAGCCAATGGAGAAAAGGAAGGAAACCCTACCTCTTCTTATGGAGTGTGTGGTAATATCCACCAGCTGCAACTCCCTACTAAGGTCCTTTAGCTTATTCTGGAACACATTGTAAGTTTGTGGGACCAATCCTTTAGAGGAGTGATACTGAAACAGCAAGTCAGCGTTTTTCAAGTGCAACTTCTTAATCAACATCTTGGTGTATGTTGGGACACAAAACAAAGTTCCACGAGCATAACAGAACAGAACCAACAGCTCTCTCTTACCGTATTGTATTGTTTTGGTTTTACTCAGCTTGAGCAACATACCCCAGTTATGAAACGACACATCACCAACTTTAATAGCTTGATCGCTGAGTATAATGTGTGCTTTTCTAAGCAGGCCCTTTCTAAGCATGACAAAACCATGTGTGTACAGGTGAGTGGCGGCCTTGGATGTGTATGAGCACCAGTAGGGGTGGGTTGGAGGGCCACCCCCAGTCACCTGATAGGGTAGACTGATGGCATTTATATGTCCCATATGGCAAATTTGAATTTGGGATACTTGGAAAACATTCTTGATACTGTCTACTAGGAATATTGCATAGTAACAACATTTATTGGAGTTGTGGAATGAGAAAGGTTACTGTTTATTTGACGTTCTGTCTTCAACCGGGATTGATAACTACTCAGGTGCCAAATCAAGGAAAGTAAATCAATAAAGAGGTTTCATTGTATCCAAATGGAGTAATTCAGAGCCTTTTCCTGCCCCTTGCAGATGTGAACTGGACTATGAAAATTGCTGGGGTGGGAGGATTGGGCATTTGGGAGGGGAAAGAGCAGTTAGTATTGTCTCCACCTGTTCTTATGCATGCACCTTTGTGTCTGTAATGAAATTAAAAGAAATTTCAAAAAGGTTATATTTAACAGCTTTGCTGCATGAGATCCATTTGCTATAGAATATTGCAGCATAATAACCATTTCCTGAATAAGAACCATTTGTTTCATAAGAACCATTTGCTGTATTAGAACCGTTTGCTTCATTAGAACCATTTGCTGTATTAAGACTGTTTGTCTTTTAATGCCAGTTCTGTTGCATAAAGGCTCCGGGGGTGGCGTTATGGGACAAAAGGGTACCCCTTTGTCCCATAACGCCACTTTTGCTGTATTAAGGCCCCACACTCAGGCATAGGTGGATAAAGGGTTGACGTTCAGTGTAAAAAATAACTGTCGAATTTACCAGGGATCCACGTAAAACTGAACAGTGAACCACCATACCTGTATTGCGGACCAGTGTATAGTTATTACAAGAAGCCCCGGGTGGCAGTAAGGTGGTACAAAGAATCTCGGTGAAAATAGGCCTATATGATCTCAGGATCGTAGTGGGATCCCTCAGTCTTATACCATTACAGCCCGGCATCTGGTGGTCACTAATGATTGCACTGTTACGACCCCACCAAATCCTATGTCATTACTCCATAAGGGCTGATAATACAGAGCATGTTCAGTGTTCAGGGTTTCAAATCATAGTGGCAGTGCTTAGTCGCACCATCCTGAGAAATGCTCTCCTGCAGTCCTGCAACAAAAGCATTGGTAAATTTATTGACTCAGCTACATCTTCCCAGTCGGAAGATTAAAGACTCCGGTCACGATGGAATTTTCCCTGTCCAATCTTGGCCACATATTATGCCATGCCGACCACTGCACAGCATTAATCCGAATGTATGTATCCAAAATGATAGAGCCCGGTCATGGCCCCACCCCTAGGCCCCCTCTTTCATCAGCCTGCCTACCTTACTACATGCCGCCCCTTCAATACCCTTTTCCTTCTACTTCATTGCCTTCTCCAGGGGGAAAATATAGTACTAACATACGTTCCACCTAAGGCCCACTGAACAGGACTTGAGTTGGGAAGGTTCACAACTTAAGAAAAAAAAGAATGTGATTTTCCCTGGAAATTCGGACACAGCAGAACATCTTATACTCGAGAAAAAAAAAACATGTCAAGTTCCTGGGAATATCCCGAGTCTTACCCAAGAAATTCCTGAGAAATTCTCAAGATCTAGACTTGAGAATTTTCGTGAGTGTAAGATGTGTGTCCAAATTTCTGGGGAAATTCACGTTCTCTATTCTTGTTGTATTCACAAGTCAGAACTCGAGAAATTCCTGGGAAATTCCTTAGATCTTGTTCAGTGGGGGGTCAGCAATTGCCAAATTTCACCTTACAGCAATAATGTTGGATGGTGTAGATCATTTGGTGGAGAATTGTAGAAGAGGTGATGGTGGTTGTGGAGTAAAAGGGGGATGCTGATCACTAAGATGAAGGTCGTTAGAGTCCCAGTGGTCGGCTCCTGGTCATCAGAGGTCGTCTAGGGACCTAAGAGTGTAGATGCTCACTGCTGCTCGGATAATATTGGAAACCACATTATGGATCGATTTTCTGTGATGCTCTGCTTCAAATGCCCCGGGTATTAACACTTGAGTCTGGGTGGCTCTCCGGGTGAATTGAGATGATGTTCTCATCTCCCAAAGTGGCCCTTCTGGTGGAAGTGAATTTCAGAATGTCTAGACTGTCTGGGATGAAGTATATTGAGAAAGAAAAGAAGAATGGGAATCTAAGAAAACAGAGACGTTTAAAATGCAAAATGGGAAAGTGGGTTAATGGCCATGCACCACAGGAGAACAATCCATTTACAAGTATCTGGACTGATATTGAAGGGATGTTGGTATTTTGGGACCATCGGCCGGCGCAGATGAATGAAAAGGAAGAAATCATCTTACTGAAGGAAAAATGCAAAGGGAGAAGCAAGGTCGAAGATTTCCTGTGTCATTTGTAAAGGAAGGAAGGACAAAAGAAAGAAAGAAAGAAAGAAAGAAAGAAAGAAAGAAAGAAAGGATGAAAGAATGAGAGAAAGAAAGAAGGAAAGAAAGAAAGAAGGAAAGAAAGAAAGAAAGAAAGAAAGAAAGTGGAAGTGAGTCAGTCTGATGACTCTTTCCTGATTTCCTGAGTCAAGCAGAACTTATAATGAACACCTCCGGATTGTGTAGGCCTAATGATATCTTCAATGGTTAGAAAATATAGGATTGTCACTAAATAAGGTGAGTCACATAATTATGAATATCATATCATATAAGTTAATGTGTTGATCGAGTGTACCGGTAATATTAATAAAGAACATTATAATAATTATAACAATAAATATGGAATAACTAAGAAGACATTGGGTTTGGTGAGAATTGACTTTGTCAATATCAATTCTAACATGCCTTTATTAAATAAGACAATAATTTACAACACAATACAATAACATAGCAATATATAGACATAACAATATAATACAATATAATAGTAATATATACAAATAATTACAATATCACAGTAATACACCAGCGTGGTGTATGCTGTCCGAGTATATGAAGCCAATTGACCGTTAGTTCAAATGCTGGAGCTTATATACTGGAGGAAATGTTATGTGTGACGTCATAGAAAAACATGCGCCCCGGATAAAGTAGTACCAATGTATCACTCATTAATTATATATATATACCTGGGAGTATATAGTCCCATAATGCATCCCTATGTCTTCTATTCATCGGTTGCAGTGGATTCAGGGAAGGACTGCACTAGCACATGGATAAGTTCCTCCACCCACACACTGCAAAAATGGTGTTTAGATCCTAAACACAATTCTAAACATTTTCTTGCAACGTTTTTGTGAACACATTATTTTCCTAAACATGTTTAGCCAAACAATGTGCTTAGCTCAAGTGTTTAGAAATGTAGGTGTTTAGGTTAAAACTTTTGTGTTTAGATATATGAATTTTTGTGTTTAGGTGTTTATGAATTTTTGTGTTTAGATGTTTAAATGATTTGATGGAGAGTTAAGGTTTGCAGACATGTATGCATTAAAAAACATAGATATATTTTGTTGGTTTTTTTTTCTCATTTACTGGGGGAGCATCAGCAGGTATTTACTTGTCAAAGTCTCCAAAGATGTCAGCCACAGCTATATATATACGTGTACATATATTACACACTGCATCAGAATGAGAGACTTGAGAAAGTACAACAGCTTGGCAGGAAGGACATTGCCTTATCTATTCCAGAATAACATCAAATAGGTGTCAGTCATGGAGTTTATTGATTATTTTATGGTAATGATGGTGGCATGAGCTGAATCTAGTCAATTTTCTATTGCCCTTTCTATTCACATGACATTCTATCAAATGAAACCATGATAAACATGGGATTTGGGGACATTTGTCACAACAATTGATTATAACTGTGTGCAGATAGTCCAGTCAAAGGTAGTGCTGCTACCTGGTGTGGATTCAACATCCAAGTATCTAAACATATTGATGTTTAAATCTAAACACCTATTATTCAACTGTCTCAACTCTAAACATCTAAACATGTTTAACGTAAATGTTTATGTAGTTAGAATAAAAGTGTTCATTTCCTAAATGTGTAGTCGGTGAGACACCTAACTGACCTATATGTTTAGGTTTTAAACGTGTTTAGACCTAAACATGTTTAAAATCTAAACACCATTTTTGCAGTGCACGCCTCCATCCCGACATCCGGAATTGGCCAATGACGCTGCGCCTGCACCGTCTGAAATTTCCCTTCGTCCTCAACTTGAGGTTGCATTGTGAGCTAGTTCCTGCCAGTTTCGCTCCATCATTTCGACTCGTCAAGCGAATTGTCGATCAATTCAAATACAACTCAATGAGATAATGATTTTAATGACTTATTTGCTACGCCTGCCTCTTTCTTTGAAGGCGTCCAGCAGTTGGTGCACCAGGAAGGGGATGCGGCGACGTGAGGTTATTTGTCTGCAGAGAACCCTTTTTGAGATGTAAATTGGTGCTTGGAAGTGCGATGGTGTTCATTGGGGGAAACGCCTGGCATTGTGTGTTCCCGGGGTCGACGTCTCTAGTGCAGGAAACAGGTTAGGTCAATCCATGAATTTTTGCAGCTCTGTGATATTTTGCAGTACCTGTGGAATATGGCATGTGCCCTAGATAGAGCAGGTACTGCCAAAAATGGCGTATATCCCAAAATACAGCAGGTTTCCATTGCAAAATATGGCATGTATCCTAGATATGGCAGGTACTGCCAAATATGGCGTATGTCCCTACACACAGTAGGTCTTCCTTGCAAAATATGACATGTACCCTAGATATAGCAGGTACTGCCAAATATGCCATATGCCCCTATATTTAGCAGATGATATGAAAATTATAGATTATTTATTGATGTTTATATCAAATGATTGAGATTTTCTTGCTAATGCACCTAGTTAGATACCTGAGAACCTGTATGGGTGTAGATAGGATAATGACCTTGCACATATTACACTCAAATTTGACCACAAATTATGATTAAGACACCACAAATTGCCTACACTTTTTGATCACCAAAACCTACCCAGATTTCCATCACAAAAGCTGAATTTATAGAGTGATGATAGATAACATAATGAATAAAATGTACAAAAATATGTAGGTCTATGAATGATCTTCAGAATACACATGCTTCTAAAATGTTGTTTTTAATATAAGTTTATATAAATAGCTATTTAAAATGCCTACTGCAGAATCTAGCACCTACTGCTAAAAATGGCAGTGGGTCTAGATCACCTACTGCCATTTTTGGCAGTAGGTGCTAGATTATGCATGTGATGTGAAAAACTAAGCTTTTACCAAACCTGGGAAAAGTACTGGTCTGTGTACAGAAATAGGGTAATGCAATCAATGTGACATTGATATCAAAAGTTATTACCACTGATTATAAGGTTTCTGGAATTGTTTATCTGGAATTGAATTTCAACAGAATGCTTTCCAGAAGTATGCCGTTTTTCATTACTACAGAAAGTGTGCATAAATGAAATTAATCCTCAAATATGTTATTTCCTATTGAAAGGCAGGTCCGGATATCTAAACATAATGCTTGAAATAGACAAAAAGAATTGATTTTAACACCAAAAAAATCTAACCACTTTGGAAGAGCACAACACAATAAACACGTTCATGAAGATAATGTGATTACAAAACCACAGCAAGACTATTTTTCGGATAGTGTTTAGGATCTGAACACCTTTTTGTAATGTACAGCCATTGAGTGACTGTTTACTGGAAAACGCTCATAGTTGGGTGCATGACAGCTCGTTCTTCGGCTGTTTTTTTATTCAAATTAATTCTGGAATTATAACGTGACTTGTACTTTTTAACTTATATTTATAATGGGTATAATTTTTCAGAATCCCGATATAGGCCTACAAATAGAATGACTTTTTTGGTATGGATTACTATGCACGATTTCGACCTGATGAAGCATCGGCTTCAGAGGCTTGCGCTGGAACTTTCCCGCGGTACCTATACCCAATCTACACTTCATCCTTTGGCGTGAAAGGCTTCATTCCTTGGATTTGAATGAGATCCCTCCTTCGAGAAAATAGGAACAGATGAATATACAAAGAGAAGAAATTAAATTACCTGTACCAGAAGAAGAAATATTATGAAGGCGACCAGCAATAATCTTTGAGATTGACACTTAATTGTGCGGGTATGGAATGGGTAATAAATTCAACTGTCAATGCCCAAGTGGGATTTGAAAAAAAGGGTTCATAGAAAGAGAACGAAAAGAAAAATGGGACAGACAGAGACAGACAAGGAGAGTTGAGCTAAGAGGGGAAAGAGAGGAAATGAGTGGATGATGAAGCTGGCTGTTCACCAAGAGCTGCTCGTTAGGCCAGCGTGTCGACCATTGACCTTTGGCCAGTAGTCAATGAGCAGTTCTACCCTACCCCTCCTGCTGTATACACAACCGCAGTGCACCCCAATCTACGTTGTGTGAATAATAACTACGCCGAGACGGCTAGCGCTATTCGGACGAGGGTCTCGTCCGAATAACATCGTTATTTGGACGGGATTTTCTGAGAAACAGAACATAGGTAACAGGACATGGGAATTGGGACTTTTAAGGCATCTCTAAGACACAAGACAAGATTATTCAACACAAGAAACCCTATGAAACGGGACATATCTAAGACACAAGACAAAGTTTCCACCCGTTTGGTCCCGTTTCCCAGATTACCTTGGTCCCGTTTCCCAGATTACCTTGGTCCCGTTTCCCAGATTATTTTGATCCCAGAACTATATGTCTTGCTTCTTAGATCCCGTGTCTCAGATTATCTCGTCCGAATAAGGACCTTATCTGGACGTGATCCTCGTCCGAATATCACCGGCCCCACGAGACCATCTCTTACCCGGCGATTACGAAGATTGTATAATGTGTAAGATCTAATGATTCGATGTGCCACTATACTTGCTCCCTTCTCAGTGTGAATCTCATTTTGCCTTCTGTCATATCCCTTTCTCAGTTTTGTATTATATGATCATTTTTGCACGATGTTTTTAATCGAGAAATGGATGAATCCTCTTTGTGATATATTGCAACACCAATGACGATGTGCTTAATTTGTATCAACACCCTCATAGAGCATGCTGAGAAGTTTGCAGAAGTTCTTGCGGCAAATATCAAGGGCACAGTAAAGCTTGAACGAGGAATATTTTATGGGGTATTTTGCATTGCCCTGAGGGGTCAAGACCTATCCATCTCCCACCCAAACCACTGGCGTGTCACCTCCTCCAACACACTCAGTTCATGGCCCCACTTTTCACACAGCCCAACCCTCTAAGTAGAGCAACCCACCCTTGGCTGTGCCACTCCACCCTGCCACCTCCAGTGTCCTTGCACCCCCTGGAGTGGCCAATGACCACTGCCAAACCGTCCTCTGCAACCCCTGTCGTCGTTGGAGCTGTAGAGGTGCAGCATTGATTGGAGGTCATTGACTTGACCATGGCTGCATGCTCCTGCCTCTCAGCCATTGCAATTTGTCGCCCGCTGTGCGCTGTAATCCAAAGCTGTTTGCTTGTCACCCAATTAGCGACACAACACAGCACAAGTTCTGACATCTTGCTAGGGTCATGTCTATCATGCATGGGCAGGGATTTGCCATAATTCAAAGCAAGTCCCAGGTAAAAGGGACACGATTTTCAGCCTCTAGGAAAGTCCAGAATAGATGATCTCTTGGACCTTATGCATATTCAATCAACATTGAGGTCAGCTGGAATCGAGCAGTTGTATGCCTGCTGTCTGTTTATGCCCGCTAATGACAGGGGATTCATCTGTCAATGCAATTTTTAATGTAAACAATATCATGTTCACATCGGCCGCATCCCCATTTAATTCAATCTGCCTTTCTAATAGGAATTTCTACCATACCCAAGTCATACCTTCCTCCTCCTATCCACCAATTTATAGAGCCATACCTCCTTACCCATGGAGTCTGTCACCATTGATGGGGTGAACTAGAGCTATGATAGAAGTAGTAGTGATGGAGGGGCTATGGGTAGGTTGGGTTGGAGGCAAAGGTTAGAAGTGAAAGGAGTGATTGGTTTCAGATCATGCAGTATGTGTGAGAGGCCGATACGCTCCGTCACCATCAGCACACATCCGCGACACTACCCATATCCCCCAGGGATGGCACTGTCTGCATTATATACTGTCACCCTCGCCCTTTTACACTGGAGGACGACACAGACCCATACCTCTCGCTTCCTCCATGGTCACCCCTGGGTGGAGAGACCCCAAGGGAGGCATGTGTATGGGTGGAAGCAATGATCAAAGCTTTAACTATGATGGACATTTTGCTATTTTTTCCTGCTTTTCATTTCCTACAGGATATGGGGAGGGATTAGCAAGTGACAAGGCCCCTCCTGGTTATTATGGTTATATTTAGTATTAATGAATGTACAAACTGGAAAATCAATTTATGAGACACAGAGGAAGCATAGCTTTAAGTTATTGGAGGCTTAATTTTAATTGCAGAGGCTCATATTATAAAGCGTCCCCCCCCCCCCACCCACAAAAAGGGGGCCTTTGGTATAACATTCATAATGGAACTCAGAGAAGATGTGGATGAGGGTTTTACATCATATTCATTACATGGCTTAAATGAATAGCCCCCTCACCAGATAAGAGGGCTAGATAATTATGGTTGTGGGGTTTATTATTTTCTTTTCTACATATAATTAGGATACAAGGTAGTGGATCATTATTCCTAATTGAGAACCTTAATTCTTCATCCTCGATAATTAAATGAAGTGCAGTCAAAATGTAATGCAGTCTACATTGAACTCCAGATATAAGATCCGAAAAGGGATAACGTTTCTTATCTACCTTTTCTAAGTTACTAAGTTTCGAATTAATAATCAAGCTATTGGAAATGGCTTTCACCTTCGAAAACATTCAGCAATGAAGTGGTTAAAACCAGGTTCCTGTTCAACACAAATTGTGAAAGATAAGTGTAGTATATAGTGTAAATGTAGTATATTTCAATATAATCTATGGAAAAAGAACTGAAAAAAGGGGTTGGGGATGCATGCGCCAAGGCTCCGCCGCCACTGCGCCTGTAAATGGGGATAGTAGTATATATAATCGTTGGGTTTAACTGGCACCTTCTGACTGACTTAGCGTATTTGCAAGTCCTCTCCTTGCCGTCATGAAGATTTTCTCTCAAATATGTTTCCATTTGTATTTTCCATGCATCTAACAATGCCTTATCTCCTAACCTACCATATAGCCCCGTATACAAGCCGTATCCTCAGTTTGCTGACTTGCCAACCTAAAGAAAAGTAGAATTGCATGATTTCCTGGTCTAATCAAAATTGAATGAAACTGTGGGTAGATATAAAGCTTTTCCCCACTGGAAAAGTGACCTTTAAGTTAATCACCATCAATCACCCTTTCCCTAGAGAATAAACCTTAGTCATAACAATAATCATCTCTCCCATGGGCTATATATCCGTGTGAATGCAGAACTATGATGACTTTCATATCTGGCACCATACCTTTTACATGACGATCACGTTCAGCCTTTCAATCTCCATCCAACCAGCCTCAACCTTACATTTTACAACCATTAAGGCCTTTCCTCTTAGGGGCCACGACTGCTAAGAAAGTACCTGTTCTAGAGGGTATAAAGGTGCCCACTTTCCACTGAGTGCCCTCTTAATTTACAGCATCGATCATGTTCACATCATCCTGTCGCCTTAGCCTCCAGCCAGATCCATCCCTTACAGCGCCATACTCATTCACCACTACCTCCTATACATAGCAATACCTCTTCACTCATTCTGTAAGGCTACCCAGTGGCTTTCACAATGCAGGGGTATAGTGAGGGTAGGTCAGGGGCCTTTTTCTGTTTTGAAAACGAGAATTATAAAAGAAAATTCGTTTTGATTTTGTGTTTCTAAATGTGTTTACAAGGAAATATAATAATCTATATGTTTGTGCAAAGGATTATTCAAAATGTTCTTTTGGTAAACGATTTTTGGCATTTCTAAATAGGTTTTTAAGATTATCTTTGAATTTTGGGTATGATCTAAGATAATCTTTACCAATCTTCATTTGGCTAAAAAGTCTTTCTTCCCAGCAAATTGTTGTGACTCCTCGTCAACCTGTGTGAAGTGGCTCACACATGTCGCTAGATGGAACACGACGTCGCTATAGCACAAGATCACCAGGAATCGCAATGGTGGTGATCACATGGCCTCACCTCAGATGGCGAGGATGGTGATCACTCAGACTCACCAGGGATGGCACCGCGGGTGATCACTGACCTCGCTAGATGAAACATGCACCTCGTCATAGCCCATGTTCACCAGGGATGGCGAGTATCATGATCACTCATTCTCAACAGGGATGGCGACATGAGTGATCACTCATCCTCACCAGGGATGGCGACATGAGTGATCACTCACTTCGCTAGATGAGACGCACACCACGTCATAATACACATTCACTATGGATGGCAAGGATCGTGATCACTCTCACTCACGGGGGATGGTCACTCGGGTGATCACTCACCTCGCTAGATGAAACGTGTACCTCGTGATAGCACAGGTTCACCACAGATGGTGAGGATCTTGATCACCCACACTCACCAGGGATGGTGACACGAGTGATCAGTCACCGCGCTAGATGAAATGCACACCATGCCATAGCGCACATTCACCACGGATGGCGAGGATCGTGATGACTCACACTCACCAGGGATGGCAAGGCGGTTGATCACTCACCTCGCTAGATGAAATGTGCGCCACGTCATAGCGCAGGTTCACCATGGATGGCGAGAGTGGTGATCACACAGACTCACCAGTGATGGCGACGCTGGTGATCACTCACCTTGTTAGATGAAAAGCTCATGATCATCAACATTGGTAATCATGCAGCCTCACATCTGCCAGATCAAAGTATGTTTTGCCAGAGAAGGTATTGCCATATGTGTCTTCCCTCTAACCACAGACAAGGTGTTCATGTAGATATTTCCCTATGTATTTTTACTGTAACCAGAGAAAAGGTGTTTAAGGATAGTTGCTTTCATTTTAGAGGTACCTCTATCTAAATTCAATTGATATTTTCTCTATATAATCTTGTTTGATTCAATATAATCATCATGAAACAAAGCACATTTGATACGTATGGGACTTATACTTCATGCCCACACTTCCTAGATTGGCTACATGTTGAACAGTGGTGCTGTCTCAATAACTTTGGCAATGGTGGTGATAAGTTGCCATTCTGAGTGAGAGTGAATGACAGATGATGCAATCCTCAAAGAGCATTGACTTGGAGTGACACAAATTCACGCATTAAGTGAGACCAATGTTGGCAATGTGTTGGCAATGTGTGAGAGTTGATGACAGTGGCACACACTCACACAGCGATTGACATCCATGTCAGCGATGGTGGTGATAAGTCGCCATTTTGAGAGAAGATTAACTAGGAGTGGCACATATTGACGGAGTGAGTGAGATCCATGTTGGCGATGGTGGTGATAAGCTGCCATTCTGAGTGAGGGTTGACTGGGAGTGGCGCATACTCACATAGGGATTGAGATCCTTATTAGCAATGAGTCAGATCCATGTTGGCGATGGTTGTGATAAGCTGCCATTCTGAGTGAGAGTTGACAGGCAGTGGCACATACTCACGCAGTGAGTTAGATCCATGTTGGTGATGGTGGTGATAAGTCACCATGCTTTGTGAGGGATGACAAGGGGTGGCACATAAAGGGGTTGTGATAAATCGCCATGCCATGGGAGACTGACACACAGTGCCGAAAGATGACGCAGGGAGTTATCACTCAAAAAGGAGTCACCATTGATGACCAATCATGGCGACAGATAACGACCACTCTCAGTCAGTTCTCACTCAGAATGGCGACTTATCACCAACATCGCTAATATGGATCTCACTCCCTGCGTGATTATGCGCCACTCCCAGTCAACTCTCACTTAGAATAGCAGCTTATCACCACTATCGCCAACATGGATCTCACTCACTCCGTCCATATGTGCCACTGTCTGTCAACTCTCATTCAGAATGGCGACTTATCACCACCATTGCCAACATTGGTCTCACTCAATGCGTGAATTTGTGTCACTCCAAGTCAATGCTCTCTGAGGATTGCATCATCTGTTACTCACTCTCACTCACAGTGGCAACTTATCACCACCATTGCCAAAGGTGTTGAGACAGCACCACTGTTCAACATGTAGCCTATCTAGGAAGTGTGGGCATGAATTATAAGTCCCATACGTATCAAATGTGCTTTGTTTCACACTGCTTTCCATGTAATACTTCGGAGTTGAATCAAACAAGACTATATAGAGAGAATATCAATTGAATTTAGATAGATGTATCTCTAAAATGAAAGCAACTATCCATAAACACCTTTTCTACATGAACACCTTGTCTGTGGTTAGAGGGAAGATACATATGGCAATACCTTCTCTGGCAAAACATACTTTGATCTGGCAGATGTGAGGCTGCATGATTACCAATGTCGATGATCACCATCTGTGGTGAACCTGTGCTTTCATGAGGTACGCTTTTTCTCTAGCGAGGTGAGTGATCACAATCCTTGCCATCTGCGGTGAATGTGCGTTATTACATGGTGTGCGTCTCATCTAGCGAACTGAGTGATCACTCATGTCGCCATCCCTGGTGAGGATGAGTGATCACTCATGTCGCCATCCCTGGTGAGGAAGAGTGATCACGATCCTCGCCATCCCTGGTGAACATGCGCTATGACGAGGTGCGTGTTTCATCTAGCGAGGTGAGTGATCACCCGCGGTGCCATCCCTGGTGAGTCTGAGTGATCACCATCCTCGCCATCTGAGGTGAGGCCATGTGATCACCACCATTGCTATTCCTGGTGAAATTGTGCTTTAACGACGCCGTGCTCCATCTAGCGACATGTGTGAGCCACTTCACACAGGTTGACGAGGAGTCACGACAATTTGCTGGGTTATTTGAGGTTCAAGATTATTTCAAATAATCTTTTGTAATCTATTTCTGTTTTGTATAAACCATTTCTCCATTTAGAATTCTCTAAAGAGTGTCAAACGGGAATCCATTCAGAAAGGCCTACTCTTTTAAGATCAAACACATTCGTTTTATAACCTTGAGACATGTAAAGATCATATAGAATCTTCGTTTTCAGAACAGAAAAAGGCCCCTGGAGAGATAGCGAATGTAGAGAAGTTGCAAAAGTAGATCTGTGTGCTGGTAAAGTCTGAGTGAGGGGTAATGACATTATTTCGTGATTGAAATAACTTACGTTGGAGGAGCCCCCAACACATATTTCGGACGATTTCAAATTAAAATACCCATTTATGAAGGACAAAACGTTGAGATAGGTCTATTTCAAAATGAAGTAGATTTATGGGCCCCTATGTATACCCTGGCACAGGGTACTACAAAAATATATAGGCAGGGAGCATAGCCTCTCCACCGCTAGGTAATCCTACCACAATACTCACCCTGAGAGACACCTTAAGCCAATCATTTACCTCTCCATAATAGGGCTGTCCAGCAGTCTCAAGTGCTCCCATACTATACTAGGGATCATGTGCATGAGAGGGGGGTTCTGACTAGTTGGATTGTTGTTCACACATATAAGTGCTCCCCCTTGGCTGAGGCAATTTACTATATTATAGTAAACCGCAGAAGCCTTATTAGTTTTGGATAAGAAACCCCCAAGCTCGAAACATGGGTGAGGAGTAAACCATGATAGAATCTTCGCAAATAGTTAATGCTCTGTTATTTCTCCTGCCCTCCATTAACCCTAAGAGATGAAGACAGGCTAGCAATTGAAAGAGCCCCCTGGTAATAATGCTTATTTTTGGTATAAATGAACTTACATAATGAATAATCAATATGAGAATTGGAGGGGTACACTTTAAAAGTGCCAAGTTATTAGCTTTATTTGTCACTGTTTTTATCTTAATTGTCAGCGAAGTCTCCTTCCCCATTTCTTCACTTTATGTGGAGTGGAAAGTTTGACGGAAAATCGTTGATTGTCTTCTTTTTGTCCCATGGCCCTTTTAAGAAGTGTGGGGGAATCTTACAAATCCACTCAGGCAATCAGTGAGAGAATGATTAACACATTTTATAGATTATTCTCTTTCCACACTTACACTGCAAAAATGGTGTTTAGATCCTAAACACAATTCTAAACATATTCTTGCAACGTTTTTGTAATCACATTAATTTCCTAAAAATGTTTAGCCAAACAATGTGCTTAGCTCAAGTGTTTAGAAATGTAGGTGTTTAGGTCAAAACTTTGTGTTTAGATATATGAATTTTTGTGTTTAGGTGTTTATGAATTTTTGTGTTTAGATGTTTAAATGATTTGATGGAGAGTTAAGGTTTGCAGACAAGTATGCATTAAAAAACAGAGATATATATATTTTTGTTTCTCATTTACTGGGGGGGGGGGGAGAATCAGCATGTATTTACTTGTCAAAGTCTCCAAAGATGTCAGCCACAGTTATATACGTGTACACACTGCATCAGAATGAGAGACTTGAGAAAGTACAACAGCTTGGCAGGAAGGACATTGCCTTATCTATTCCAGAATAACATCAAATAGGTGTCAGTCATGGAGTTTATTGATTATTTTATGCTAGTGATGGTGGCATGAGGTTCTTCTAGTCAATTTACTATTGCCCTTTCTATTCACATGGCATTCTATGAAATGAAACCATAATAAACATGGGATTTGGGGGCATTTGTCACAACTATTGATTATAACTGTGTGCAGATAGTCCATTCAAAGGTAGAGCTGCTACTTGGTGTGGATTCAACATCCAAGTATCTAAACATATTGATGTTTAAATCTAAACAGTTATTATTCAACTGTCTCAACTCTAAACATCTAAACATGTTTAGCGTAAATGTTTATGTAGTTAGAATAAAAGTGTTCATTTCCTAAATGTGTAGTCGATGAGACACCTAACAGACCTATATGTTTAGGTTTTAAACGTGTTTAGACCTAAACATGTTTAAAATCTAAACACCATTTTTGCAGTGTACATTATGGTCCATCTGTATTTCCATTTCCAGCTTTATAAGCTATTTGATTTTTCTTTTTATCTTAACAGTTATCTTCTTCACTCAAAATCAGAAGGTAATCACACATAAAGATAAAGGTCCAGTCTTAACAAAGTTCAAAGATTTCAAGCTCATGGACTTCAATTTGCAACGCTGTGCAGTTGTGATAATTGATTGATTAATCATCATATTTCTATCTGTAGTATGAGATAATGGAATTGATGTTAGGAGGTTTGAGGATTGTACAGTGATTGAGCTTTATTCGTTCAAAAACCTGTCCCTCATCACCAAGGCTTTATCGCACTCCTAGGTTTTCAACCGTCCACTAACCACAGTCACAGTGAGTTACCTCATGTAACCAGCACATGCTTTAACGTGGTCTGCGCTCTATACATGCAAATTTATGTCCGACTTCCGCCCTTCCATTATTCCATTGCAGCCAGTTCAAGTCAACGTCCAGATCAGTCGATGGAAAAGGTCTAACTGAATAAGTGGTACCAGGTACTTGGTTCCATTGTTAAGTTGTGTGTTGTTGTTTTTTTTCAGAACTTTCCAGTTAACTTGACTTGAAGTCAGTACACCTGATTCCACTGGCAGGCAGTCAGTGGTTGAGCAGAGAAAGTTGCCTGAAAATGTCGTACTTGACAAATGTCAGACCTAAGCTGAGGAAATCTAAATGAAAAGTTGGCCTTTTGAAATATCAAAACAAAAGTGATATTTTCAATTATGTCAAATTCCAACTGAAAAGTCTGTTCGAGACGGAGAGGTCAATGAATCCGCTTCCATTATCCAGAGTCAATGGGAAAAGTAGGCACAAATTAACTTTGAAAGTCAACTTTTATTGTAAAAGTCCCATGGAATAAGTAATTCATGGAAAATACTTCACCTGACGGGAAAAGTCAACTTTTCGCTAAATCCATTTACATCAGTCGACTAAAATGAACCTTTTCAGTCAGTTTCATGGAAAACACTGACTTTTACTTTTATTGACTGTAATGGAATAAGGCCCATGGAGGCCACTAGGAACTAATACCCAACAGGTTCGGCTAAAAGGTTCACACCGGCTCTTCACGTCTTCCTAAATAGTTGCCATTTTCCTACCAAGTCTCTCCAGCAATCCATCAACTCATCATCATCACCATCATCATCATTATCATCATCATCATCATCCCCAGCAAATTGTTGTGACTCCTCGTCAACCTGTGTGAAGTGGCTCACACATGTCGCTAGATGGAACACGACATCGCTATAGCACAAGATCACCAGGAATAGCAATGGTGGTGATCACATGGCCTCACCTCAGATGGCGAGGATGGTGATCACTCAGACTCACCAGGGATGGCGACGCGGGTGATCACTCACCTCGCTAGATGAAACACGCACCTCGTCATAGCACATGTTCACCAGGGATGGCGAGGATCGTGATCACTCATCCTCACCAGGGATGGCGACATGAGTGATCACTCATCCTCACCAGGGATGGCGACATGAGTGATCACTCACTTCGCTAGATGAGACGCACACCTCGTCATAATGCACATTCACCACGGATGGCAAGGATTGTGATCAGTCACCTCGCTAGATAAAACGCGTACCTCGTGATAGCACAGGTTCACCACAGATGGTGAGGATCTTGATCACCCACACTCACCAGGGATGGCGACACGAGTGATCACTCACCTCGCTAGATGAAACGCACACCATGCCATAGCGCATGTTCACCACGGCTGGCGAGGATCGTGATGACTCACACTCACCAGGGATGGCAAGGCGGTTGATCACTCACCTCGCTAGATGAAACGCGCACCACATCATAGCGCAGGTTCACCATGGATGGCGAGAGTGGTGATCACTCAGACTCACCAGTGATGGCGACGCTGGTGATCACTCACCTTGTTAGATGAAAAGCTCATGATCATCGACATTGGTAATCATGCAGCCTCACATCTGCCAGATCAAATTATGTTTTGCCAGAGAAGGTATTGCCATATGTATCTTCCCTCTAACCACAGACAAGGTGTTCATGTTGATATTTCCCTATGTATTTTTCCTGTAACCAGAGAAAAGGTGTTTATGGATAGTTGCTTTCATTTTAGAGATACCTCTATCTAAATTCAATTGATATTCTCTCTATATAATCTTGTTTGATTCAACTCTGAAGTATTACATGGAAATCAGTGTGAAACAAAGCACATTTGATACGTATGGGACTTATACTTCATGCCCACACTTCCTAGATAGGCTACATGTGGAACAGTGGTGCTGTCTCAACACCTTTGGCAATGGTGGTGATAAGTTGCCACTGTGAGTGAGAGTGAGTGACAGATGATGCAATCCTCAGAGAGCATTGACATGGAGTGACACAAGTTCACGCATTGAGTGAGACCAATGTTGGCAATGGTGGTGATAAGTTGCCATTCTTAGTGAGAGTGAGTGACAGATGATGCAATCCTCAGAGAGCATTGACATGGAGTGACACAAGTTCACGCATTGAGTGAGACCAATGTTGGCAATGGTAGTGATAAGTCGCCATTAGGTGTGAGAGTTGATGCCAGTGGCACGGGAGTGGTACATAATCACACAGTGAGTCAGATCCATGTTGGCGATGCTTGTGATAAGCCGCCATTCTGAGTGAGAGTTGACAGGCAGTGGCACATACTCACGCAGTGAGTTAGATCCATGTTGGCGATGGTGGTGATAAGTCACCATGCTTTGTGAGGGATGACAAGGGGTGGCACATACTCACGCAGTGAGTGAGATCATGTTGGTGACTGTTGTGATAAATTGCCGTGCCATGTGAGACTGACACACAGTGGTGAAAGATGACGCAGTGAGTTATCACTCAGAAAGGAGTCACCATTGATGACCAATCATGGCGACAGATAACGACAATTTGCTGGGTCACCACCACCACCACCATCATTAAAATGGTCCCTAACATACAGGCTGCAATCACCCCATCATATCCCTTCATTTTGCACACACATAAGCTCTCCCCTAAAGAACCCTCATTCACACACATAGCTATGTCATCCTGCCACCCATCCCCCATGCAGAGCATTTACAGTATTTTGTACACGATCATTCACAAACCATTTAGCCTTGTTACCCCACATCCCATACCCCATTATTCACCATACACATAGACGCGTCACTCCACAATCCCCCAGGCACAGTAGCCACAGCATACCCCATCAGAACCCACCATACATATAGCCATGTCACCCCACATCCCACACTTCTCACAGCGATCATACCCCAGGACGGTGTTTCTCCTATAGTAAAAGGAAGAGTTGGCTAAAAATGCCCTCATTTCCAGTCCTTTCTTTTCATGTCGCTATAACTTGTCCCTTTTGTTGCTCACAAGTGGTCATTCAGGTACGGTGCTAAAAAAGGGGGATTTGAGTAGGTACCTAGTTGGGAGAATTCAGTCAGTATAATAAACTATAGAGCATGTGACATGAGTAGGTACCTGGTAGTGCAGCTCTCTCTATTTTAAACAAGGCAGGTGACTTTTCAGACTAATGTGGTGAGTGCAAGTTGAATGGTGAAGCAGTGCACGACTTGTTTAGAAAAGAGGGCACATACTCACAGCTCTTTTTACAATAGGAGCAACACCCTCCCGTATTCACAACAAATGTATCCACGTCACCCTACAATGCCAAATCACAGCACCCACAGCATATCGTTCATTCACTATGCCGTGACACCCCACAACCTACAACCCAAGCACCCCCAGGCCCCACCTAAACCCTCCGTCAGCAGTCACCACACTCCTACCATACACAACACCCATCCAGCCTCTGCCAGGTTCCACTGCCTATCATACGACTCATAATCTATACCCGGACAGGGCCATGCCAGGCTACCCAATTCTCCTGTGCGCTGATGTTATTGACAGCGCAAAATCCCACGGTCAATAACTGGGATTTCTTCTAACAACCAGCTTCATTGTTTTGCTATGATGGGGATAGGACATCTCCACTTCTCATATATAAAATACCCCTCTAAGCATCAGAAATGATAAGGCCAAATTGAATCGTGGACTTTGATAGATCGTATATCAAGGAGTGGGATTTAGCTTTGTGCATTGGTATGTGCCTCCTATATTGGCGAAAGAAAAACAAGCATAGAGGAAAAGCCTGTGTGGTGGCAGCACAGTGGAGCTATACATGCGCGGGCACTGCCTATTGTGACGTCATAAATATAAGATATTGACCGACAAAGCATAATACGCCTGCATGGAGTGGAAAGAGGAGTCCTGAATGGTACAGCCAGAGTATGCATGAGTGCGGGCACTAGAACCGTGGTTGGTCAGTGATGGAGAATGGCTTAGCCTTCTGAGATCCTTCAGACTAATCCCTAGGCCAACACCACTTCTATAGTATAAATACGTCATCCAAGCTATCGACAAAGGTATAAAGTATGTGTACCGTACACATTAACATTAGGCAAAACATGTCGAGAATACCTCCACGACTTTGTAAAGAGTTTCCCACTATAGCAGAAGGGCTCATTTCTTCCCCCGACCATTAAGTCACCATAACTTCCACTCCCTAAAATCCACACTCAAAACATCTACTTGTATCCGGTTATCATTTCTCATCCAGCCACATTGTATAGTACTTTCAATCCGACTCGTGTAAACCTAATAGGTACGCCGTGCACACCCTGCTACACATCCATCAGGTTCAGGACCTAAACGTGTCCATGCTAAAGAGAATATGGACTTGGCCTATTGATGCCTGTCAAACCTTATGCATGCTTACTTGGGCCCTCATTATGGACGGCCCCACCATGCTTTGATTTAAGGTTGTGCACTTCCGACGACATGACGTTAGCAGGGGCGTATACGTCACGTCACGTCCTGTTGTTGAGGTTGATATGAGCAGGGGGTGGGAGATGGGGAAGGGATGGTTGTATGGGTTTTATGATGTAGTCATTCATCATATCAGTCAATAACGTTCAATATGACAACATTGCCTCGCCTTCAGAGCCCAATGCCTTTCCCCCCATTAAGAACCCACACCCAATGGTCAATGACCCGTGACACATTAGCCATGACTGGCAATATATTACTGCCCATGACCTTGGACCTAGTGACCATGACCTCTGACTTGATCCTATGATTCATGATTCTCCAGGTTTTGGCTATTACCTGAACCATTATATGATGACCAGAGCATGTAACCAGCCCATTACAAATATGCGTAACGTTAACATCATCCATGACACGTGGCCGAGAACACGCATGACCATGCACATGACCTTCGAAGATAGCATGGTCTATTCCAGTGTAAATTCAGTGTGCAGGACTGGAAAAGCACGATTATCATTCCATGCCTGATACCAAACAACTCCTAACCTATAAGCTACCAATGATAGTCTGTAACCCATGACCCGCTGAAGGCCAGAAGCCAGCGAGCTCAGTCCCCCTCCTCCCAGCCGCCAAGGGGTGAAAGATCACAAGAATAATTGCCATGCCTGGCCAGAGTTTATCGGGAATCTTTAATGTTGGGATACACCCAACGAGGATTGTGGGCGGCAGTTATCGCTGCTTCTAGTCTTAGGCCTCCCCCTGCTGTAATTGAAAACCCCATGGAGTGCTAAGGGGACCTCTATAACAAAGGTAGGGGATTGTTGGCTCAGGAGGCAATCTCTGTTCCACAACAAATTAAATTAAAGAGTTTTGTAATAGGAAGAAAATAGCTGTTTGTGTAAGGATTATTTGTCCCCAACATTAGGCAGAGATTGTAGGGGAACAAAACCATGTAGTGCCCTATCACCCAGAAGGAAGGGATCTGCCTTATTCACACAGACCCTGGGATGGACTTCATCTTTTTATATTACTTTTAGCTTATTTCATTTTCCAAACATATTGTTTGGTAATACAGGGCGAAGGGAAATTGAACCCTATAGCAAGAAGTTTCTTGTACGACCTGCAATCACGACCCTCCATTCATGACACCCTCCCTCCAATCACACATTCCACACCTCACCCCCAAGACATCACCTACCCCAGCACCTAGGCCATGGAATCCTATGGACGGATGCTCATTCTGCAGCCGTCTTTCGGAGGTGGAAGACGTCATTGCTATCCGCAAACAACTCCGGAAATTGAATGCTGCGCAGGGGGCGCAGGATTATGTACATAAGATTTTACAGAGAAATACGGTTCCCCTACCCCTTTTGCTCCGACCCCCTTCCCCTCCCCACCGTCTATACACATCAGTAGTGGATTAATCACGCATGCTTAGCGCTCGTCACCGCTTCCGGTCGGCCATTGTATGTATGCGGGTTGCTCATATTCGGGCGCTTCCGGCCCGTCGCCTCCCCGAAATAAACTTGATTAGGGCTTAAACAGGGGAAGGTGGCTCATAATGCCATATCAAGAAGGCGGGACTGGTGTGGGTGACAGGCAATAGACACCAAGGTACCGCCATAAGGGGTAGTGTGCAGGAGGAATGAGGAGAGCCTTAAGTACACACAGCTAAGGGCTTTAGATGATGAGATGCACACCTGGGCCACACAGCATTGACTGTAATTTGGAGGGAAACTATCACACTGTGAGAGGGTTTCTATTGTCTTCCATACTATTGGTTTATCTAGTAATAAGGGTAGAAAAAGGGGCACTCATTTTCCTCTATACATGTTCCTGCTCTTCCATCTCATTAGGCTTTTTTACTATTAATATAGGATGCTCAAGTAGGCCTGCAATCTTTTTGTGCTTTCAATATTAGGAAAGGCTTGACGAAGAAACGGAGGGTTTTATGCATACAGAAGGGACATTATAGCAAGGGCCTTAACACCCAGAGAAGGCCCTCCACATGGTGAGTTGGGGTGCTGGTCCACACATCGGTCTCTGTCAGATCCCAGTGATAATCCCTGGGGCTTTCCGTTCTGTCCTCACTCCATCATTCGCAAGTTGGCGGATTAGCACCTGATGGCCAGCGGAATGTGGGTCAGGGAGGGGTGATTTAACTGTGGGAGGTGGACAGGCTGGACATGTTCTGTGACCAGGGACTGAGTGGAATAAAGGGACTTGGAAGAGGAAGCCGGGGATTAAAGGCAAGGTTGATACACACAAAAGTCCTCTTGCCTCAAAACGTTATTGGCTAGATTTCTGTATTGTGAGAAAAACTTTAGATGGAAGTGATATGTAACATTTTTTTTCAACTAGATGGGCTAAAATCAAATGTACAAAATTCATTCACCGGATCGAACATGGTTTAAGACTCTTCTTGTTGGTGCTGGTAGTTGGTGCAAGGGTATTTGGTGGCATGGAGGGTCTTGCCAAAAATGAAAAGCGAACCAAAAACGAAAACGTGCAAGTTTTTGTATTTCTAAATACCGGTAATTGTCTAAATAATCGTTTAGATGAAACATACACGTTTTTCTTACACCCCGAAATGAGCTTCCCTTGCATTCTACTGGATTGTCTTTTGCCAATACTATGAAAACGAGTTAGGCCATACACGTTTTCCTCAGTTCTCTCTGAAAACATTTAGAGTTTTATACTCGTTGTCTTTTGGCAAGACCCTCCAGGTGGGGTAGGAGGTTATGCGACCCCTACCTCAGGAATGACATCTATTCAACCATGTCAATTTAATAATATTTTACAGACCAGGAGGGCAATTCATTAAAACTGACGACCAGGCTAGGTATAATGGTCGTCAGTTTTTATGTATCACCCTCCAGGCTAAATTTGTTGACATTAAAGTCGCTCGTCTTAGATACATTTTATAAAACATTGAAAAAACGGTCTATTCCACGAACACATTTAAAAGCCCAGAGACCATGAAGCAAAACTTGATTATAAATTACCATTTCTTCTTTCTTTCTATTACAATCTATAATCCCATCTCGTCCTACATAGTTAACGCATTGCAGCTTTAACACTCGACTTCCTTTCTAATCATCATGTTGTGTGTCTCCATGGTACCAAACTAATAGCTTAAAAAGTGCACTTGGTTCATTCATTGACCGAAAGGGGGCTTTCACTCCTTGACGGATCACGTGGACTGAGAACTGTGCGCAACTCTGCCTGCTTTATTTTACAGCACGGATTTTATCCATTTACTACAATGGGTATTCCACTTGTTAAGAGCAGATGCATCACTTTTACTACAGTTGCACTCAGAATCGCATTTTTGAACCAGATTAAACAAGTCGTCGGTTCAACCGCTCTCTAACACGCCCACCACCCCATTTCCAAACAGGCTCGTACTCAGATGCCAGTGGCCCTGGGGCTAGCCCGCCCACACGTTGGGGTCGAAATGTCCTTGAATGGAACCAGGGAAAGGGGGCAGAAAAGAAATCTCGGGAGGAGTTTATATGCAAAACCCATCGCATGCCATCACGCCAGGGACAGGGCTTCACGCGATTCGGCGATCGTCAGCAGAGAGATTGGTCTTTCAAGTGTTGTGTCTAATGAGGCGAATATTTTACACACATGTATTGGTGGGAGAGGGGTTGGGGCTGGGCTGACCGTTTGACCTCCAGCAGAAGGTCACCTAAGGACCTTAGTTTACAAGGTTCACGACTTAAAATAAAACAAGTTTATCTTAGTCTGCAATCGTTAATTGGTTACTAGTTCTACCCAATATACATGCATATAAAAAGGAGGACTTACATTGCAGGTATCATAATAGTCAATAGTAACAAGTAAGGAAGAAAATAAAGAAATGTTTAAACACACTCCATGTTCGATGATCACTTTGAGGTTAATTCCGGATCAAAATGATCTTGTAAAGGGACGCTGGATTTCGAAGAAAATCTAAGATTGGTGTTGATCATTGTGTTTTTGGCATGTCCCACAACAATAAGATCATCAAATTATTTATATCGATTTGTATGCATTCTTTGCCCAATAACTTGTGCCCTCCATTTGTTCAAGTTGTCTCATACACTGCAAAAAAGGTGTTTAAAGATACACACCAAATTTTCTCAACACCAATATTTAAACATCTAAACACTTGAAGTGTTTAGGTGTTTAGCTTTTAAACACTTATTCATAAACACCTAAACACTGAAGTGTTTAAGTGTTTAGCATTTAAACACTTGGTTAAACACTTCCTAGTTAAATGCGTTTAAAATTAAACGCGTTTAACACTTAAGAAGTGTTGAGAAAAGTGGGACAAATAAGTGTTTAACCAAGTGTTTAACTTCTAAACACTGGTGTTTAATCCCTAAACACTGTTTTTACAGTGTATGTGCGACGTATTCAGGACGACCACAGAAATACCGGTAATACCCATAGTCCACTAGGCCTCTTCGGCCAACTTTGGCCATACATTTCCTACACGAAAGTCGGCTGAAGAGGCCCAGTGGACTATGGGTATAAGATCTTATTTTGAGGGTTCTATTTCCCTTTGAATTAACTATCCCGATGTAAAGATAGTGTTGCAGCGTTATACCTATAGTCCACTGGGCCTCTTCGGCCGACTTTTGTGTAGGGAATGTATGGCCAAAATTGGCCGAAGAGGCCCAGTGGACTATAGGTATTATCGAATTGTTGAGCAATTGTATCGTGCGCTTTAGATTTTGTTTGCATGCATGGTAAGGACAAAAGTGAATTGAATTGTCCTAATTATGTTAAAAAGATTAGGAAAACTATCTATATATATTGGAGGTATCTTTTATCAGTGTGTTTACCATACCTCTCCAACTCTCTCCATTTTCTTCTTTAACCCAGTTAACCCTAAAGTGGAAATTTTTGTCATAGAGTGATAAAATTGGTAAGTAGACTAATATATGACCGAATATGCCCTGTTCAAAACTTCAGACCTTTATCTGCACCATGTCTAGAGATATGAGGGATTGCTTACCGTCCTACATGTAGGCCAGTAAGACTTAGGGCTACTGTTTTTTGGTTGCCATGGAAACCGCAATTCCTGTACGAGAGTAAGGGGATCCTGACAAATAAGCTTATATATATATATATATATATATATATATATATATATATATGGCCGTTTATGTTATACGAGAAATTTCAATGCTTTAGCTATAGCGGATCTAGAGATTAGCACCGTCCTACATGTAGGACAGTAGGACTTTGGGCATTTGTCTCCTCTGAAAAGGTCCGACTCTTTACCAGAGGGTAATTTTCTAAGTAGTAGGTGTTTTGGGATATGTGTGTAATGTCAGAAAAGTACCTAAGAATACGAGTTAGAACATTTTTGGAAGCCTTGTGCCTAGAACTATAGGATGCAACATTTTACTTCCATATCTGTTAAGTTAACTTGCGGATATAGACCTCTTCCCATGATGTCACTTTGGCGTCCTACATGTAGGACAGTAGGGCTATCTGGGTTAATTATTGAATATAGCCAACAATGAGTATCGATCCCATTACACAGGTTTTTACAGTGTATCCAATATCGCTCTACCTTGGCTGTGCTCAAACTATATATAAAGGTAATGATTATACTTTACCACCTGCTTTGGTGTACCTTCAGACCACATACCCCTAGAGCTACTCCTCAACAATGAGCAGCTCCCGTTCGTTTTGATCCAGGAACTATATGATTAATCCATAGCACGATCACATTGTGAATAATAGATCGTGTTGACAGTGGAATAAGCCAATATTGCCCATTCAAATTAACTTTCCTAATACTGTGTGCTCTGCTGTCGTGCGATCCATTTTTCACTAACCTGTGGTATAGCATAATAGTTCAATAGGATACAGTGTATTGAAAGTATCAAAACGAGATAATGAGCAGTAAATTGGGTAAACTAGGGACATTTTGTGCAGATTCTGACACTTAATGGAGGCCAGGAGGTTAATTCAAAAGATCCTGGGATTTATACCCCTGCGATCTTAGTGTAGGCACATATCATAAGGCCTGGCCAGTCTACCCTATCTAATGCAGTGGTTGCAGGCCTGTCAGGAATAGCAAGTCCTGAGATCACTTCACTATTCCTTTTCCACCACTAAGATCACTGCGATCTTAATGAAAGAATTGCATAGTGGTTTAACCTGAGTACAAGAGCACTTACAGGGAACATTCCTGATCGAAAGAGTGAATAGCCTGCTGCATACATATAGAGGGGAGGGAGGACATTTGCTGAGTGTCCTTGAGGGCTCTTAGGGCTACTCATGCATTAAGTGCACTGCAAGGTAATTCTTCCCTTCTCTCTTTTTGTCCTGGGGGGGGGCACAATGCTTCTAATAGGCAAGCATAAATCATATATTCATGGGAACAACTCTTGAATACTGTATGGGGTCAACTGCACCCTGTGCTCGTTTGTTAGCACATATGGGGACGGGGAACGATGGTATAAACACTGTTGTGAAGAAGAGTGTCTCCACAGCTATTCCTTTATTTTGGGACTCTTACCCCTGTGCCCACTCAGTACTTCTTGGAATAGTGTAGGAGGGCTGAGGCTAAGATCGATGCGATCTTAGTGCTGGCTAGGAAAAGTGAACACAGTCTAATCTTAAGATCGCTTGATAGGATAAGGCAGAATAATTCCTAAGATCGCTGAGGTTGCGATCCCTGGATCTTTTGAATTAAACTCCACAGAGAGTTGATCATCATGTTTGGAATATATGTTACTGGATTTATGGGCTGCCTGTGAAGGGGTATTTGGTATATGGTGGGTTGCATGTCTAACGGACTTAAATTCTGTAGATTGTGGATATTCTTTATAGGCTTACTTTGTACTTTGGCATTGTGGTTTCATATGATGCCCCTTTCATTTGTCTATCTCATTCATTCTCTATTCATACATCTACTTGTTTATCTACCCCCCCCCTCCCTATATCTGGTTTCCACAAGGTATAACTTGAACATGAACTTGATTTTTTTAAATGCCCACCAAGGTAGAAAACATGATCTGGACCCAGTGTGGCCCACACAATATTTGGCTGACCGACGTGTCCCTAGCAGATTTTGTCGTCAATGAAAACCTTTAAATTGAACCAATTGATCAAGTAATATTCAATATTGGTTCAACCCCCTGTATCCACTTGGGAGTCAGGAGAAGGTATCGGCACAGCATAGGGCCTACAACTCAACCTCAGGGAACAGATACGTATAACGTGTACACCGTCTTGAATTGATGAGATTTGCCAATCCGTTCCTCTAATGAGTAAAGTGTGTGAATAATACTGCACATGATTAAAGGGCAGGAGATTTGGAAGCTGTGGTTGGATAGAAAACTCGAAGCTATAGGCTGAGCAATTGATTGAGGACCCTGACATAGACGTTTGATATCGGGGCCAGTCCCCTGGTCTGATAGATCTATAGAAACCACATAGACACTTTCCAACAATTGATTCAATATCGATGGCCCATGTGGCTAGACCAAACCCTGAGTAGATGCCCACCAAAGAACCGGGAATTGCCACCCAAAGCCACGTCACCCTGATTCCTGACCCCGGGGAGCACCTATCGCCCTCCTACAAAAGGGCGGACCTGGGTCTTTATCAATTCTAACTGACCCACTCACAGTGTGACTAAGGAATTTTCTTCCTCCTTCCCATTTTTCAATCACCCACTCTTAGGTACAGACCAGGCCTGGTGCCTGGTCGGGGGAGGATGAGGTTGGCTTGAACGATCAGAAAAAAAATACATAAAATGGCCTTGGGCATCCTGCGGTGTCACCCATGTCAGTTGGGGGAGGGCCGGGGGAGAGGGGTGTAAGGGGTGTGGTCTACCCTACTCTCTCATTCACTGAAAACCAAACGCCATCTGATGGAATTATTGAGTACTGGCCTCTTTCCGCAGGCCATGTGATCGGGTACTGAGCTGCTTGTAACTCTCTGACCTTGATGTCTAGAAGCGTTTCACTTCCCATTTTCCCGCTTATTCGGGCCGATTTATAAAAGTCGTCTGCCCGCGGGATTACCTGAGGGTGCATAGACTTTGACGTAGGAGTTACATGCGTGCCAGGGATCAAGTCACAAGAGATCAAAAACCTAGCATCCGCCCTTTTTGACAGAACGCAATGGGTTTTTATCGATTGCTGCCCCAAACCCAAAATGTAGAACACGTACATTCTAGGCGTATACGCCAAGGTTAAATATGGAAATGACGTGGGGTAAAATGGGAGTATGGAGTGACTTATGAGTGTTAGATATATGTATTGTGATTGCATCATGCGGTAAGGATTCCATGGTGGATTCTTCAATTCATGAGGGGTAATGATAAAATCAGGGACCACCGTCTAATCCTCTTTAAGTATTTAAATCCTCAAAGTCACCCATCGCACTCTGTACTATGTGCTCAGTTTCATGGTCTTTGATACATATCAAAGGGGGGTATAAGAAGAGCAAGCTTTTCTAAGGGCCTCCCAATCAGATAAAACATCTACGCCCCCCCCCCAAAAAAAAAAAGGAAATTAGATAGAAGAATGAAATGAGAGAAAAAGAAACGAAAAGAAAGAAAAAAACTGCTAATAAACAGAAATCTCAAACCTTGCCTCTCACATTGGACCAACAAGGTAGTACGGAAAAATAAGTGTCTGGATCTCAAAACGGAACATAAACTCGTCAATGACCATAGATGATAGAGATTACAGCTATAGCTTTTGCTTCGTCTCTATTCGAATTAACATAAGACATCTGAAGTCAAAATGAGGTGTATGCAGTTTGTCACTGTACTAGTCACTTTAGGACGAGCCCATAGTAGCAATCATTCTCAGACACAGAGGGTAAAGTGGTAATGAGACCAGTCTAAATATAGCCGCCCATCCTTGGTACTAGATGCAGGCTGCTTCCTCCAGGGCCTGGTGGCGTCCTTCCATGTGACACAGAGGGTTATAAATCACCCTTTACTACCTCTACCCCACACCCCAACAAACAGAGATACGCCTTCCCCTGTGTCGCTGGTCCCTCCACGTCTGCCAACCATGTCTATGGTCACACCGGGAACCAGCCAGGGTCGTCTGCCATCAGACAGAGGCTGGATGGAGATAAGACGGCGTCCCCCCCTGCCTCATCATCTGACCGAGATTAGAAGTGTCCAGAGAAGTCGATAGGAATTTAATTTATTTGATTGTACTAAATACAAGGGAGGAAGGTACATCCAAGGTACATTTGGGGGTACAGAGGATTGGGGAGGGGAGGGCCCAAGGTTGTTAGACAAGACTGTTAGAGAGGGTGGTGGTTGTAGCTGGTTAAAGGTATGGGCGAAAATGGCAAGATGTGGAGGATTCTGTGTTGCATTAAAGATAGTGCCAGGGCTTGCCCTTTCTGTACGGTCTGTTATCACTTATGGACAACATCAGGCAATTTCGGTACTGGTCCTGTCCAGACCATATTTGGTGTAGTCCAGTAATTGCAGACGTCATGCATCGCTATTTCCATCAACGGAGGATTGGAATACCGCATGATAAGCTACTAGAATAATATGAGCCAAAAGGTTAGGTGAAAAGAGAATCGGTTAACTTTCCATCGTGGTTTGATTGGAAATCGCTTAAACCCTAAGGGAGTAGTCATTATTTATCAACATGGGGGTCTGGTGGGTTTGAGGACCCCTTGAGGAGGGGGCTAAAAAGATTTGGACTGTATGGGCTACTTTGCATCCCATCTGATGAGTTCACTACCGCGATCTGTGTCGAACGAGTTGAACCATTGCTTAATTCAATACGAATATGCAAGCTCCTCTACTCAAACCGCAAAGACTCCAAAACAGAGCTCTAAAGATTTGCTTGAAGTTACATCCATTGACATCAACTGCGACTATACACAGACTAGCAAAGGTAGAATACTTGAGTGACAGGAGACTCCTTCACCTCCTACAGTTTGGTCATAAAAAATGTGCAAACTTAGAAAACCGGCAACCCATCGCTAGAGCTATTAGGTTGGACAATGGCCCGCTGCTAAAATATGTTCATGCTTGTAAGGCCCTTGAAAAAAAAGTGTGGAGTATAAGGTGGAGGTGGCTTGGACCAAGCTACCTCCTGATAAGAGATCCATTGTAGAATACAACTACTTTTGTATTGATCAAAAAAGATCATGGCACAAAAAAAGGCTCAATTATGAATAACATTTGCGGTATTGGTACATTGTATTCTCTTAGTAAATAAATGTTGATAACTGAAATATTGTCAAACAAAGGCCCTAACTAGAGCCTAACTGAAAAGAGGACTGTAGGACCAATACCTTGCGCCTTCAGTATAAATAAACTGAATTTTAAAAACAATTCTTGACGTCATATGATATATCTTCATATATTCTAAGTCTATGTGACACTTTTATAATATTCTCGCACAGGTTCTGCTCTCTAGCTCAACGTTTCCACCATTTTCTGTGCTCACTCTGACAAGGACAAAAATCTTTTGACTACAAATGTATCTTTTAATGTACACTTTCTGCGATTCTTTTTACACACATTTGAATACACACTCTGACAAAGCATCAGTAATATATACTATTTACCTGTATTTCAATATACTGTGACAAAGCTTCGTATCCATAAATCCCATAGACATCGTATGGTACATACTATAAGGGAAGCAGCATTCTTTCATGATATTTACAAGTTTACATTTTAGTGAACTGAGACAAGGCACATGTCTGTGTAGTACTTACCAACATGTCTATGTATTGAGAAAAAGAAAGATGTCTATGTATAATACTACCATTTCAGTGCACTGAGGCAAGGAAACATATCTATATATTACTTACTTGTGTTTCATTCTACTGGCACAAGGGAACATGTCAATGCACGGAGACAAAGACACATACCAATATACTACTTATTTATATTCCAGTGCCCCCAGGCAAACCAATTTGTCTATATACTACAGGTACTTAGTGTTGTACATATTTCAGTGCATTGGTACAAAGGAACATATCAATACTCTGAGACAATGAATCATGTTTATAAACTACCAGTACTTACATACATCTCAGTGCACTGAGACAATGAGACATGTCTATATGCTACTTACATACATCCCAGTGCACTGAGACAATGAGACATGTCTATATACTAAAGATCATGGCATAAAAAGGCTCAACTATGAAAAATTGAACGTGTGATATACATCACATATGGCCCAGGTTTTGGCACATATGAGTTGAAGTACAATATTTAGGAAGAAAAGATAAAAAATTCTGACAGGGCTAGTTGGAGCGTCCAAGACCTACCGTTGGTGACTGGTACTATAGTGACAGTGTGTCGAAGACTCAATGCTTAAGGCTATGGAGAATACACCCATTATCGCTCACATGTTTAATTGACGAATAACTCCTCTCCTGGCGAGTTAAGCATTGCACAATACCACCAGGTCTTGAATAAGGATCCATATTAACCATAAAAAGGCATGACACACTGTAATTCTCCTCCATTTTGTTATAATCAAGCAGGTAAATTTTATTCTCTTAGTAAATATACATGTTTCATTGTCTCCGTGCACTGGGATGTATGTATGCAGTACCTGCAACCTCGTATACATGTCTATATACTACTTACATCCCAGTGCACTGAGACAATGAAACATGTCTATATACTACTTACATACATCCAGTGCACTGAGACAATGAATCATGTCTATATACTACTTACATACATCCCAGTGCACTGAGACAATGAAACATGTCTATATACGACTTACATACATCCCAGTGCACTGAGACAATGAATCATATCTATATACTACTTACATCCATCCCAGTGCACTGAGACAATGAAACATGTCTATATACTACTTTCATACATCCCAGTGCACTGAGACAATGAAACATGTCTATATACTACTTAAATCCATCCCAGTGAACTGAGACAATGAATCATGTCTATATAGTACTTACATCCAGTGCACTGAGACCATGAAACATGTCTATATAAACTACTTACTTACATCTCAGTGAGGGGTGCGCCTTACACGCAAGGACTGCGAACTATAGAACAGTACCAAAGTGACCAAAATATGGCTCCAGGTGCGCCTAATAGCATTGGCTTCAACTCAGGATACACCTTATACGCAACGTGCACTATAGACGTGAGTATTACGGTACATACATTGTAGCACACTGAGATCGACCTTTGATTAAAACGACTGCAGCATGATAATGTGATAGGTCTATGCACTACCTATCACCAAGTATACATGATCTGTTCAAAAAATGAGATATATTATAAAAGATTATCTAAAACAAGTCAATTAAAGAGCAGATAATCAGCTCAAAATGCAAAACATATGAATTGCATTATTATTTGAGATAACCATTCGATGACCCACCATTGTAGAGCCGCGTTGGAGTATGGTACAGCTTAGAGATCAATAGAGAGCTGCAATCACTATGGGCATCACTAATTACAGGAACAAGGGAGGGGTGTCTAGGTGACTGGTGGGTGTGACGGCCAGTAGGCGTAACATTGACCTGCTGGTGAATCTATCACTCCAGGGTGTGGGGGGAGGGGGGTTAAAACTTGGTGAGGGACAGGTACCAGGGCCCCACCCCCTCCAGTACAGCCGCCTGGATGGACGGGCTTGCCTGTGATGTTTCACTTAGGGCATGGCCCAGTGGGTTATTGCCTGTCCACACGGACAGCGGACAGTATTAAAAGTGGGGCTGATTGAATCAGACTGATCCATATTTCACGACATGGTGTGACTGTTTATAATGTGGTCCGGCCCTGGTACACTCTCAACAAACTGTGTCGTCAGCTGAATTCGTATTTTTGTTACTTCTTTTTTTCTTTCTACTCAGGCTTGCTGCACACATTTCGAGGTCATGCAGTACCAATGCACCCGGCAACATTCCGACGTCGTAACAAAGCCTAGCTGACTGCAAACATAAAAAAAATACCAGCCCACTTTGCCTATGCCTGTCCTGCTGGAGGAACATTATCGGATATTGGGTTTGAAGAATAACTGGCATGGTTGATTAGAGATGCTATAATCGCCATCACGTGACAGGTAGCATGATTTGTGGCATGAATGATATATGGCGACATTTTTCTTTCTCTTTTTTCAAGGGGGTCAAACCCGAGATTGACAGGTTGACTCTGACAGTCTGTTTTCTGTTTGAGTATACACTAGATTACTGAAGTAGGCAATACTATGTGTCACTGCCTGAATTCCTCTAATCAGCTACAAAGCATATGGACGTAAAGATAGGACAATGCCACCTTCTTTACAAAGCGTTGCCTCATTGAATATCAGTAGGTGCAAGTAGGTGTATAACGTTGTGGCAGGGCTGGCAAATATATAGACTCTCTCACTAGTTTCTGTCCTCTCCCATATCATTGACGCTGCCCAGTAGCACACAGATGATGAAGAGGTTGGAAGGAATGAGGGTGACTGAGTAGAAGGGTTTGGGGTTTGGGGACTGCGTTCTGCCAAAGGCGCAATGATATACATTATGCAGCAATCCCACCCACCCAACCTGTCTTCTTTCATGACTGGCCTGCCCATCCTACATACTCTCCACTAGGCAGGACTTGTCTGATACAAATTACAACATTGAATTCAGGGGATCCGATCGAATCGGCGCTTTTGATTGTGCGTCCCTGCTCTGCTATGACAATCAATGGAGGGGTGCATGTGACAAAACGCAGGCGCCGCCATCTATCGCGTGTCTCACGGAACGGCCACTAGGGGGGCCCTTCCGGTTGGCTCTGCTCAATTTAGTACCCCTGCCGCTTATCCCCCACGTGGGCTATAGCCATACACCCAAACCCTGATCCATTTTATGGTCATTATGCTGCTATCCTAAAGGTCTCCGCACGTGGAGGCATGTAAGCCCATTAGGAAAAGTGTTGTGTGGCCAAAATGAATTGACTGGATTTCCGCCCAAAATTATCGCTGCAGCAGGATTAAGGTCCCGCTGTGTGACGTTAATAAACATCCCGTCCCTCGCCCAGTGGTTCAATTAGAACGCAGCTCAATAATTAAAAAGAAACAGTTATGTTCTGTAATCAAAACCGATTCGGGTAATTCACTGGACATGCGACTGTGGCGTTGTCTACTACGGGTGTGTGAAACTATTGGTCCAGCTCAAAAACTGCGATCAGGCAGTATGGGACGTTGGGACGTAGAGAGCGGAGGGGGAGAGAACTAGTAGAGGCTGGGTGACTGGGTAGCTGGGTGGGTAAGGAGGGAGAAAATGGATGGGTGATATTGGGGTGTGGGATGCATTGATCCTTGGCTGGTCGTGTGAGCGCCAGCCGAGGATGGCCTAATACGTGTCCAACCCGCCTTGTCCCGAGCCATAACGAGCCTTAAGTATATGTTGTTAAAGACCGAAGTCGATGTCTGCGTCTAGCGGTACCCCTCCCCCCTCCCTTTCATTCACCCACCCACCTACCCACCATCAATCCAACATTCCACCCTACCTTCTACTGCCACCCGCCTCCCAAATCTTTGCCATCACAAACGGAACAAGTGGCCCCTGTTAGGCCTTACTCAGCAATCAGCGCACATCGTCAGGAGGGTGTTGCTCCTATAGTAAAAAGAGATGTGGGTATGTGCCCTCTTTTCTAAACAAGTTGTGCACTGCTTCACCTAAGTACTTGCACTCACCACATTAGTCTGAAAAGTCACCTGCCTTGTTTGAAACAGAGAGAGCTGCACTATCAGGTACCTTTTCATGTCATTCACTCTATAGTATATTATACTGACTGACTTCTCCCAACTAGGTACCTACTCAAATCCCCCTTTTTTAGCACCGTACTTGAATGACCACTTGTGCGCAACAAAAGGGACAAGTCATATCTACATGAAAAGAAAGGACTGGAAACAAGGGCATTTTTAGCCAGCTCTTCCTTTTACTCTAGGAGCAACACCCTCCTGCACTGCTTGGGCCGCCCCACGTGCGGCCCCCTCCTCACATCTTACAGTTACAACTACCATCCCCTACTGTATATTGAGTATTGCCCCACACCATCCATATCCCACCACTGTCCCCCAAGACCCAACTCAACCTTCTCCCCCGCATACTCATGCAGATTATTATCGAACCATCATCTCCTTGTACCCTCTGCTAACTACCCCACCCTACCCCCACCCCCTACCCGGACTGGACCTTCATGTCCCCCCTGTCATCTGGTAGACAACCCTCTACCAAATGCACCCTGCCCTCAGCCGCCCCTCCCATAGCCTTCTACCCACAGCACCCACTCCCTATCACCTACATAAAGCTACCCGTGATAGCCCTCTGCCCATATCACTCACTCCCCACCACCTACCTAAGGCCACCCATTATCTGTAGCCTTCTACCCACAGTACCCACACCTTACCACCTACCTACAGCCACCCATCATAGCCTTCTACCCAAAGCACCTACTCCTTATTGATTCACCCACCCAAGGCAACCCATCATAGCCTTTTACCCACAGCACCCACTCCCCATCACCTACCTAAAACCACCCATCATAGCCTTCTACCCACGGTACCCTCTTCCACCTCACCACCTATCTACAGCCACCCATTATAGCCTTCTACCCACAGCACCCACACCTCACCACCTACATGTATACAGCCACCCACCATAGCCTTCTATACCCATAACACCCACTCCTCCTAGCAACTCAAAAGCATTATACAAATCAAAAGAACACGCCATAATCATAGTGCTATCATGGTTAACAATCTGGAACAAATATTTAGAGTGTTAACCACCACTGAGACCTGTTTCACAACCATTCTATATCTCAGATCAATCATTCCACTCTATGAATAAGTACATAAGATCAGTTGGGTGTTTCACAAGGCAAAGATAATAGTAGTCATATATTTTCAAACTATTTTTTACAACTGATCTTATGACTGTTTTTTGGTGTTTCTAGGAGTCAAAACATGTGAAGGTATTTGATGGCCACATTTATCACAAATGTATGCAGATGTAATTTTACAAGATACCATCATGTTGTACATGGTTTTTACATGATATGGGCATTTTCTGGTTAAATTTAACATATCTTTTTAATGTTAAAACATGACTTAACTGCACATGGATACCTGATAAAATTATGATCACTCTTAAATTGATCATAAGTTTTCCTATAATTGAGTTGTGCAACTGAGAGTTGAAGACAGGTCACAAACAGCTGACACATAGTTACTACTTTTGTGGTATACCGCCTAGCCATCAGCATGGATGAGGCCTGTTATGCCCTGCTCACTTAAACATGGACCCCCGCATTTCACCTATTGGGGGTGGGCATCTATTAGTAAATTACTCTAATTATACATCCTCACTTACATAAAGAGGCTGGGTGTATACTGTGAAGATGTGTATACATAAGCTGACTGCCACTTATAGATTTGTATGCGCCTTCCATGGGCTCTAATACAACAAATATGGTATATCTAGGTGTACTTAGCTCTTTAAGATTTTCTGAAAAAAGAAGTCCCTAATATAATGCAGTCCCTCTTAACCTAGCCATCAATAACCATAAAACCCAGCGTATAAGCCACACCAATATATACGGCACACCCTGACTTTGGGAGACTGCTATAAGCCACATATAAGCGGTCTGAAAAGGTGCCCATTCCTTGTCTATATCCGGGTCTATATATTCAAAACCCCTCGTATAAGCCACTCCCCTGAGCTCAGGAACATCCTATAAACTGCACCAGGGTACTGAAAAGGTCTATAATCTGCAGCTTATACAAAGGGTTTTAAAGGTATTCATTCTTAGGAGCAGCAGTGATGTCATAGCAACCAGTGCAGCCCTTATTAGCCTTATTTGCCTACTGATAAGAATCCTCATGAAGGGTTATATTAGATACCATTAGATGCCATTGGTCGGCATGATGCATATAGCCTAATCCATGAATGCAGCCCTAGCGAGTAACTCGCCAGCGCTACATTCAAGCATCATACAGACCCTGCAGGGTTAATACAAAATTCCCTTAGGGTCGACATGATGCTCCTGGTAGGTAGCCCACTGGTGGGCACCGGGTATGTGATCATACATTGGGCCCTACCATAAATCCTCATGTATAGGATGGCCCTCGCATATAGGATGCACCCTGAATTAGGCTAAATCCTATAGCACTCATCTGGGGTCAGATTTTGGTCATTTTAGTACTGTTCTATAGTGTAAAATCCCCGCCTATAGGACACACCATGAGTTCAGGTAAATCCTATAGGATGCATCTGAGGCTATTCTTGTGTAAAAGCCGTAGCCTATATGCAAGGTTTACGGTAATAACCATGCGTTATAACTGGTTGTAACTTTTGGGGATTTACACTTTTCCAAATTACATTAAAAGGGTCATTTCCCCTGTTCAGAATGACGACAGAGGGGTATTTTCCCAGTTTTACACTGGTTTCCTGCCTCCTATGACTGAAACTATAACTTTTTACTGATGATAAACTTACAACCAAAACTTACAATTGAACCAGTCATAAGTATGTAGTGTTTCTAAACAGGCAGCAAAATATGACTAGTCATAAGAGAAATATGACTAAAGATAATAAAGTCCTTCTAGAAACGCCTATTAGTCATAAGCCTATAACCACTCTTAAATTTACAATGATATTTTCCTATGACTGGTAACAAGTATGGACGCCTTGTGAAACACCCAACTGTCATTAGGGAAAGATTGAAAGTGTTTCACAACAAGCTGTTACTCATATTGGAACTTAAGACTTGTCCCTTAGAAACAGCAGTCATTTAGACATAGGACTAGTGTGGTGTTTCACAAGATGGCAATATTTACAACTGGTTATAACTAGATGTGATAGCAGTTTTAAGATTGGTTGTAGGCTTACACTAGCAGGTGTTTCTTCAAAGGCCATCAGTATATTCTAATTCATTTCTCTATATGACCTGATGAAGATAGGAGTGGTTGTAACTTTACAATGGTCATAATATGGTTTTAGAAATGGCTATTTTATGACCATTATCACCTTTGGCTTGTGAAACACCACACAGTAATTAAGATCAGTTGTTAGGTCACTCATAGGACAATCATCCAGCCAGTAAGATTGATGACCCAGGTGGGAAATACGTTTTTACTTTGCAATTTCATGGCAGAAAGAGGTATTACAAAGGGGCATTTCGTTTTGATATAAGCCTGACTTCGTGCATTAAAAGATTTTGTGAAATTCAACTAATTGATAGGATTTTTCACATTTATGTGTACCCTTAACCTTCCACATAAATCAGCTACTTTATGTTGATCATATGTCACTCTTACAATGACTCCTTACTCATAAGCCTCACTCCCCATTTCCTTTTGAAGCACCTCCTACTAAGAGTGAGCTATGGAGATATGACCAATGAACCCAATGATTGATCTGAACTCCACCTTATGAGTAATCTTGCTCGTAAGTCTATGTCACTCGTATCTAGCCCTTGTGAAACAACTCTCTGAACCAGGTTATTGAACAGAATTTTAACCCGATTAGAAATGGATGCAGCTGACCCTAGCATTGTGACCCCACCGTGTGACCCCAGCATTGTGACCCCACCGTGAATAATACCCCATCCACTCCAGCCACAACGCCGCCACTCTACTGGTCGCTGCCCCAGTACACTATCAGTCCAGCCACACTTGATGAGTATTATTTGCCGGAGAAATCAGGTTATAAACTGCAGTGACCTGTCTGAACTTTGGTCAGTTCTCATGGTCTAGCTGGATCAATCGACCCCAACATGGATTTTATGCGTTTATTCCGGTCGGGCGATGCTGAATATAGTTTTTTTCTCTATGTTCAGATAACATTGTATGAAGCGAGGACTTTTCTAAATGTATCAAAAGATTCAATTTTCTGCTATGGTTGGAGGCTTAAAACTTTCATTGGTAAATCTATTATTCCCAATCTAAATGGGTATTTTTCAGATGAATACACAGTGTTTGGCAGCATAATTCCCCAGCCCCCGCCATATTCCAGATGGTTGTGCATCAGATTTGGTTCTTGCATTCAAGTTTGAACCACTGTTCGCACTATCCCTATTACGGATACTTAGATGAATATCCACATTGATCTAGTAGATGATCTTCCAAATATTTACCTTCCTTCTGTGGGGATGCATGGTATTGCACTTTATAATCCATTTGTGTAGGTCCATTTGAAACACATTCCCAGAGAGGTTCACCCCAAAGTGTGGCCATAGGGCTGGTGCCGAATGAATATTGTCAACAGGGAAAATCAACGCTACCCATCTAGCTCTATTCAACGTTAACCTGGGTTTCATGGCTACTTGGTCGTATGGGGCGGGCGTGTTGGGATGTATAGCAGTGGCGGATTTAGTGCCCCCTCCTTTTCCCTGCACTTTAGAGTTTATTTACCGCTTTTTATATTAGCCTAGCATTAGCAAAATTAGGGCTAAATAAGGGGCGCGCCCCCTCCTTTCCAGAATCCTGAATCCGACCCTGAATGATGGACTTCTCTGAATTTTGTTGATATTAGAACCATCTTCGGCAGAGAAGGTCTGATTACCTTTCATTGACAGATCGAGAGGGTAAGGGTCCTTTTCTACATCCTCCATTGTACTTGTATATACATGTGGTCTCAGAAGAGAATTCGCAGCGATCAGTCATATACAGCGTATCTCTCTGACAGGCTCTTAACTGCCACTAGTAACTCCTCCATGCTCCCTAGAGCCCTATACACGTACCCCAGTAGAGCCATCGTGCCACACTAAGGCCCTTAATGGTCCTTACCTAACCGGAACTACTACCAGGGGCCTGCCCCTCCTCGCTCTATTGATCTCAAATTGACCTTTATCGTCTCATTAACTCTTTGCCATACCATACCTTCATTGCGCGTTATTCGCACAAAATTACTCAAACCCTTGTACGAAAATGATAAGCTTTCTTTTGATACAATCATGGAGTTGACATTCAATATCCAGGGGTTCCAAAGCTGTTCTTGAGCCCTTGATTCGCCAACCCCCCCCCCCCACCCATTGGATTGGTCTCCCTGTCCTGCGCAGTTCATCACTGCGATAACCGACCAACACTGTCATCCCTAGCCGCCTCATCTACGGCTGTTTTTGTGACGGGCTGGAGTTGGAAAGGAGCTGGTAGATGGGCTATGGTGGAAAGGAGCTCGACATTGGTACCCTATTCTGGACGTTATGCCAGTCCAACCAGAGTGCCCGGGCAGGAAAGGAATTTAGGTATTGGGGTGACTCCTTCTTTTGCTCAGTCCTGACCTATATTACCCATTGCCTGCCATTTCTCGTGATTGCTGATGTCTCACGAGGGTGGCGGTGGCCGGCGATCTTGATCATAAGAATAATTCATTCTTTATGTGGGTCTCCCCGGTCATCAGAACTAGGTTTGTATTAAGGAGTCCATATCCAGAGCTGCTCCCTGCCTTCTTCCCTTATAATAAAGAGCAGCTCATAAATACAAATTTCGCATTCCATAAGCTATGATAGGACTGTGTTTGTTATGGATATAGCCAACCATAATATTGCTATATTCTTAGTATTTCTACTACGTCCTACGATTTGTGGGCCTGTCATATGTATGTGTGTAGCCTTATAGGAGTAAATATATACAACAAAAAACAAATGATATATGCCAGAACTTTGCATTTTTCCATAAATATCTGAGGGCTCTCTGGTACACTGGCGCATTTTTCCTGGTGCGTGGTCCCTCTGTTCATAAGTTCTATACAGCGGCGTAGGAAAAGGGGGGCCGGCCAGGGGGGCCTGGGCCCCCCCCCAATAATGAAGAGGTTCCCTAAATAAGCCTATATAAAAAATATAGCGGGCCCCCCCAACCGAGACCCCTGCCCCCCCCCAATAAAAGTTTGCTTCCTACTCCCCTGCTATATGTCTCTATATCTCAGTCAAGATGTCAGAGGGGCTAGTTGTATTCCTCGTACACCCGTCCAGACTACATCTAAAACATAGAGAAAAATATAAGAGCTACCACCCCATGAACTACACTAAAGCAGGCCTTTTTATTCCTTGTGCCTTTCCATCTTACCAAAAGCACACTTTCACCTCGGCTGGCTCGACTGAACGCCATCTTCATCTTTCATCATTTGAACCACAGGGGACTTTGATTGATTGAGACAATAAGTCGTCTCCATATATGTGAGTAGGTGCTGGAACACAGATTTAGTCGGGGCACCAGTGGGGTGTTTCAGAAGCCAGACATGATAATGAACTTTAAATTTCTGTTTCTAAAACTGTAGGCCTCTAAACTTACAACTGTAACCATTCTTAACTCTCACCAGTCATATCTCAGTTGTAGACTTTAACTTTAGCTGTTTCAGAACAAGATACAACTAAAGCTATGTTATAAATACTTACGACAGGTCTGCAACTGGTGGTGGCTGTTTCTAGCGGCCAATCTGTGTGAACCTATTTCAACCACATCAAGTAAGAAATATCTCTCATTGAGAAGGGGAAAAGGGTCCTATCTCTTCCCCATGGTAAGGATATATCATACCTCTTTTGTTGTTAGAATATATATTGTTTTAGACCTTGAAATGAAGGAAAATTATTTTTGCCAGCTAGAGTATATTAGAGGTCACTCTTAAGACAGTCATAACTTTTACAGTCTACAACAGGTCACCGCTATAGCGCAGTTACTACAGCCTAATGTTATAGTAGGTCATTTAGGGCAAGTAGTAGCTAAACTTACAGCTTCATATCATGCTGTATTTTTAGACCCTTGTGCTATAGTGCACAACAGTGGCCTAATGCCATTGTGCCAGGAATGAGTAGTCCCCCATATCCGGAGAGTCTTGCCAAAAGAAGGTGGGGAAGATCTTCCCTAAATTTTTCAGGGAATACTGCGGAAAACGTGTATGGCCTAACACGTTTTCATAGTGTTGACAAAAAGATTATAGTAGAATGAATGGGAAACTCTTTTTGAGAAGTAAAGAAACATGCATGTTTCATCTAAATGATTATCCAATCAATCTTTCAGCAATACAAAAACATGCACGTTTTCTTTTTGGGTTCAAGTTTCCTTTTTTGGCAAGACCCTCCTGACTCTGATTTCATATGTTACAACCCTTGTTTCCTGTATCACCCTTCCATGGCAAAAATATCTTTTTCCTTCTTTTTATTCCATGTCAATAAGAAGGGCATTTTCTTGATAATATTATTCCCACCACCTTAATAAGAAAAAAAAACATAAATGGCCACGTGTAGACAAGAAGGTGAATGTCATGTGACTCAGATGGGTTTCCCTCTGAACTATGCTGTGAGGGGGGGGGGTTTCCGCCAAAATACACTGGTTTCCTGCTGTCTGTGATTGAAATTATAACATACAACCAGAGTTATAGTAGAGGTTACAGTCTACAACTGGTTCAGTCATAAGTGGGGACTTACAACCGCTGTCTGTTTCACAACAACATTAGCTATAGTACTGATTTTAAGTTATAAACTAGGTAACATGATAATCATTGTTCAGAAACACCTGCAATTTTAAGCCTACGATCACTATTAAAACTGCAATAATATCTCCCTACAACTGGTTGCAGACATTATTTCCTTCTGAAACACCCTACAGGAGAATGAAATCAAAAGTAAGAGGAGGCTGTGCAGTGTTCGGCAGTGCATGCTTCGTCTGTGGGGTGTTTCAGAAGCTGGACATGATAATGAACATTAAATATCTGTTTCTAAAACTGTTAGATTCTAAACTTACAACTGCAACCATTATCATCCCTCACCAGTCATATAGTTATAGACACAGTAAGGTAATGGTAATGCTTTAGAAACACATGCAGGTATAAGCCTACAATCACTATTAAAACTGTTATCATATCTCCTTATGACCGGTTGTAAACATTACCTGCTTCTGAAACACCCCACTGGTCTCTCAGAGAGAGACCTTGGCTGTAAGAATGGCAGATGATTGTGAAGCATAGAAGGCAATCAACTAATCATATCACACGGAGAAGAGGAACATGTGTACAACTGCTAAGTGTAACAAAACTGCTAACTGTTATAATAACACTTAGCGGTCAATCATCTAACCACTAACTGTAACAAAGAATTGCTAAGTGTAAAAAATTAAGTGTTACAAAAGGCGGCTATCTGTAACAATTCAACTTACATTCAAATCACAGCTAACTGTAACAAAACCTACATTTCATATCTAACTGAGGGGTCAAATGTAGCCACATTGGCATATTGTATTAGCATAGTGTTTAGTAAATAGACACAAGCTTCATGACCATCTAGTGCCTGTATGGTAAGTGTAATTGTTACACTTATCAGTGTTGTTACACTTAGCAGTTATATAGTTAAACTGCTAAGTGTTACAACACTGCTTACTGTTATAAAAACCCTTAGCAGTTAACCATCTAACTGATAACTGTAACAAAACATTGTCAAGTGTACTTTGGGGGCTGTCATCTTGGAACTACCGGCACCCCTCTGATCCTGTGATCTAAGCTCTCATCGCCAGTCTAAGGCTACCGTGGCCGTGACCACTACAGTATTGATATAGCCTACCTTATGATATTGTGTGGCCCTTAGCTTACAATATATGTCAGGGGCGTAGGAAAAGGGGGGCCAGGGGGCCTGCCCCCCAATCATAAAGGAGGTGGGGGCCTGAATATGTTTGGGCCCCCCATAATTTTCCAAGCATTCATAATAAATTAAGTAAGAAGCTAAAACTTTGCATCACAAATTAGATTGATAAAGTAATGGAATTCATAGGTAAAATAGGGGCCTGAGCCTCAAATCAGATCTAGAATTCATCAAAAATTAGTTTTCTATACAAATCTCATATAGGTATGTATAGGCACTATTGAGTTTGAGCCTACGATTCAAGACAGTCAAAGTGGGGCCCTGCTGGGCCCCCCAATAAAGATTTGCTTCCTACGCCTCTGTATGTGAAGGTGATATACCTAGCTGAGATTTATGTGATGTTACAGATAGCACTTATTGTAACAGATAGCAGTCCCATGTCTCTTTACAGGATGATCTGAGTTTTGTTACAGTTAGCAGCAATTGTTACACATAGCAGTTGGATGCTTGTAACACTTAGCGATTTTTTGTTACAGTTAGCAGTTGGATGGTCGACTGCTAAGTGTTATTATAACAGTTAGCAGTTTTGTTACACTTAGCAGTTGTACAACATGGAGAGCGGTCTGTATATCTGCATGTCCCCAACACAAATCTAAATAATTTAAAAAAAAGAAATAGAAGAAGGATGGTAACTACAGCAATGAAAGAGGTAAATCCGCCTGTCCCTCCCTCATTCCCTCCTTCCTTCTTTCCCTCCCTCCCTCCCACTCCCTCCCTCCCAATAATTCCTTTTAGCCCCCCCCCCCCTCAATTTCCCTGCGTCATGCCCCCTCCCCCTGTGCCACCCACCATCTGTACAGGGCTGAGACATAAGCCACATATGCCGCCCTCAGATCTCCCTCTCACCTTGCTCCATCCTCCTGGCCTCCGGCTCTAACCTTGTCACCCGGATCGAGGCCGACCTCTACAGGACACCTTCTAACCTCCACACACCCAGGTATTGGTAGGGAATCAGGAGGAATCCTCTTATGTACTTAGACTGTCTGTGAGGCTGACCGTCCTCCATGCATGACCCTGGGGGAGGAACGTGCCTTCATTCCATAGGCTTCGTTTGATGCTTTCCACCTGAAACAGAGCCCTACCAATTCCTCCAGCATCCTGACCCTGTTTACCCTAGGGCGGCTTACCTGCGTTTAGACCAGCCTGACCCTACACCCATCTCCAGCTGTATCAATATGGACCTATGGAGTCCTTTCTGCAAATGGAATTAACACTAATACCTATTTAACTGACGATTTAATAAGAATCACTATCTTGACCCTTGCATGGTTATTTCTGTTATAAGATGAGATTTTTTTAAATTTATTACTCTCATGTCTGTATGCTGTTCTGCAACACCTCTGATGTGAATTACACACCTCACACACCATGGATTTCACTTAAAATTAATAGTACGTCCTACCCCATATTTGACAGTTTCTTTTACCTACCTACTTGAGTAAATAAGTAATCATAACGTCATTTCATCAGCTATGGTCATATTTATAGTGTAAAAACTATATTTGAAATCAGATGAAAAGTAGGTCCCTAGATCTGTGTCCCATGCCTGCGCACCTATATGTACCAGACACACAGAGGGGACATAATAAATGAGAGTGCCACCCTTTTATAGTAAGATGGGCTAGAGAATACCTTATTTGGTTCGCATATTTTCGTTTTAATTCACATTTGTTCGGGTTGGTTGTGCCGAAGCTTCCCTGTCGTCCCAACTGAAAATATCGACGACTACTAATTGCAAGGCACAATTCTCATCGTATCTTACTGACAATAACGTTAAACTGACGGGGCCCTGACTGATTAATTCCCACGCCAATACTTAATTTGTGTTCTGCTACGTCCAATTCGATCCATGCGTGATATTATGATCCTGGTTTATTTCTGTTATGACTAGGTATATCATTTGTATTTGAACTCGGAGCTACATCCTTATTAATACAAAGTTAAATGAGACATTATTTTTAAGCAGTTCTAGGGGATGTTCGCTTTATGTCATGGCTGATACGAACGTCACTATAGATTAGTACTAGACCTGCGATATTCAATGGGGGCATTGAATACAATGTGTCCGTATTCAATGGGTGTCCGCCATCTTGGATTTTGAACAGATCTGAGCTGTTTCTTCTTTATTTAAAGGCAAAATAAACCCCCTATAAGGCGTCGTTGAATATGGACAGCCTCACCTCGGTGAATACGATGCAAATATATTCCCTGGTCATGGACATTTGCTTATGTATCCATATTTATACTAGTTGCTAGTTGTTGATAAGGCGAACTACTGATGATGCCCTGGTCCATGACTGATGATGCCATTTGGCATCACCTGGCCCACAAGTGTGAAAAATAGTAAAAAGAAAAAAAAAAGTACACTTTGAAGAGAAATGATGCTCCGATTAGCATGAGTTTTACAATGGTGTAGATAACTATAGGTTCCTTACAAGCTAAGTTGTATATTTGTTCATATTTCCTCCTTTTATTAATAATCTGGGGGCACACTTCGATAACAAGGAGGTAACGCCGTCCTCTGGAGACATGGCATCTTGGCTATCTTGGAATGCCAGTAGTTTATGACATGGTTGGGATTTTGGGTCAATGTAGACTTAGTTAATCAGATTTGATATATGCGGAATGGATCGTAACGCATGCCAGATGAAAATAGCTATTTAGGCCTAAATGTTACGTTCCTGTCAGTGTTGAATATGGCCTCAGATAGCGATGGATTGTTGGGTAAAACTTTACTGTACAGATATCATGGCGTGAGTACTGATCATCAGCCGCCCCCTTCTATCCTGACCAGTATTGACACCAGAGTTAAATTGTAGCCGATCGCTACTGCCAACGCCCTTCAGCAATCACAGAGTTGGTTATAAACGCTCTCCGGGGCCTTTGCCCCCACGTGGCACCACATCATTATAGTATTGAGCATGCGCCCTGCGGTCGCGCTCAGGTGGTGGGCGCGTTGGCGGCGTCCCTGGTTAGCCATAAGCAGCATATGCTGAAGGAATCTGGCTGATTCATCGATTGTAAATGGGAGTCATTGCTGCGCCCACAGGCCTACTTCTATATTAGTCTCACTAGATACTCATACCTCAAAGGACCAGCAAGGATTTATAGATCTCCATACATGAAGGACCATGCATCTATGTGTTTCATCGTATGGATCCATGACCGCATGTGTACGTGTTAAGTGATGTTTTAAGAGCACATGCGCACAACGTACTGACAAAAATGTATCGATATAATGAGCAAAAACATTACCACCTTATATCAAAATAGCAAGGACGATGGGGGACAAATAAGACGACGTACTTTTGGCATTTCACAAAAGCAAAAGTAGAATTTTCGAATGCCAACTACGATGACTTTTACTATGTTGCTGCCCTCTTGTATACAATCAGAGAGAAGACTGGGTGTTAACAAGAGACGGCAATGTTGAACATATTGTTCTGGTTTCGTTTAAGGTCAGTTGTTTGTTCAGAAGTAGGCTGATGCATAGAAATAGTTATCCGGCAAGGGGTGTCAATATGTAGCTGTTTTTGTTTGTTTATATATTTGCTTTCTAAAGGTCACGACAAGGGCAATGGGAAACATGTCATGATCAATCCGATTAATTTGTCGCAGGTCATTCAAAGAGACACAATGTATTACATAGTTCAGCACTCAACTATAAGAATTAGCGTTGTACCTCCTTAATTGTCTTCAAATAATAAAAATGTTTAAGCAATTGATAACCATTCATCATATAACCTGATGAAGTAGATTAGAGATACCAGGCTATAGTATAGGGTACACACGAAATCATCATACAAAGGCCGACGCGATTAACGCATTAAAGTGGTATAGGCCGATTTTTTCCATTTTTCAAATTCTAGCCAAATGTGTACCAAACCTTTTTTATAACATCATATTTAGGTGTTGGAGAACCATTAAAGCGCTGGCCTCACTGCCGTCGGTCGGGCTTAAATGTGATCTACAGTCCCATACAAGCTTAGAATTAGGGTATTGATCATGGGCCAAACCATAGGTATTTTACAGTGTATTTCCAATATGTGGAATTATGGTGTGCACTCCAAAAGTAGGAGATTGGGTGGTAATTTAATGATTACTTCAAATAACTTTGATGAATGAGAGTGAATGATCTGTGTGAATATCCTGGGTGATTTTGTTTTTCTTTTTGATTGAATTTTGAGCCCCATCCATCAGACTATGCCACATTAAGCTAGAATCGTCCACTGACATGTCCATCTGTACAACATGTCCCTGTACAACAGCTAGATAGTAAACCAATGAGGGACACATTTTTTCGGTAGATTATAGATAGACTATCATTAAACTAGGGGTGGGACGCGTCCCGCGCCCCCGTCTAGATTCGCCACTGAAACTTCTGTAACTTACATGTACATGGAGTCGTCGCCCTGTCACAGTAAAATGAACCTAATTCAATTAGTTCTACTAGAGGGATTTGTCACACTAAGCCACGGGTTTAAACAGTCCAAATTTTACCAGGTATTTTCCACATTCATGACATGAGGTTAAGCCTTTCTTGCATGTCCATACATGTAATCAAAGGTGGTTTAGGCCGTTCTGTATATTCCGTTTCATTAAATTTGGACTATGACAGCGAATATATACATGTATATGGATACGTCACCTTGTCACAGAGGACTGTAAGTAGCACCCGGGGAGGAGGGGGCCACTCATTCTCTGTCGGAGACATGGGTGTGTGGCCGGCAAGGCCACTTTATGGCCGAGGTCACTTTTTTTGCCAAAATCCCTCTGAGCAAGGGTCATTTTTTTTCAAATTTCAATCTCACACGGCGGAGCATTGGTCACCCTGTAACAGCATACACAGGCTACTGTAAGTAGTATTTGGACTCATCACCTCGTCACAGAGGACAGAGGCTATTGTAAGTAGTATATGGACACATCACCTCGTCACAGAGGACACAGGCTACTGTAAGTAGTATATGGACACATCACCTCGTCACAGAGGACAGAGGCTATTGTAAGTAGTATATGGACACATCACCTCGTCACAGAGGACACAGGTTACTATAAGTAGTATATGGACACGTCACCTTGTCACAGAGGACACAGGCTACTATAAGTAGTATATGGACACATCACCTCGTCACAGAGGACACAGGCTACTATAAGTAGTATATGGACACATCACCTCGTCACAGAGGACACAGGCTACTGTAAGTAGTATATGGACACGTCACCTTGTCACAGAGGACAGAGGCTACTATAAGTAGTATATGGACACATCACCTCGTCACAGAGGACACAGGCTACTATAAGTAGTATATGGACACATCACCTCGTCACAGAGGACACAGGCTACTGTAAGTAGTATATGGACACGTCACCTTGTCACAGAGGACAGAGGCTATTGTAAGTAGTATGTGGACACATCACCTTGTGACAGAGGACAGAGGCTATTGTTAGTAGTATATGGACACATCACCTAGTCACAGAGGACACAGGCTACTATAAGTAGTATATGGACACATCACCTTGTCACAGAGGACACAGGCTACTTTAAGTACCGTAGTTCATGGACACGTCACCTTGTCACAGTGTATGCACAGTACTATGCTTATGTATTACATATGTAGCATGGTCTATAATACCGTATTCTCTCGCGTATAAGGCGCACCTCGCATATAAGACGCACCTAGAGTTGAAGAATATTGTCAAAAAAATAAAAAATTCATAACTTTGGTTCTACTGAATGGATTTTCAAAATTCAAAAAGCTATGTGTAGCTAGGGCCCCCGGCACCCCCTTGAAACCCCTTCTGTCATTTTTTGAGTTGAGGGGAGTGTAACATATCAAAAGAAATCTCTTGGTGTCCCCCTTGTGGGTCCAAGAAGTACTAAAACCTCGCGTATAAGACGCGCCTTATACGCGGGAGATTACAGTAGTAGAAGAAACATCTCGTATGAAGTATGCACCCTAACTTTGGGAATGTCCTATAAGCTGCAGTAAGCCACCTATTGTATGTCATGGCTTACATGCCAGGATTTAATTAAGGTAGTGTGGTACAAAGTATCCAATGCACTTATGCTTCATGTAGGCTAGGCCTAATATTGGGGGCTAATGTGCCGTCTTCACAGTTTGTAACCTAAGAAAAGTGCACTCTGGCATAGGCCTGGGGCCTAATTTATCACCTCTCCTAACATTGGAATGTTGTTTTGTCAGACCGAAAGTTAGGCCTATGACATCTAAAAGCAGTAGACAAAATTTTTCACTATGCAAACTGTGCATAGCCTGGTGCTAAGGGACTACTGGTAGCAGAAGGGGGGGGGGCAGAAGCTAGGCCTATTTACGCCTACGACACAGAAATAAGTTAACCCTGTCAATTGATCACAGAATTCCTTTGTGATACTGGGTAGCTATTATCAGAGGCAGAAAAATGAGAGAGATTTTACCGGGGATATTAGGCACTGATAATTTTTTAACAACTACAGACTTGGCTGGTGGGTTTGCATGCGGACGTGCAAAAAATTTTTTTGGACCCCCTCTCAAGGGGATAAAGGTTTTTGACCCCCTCCCCCGTAAGGGTTGAAAATCATGCGCGAACGTGCTCTTTTAACCTAAAGTAACGCGCTGGGTTTTCCACTAAAAACAGGTGAAACTATTTTGACCCTCCATCGATCAGAGGGGTTGTAAAAATTCTGACCCCCCCTCGAACCCACCAGCCCCCCCCCCTCCGTTGTTAAAAAATGATCACTCCCTTACATCTAATTCTGAAGAGTTTTAACTTCCTTAGGGCCTACTTTGAAAGTTACAAAAATAGACCCAAAAGAAAATGTTTTGAAGCTGTAGCCTATATAGTATAAAGTAGGAATAGGCTAGCGAAAAGAAAAAAAAGGGAAATTGCAGCTCAACTTGGACACACAGCTGCTCTCGTGACTTTTTTTCTTAGTTTTATAAATAACGAAGAAAGGGATTGCCGGCACTGGGGGGGGGTGGGGGGAGGGGCTCACAATCAAGGAGAACAATAGCTCGATGCAGCAAGTTGGGAACCTGAGTGTTTTCCAGTTTTGGAGGCAGCTGTGCATGTAAAATCCCTTCATTCAAGGGACATTTTTGTACATGCTGCAGAAGACAAGTCTTGTGTATGATTCTATCTCAAAAATCATAACAAAATATGAAAATAGAATCATTTGCTATGCATTATTCCCTCATAATACATGTCAGACAGGACAAAATGCCCTCTGTAGGTCCCATATGGGCTGGAAAAGTACCATGCTCATAAATGCCTTCATCACTTTCAAGATAAGAATATCTGAAGACCTGAACAATGTGAACAGGTCCATGGTGCAAAACCCTTTTGTTTCTATTAAATTCCATCATCAATTGTTGTTTTCACCTAATGACCCATTGAAAACCATATTGAAATGCTATTAGAACCCCATATTAGGCATGTGAGGCCTATAATAATGCACTATTGAGCTATTTAGCTGTAAATAGCAACAAAAGCGTTGTCGGCACCAAAGACTAGAATCATAAGATGTGGCTCATTCTTCTCACACTTATTGTATCACTTAGATATTTCACATGCCTTTAAAGATGATCAAGTAGACCATAAAAATGGATGATTCTGGTATCAGTGGGTGATCACGCATCCATATATGGTGATCTATGTGGTCCCACATCAAAAACCAAGCAGAAATTTTACTGAAAATCACAGTTTTTGCAAACTAACAAAAATCACATGTCTCCCATAGTGTAATAAGCCACTATAAAGGTAGGGAAAAAAAGTATACTCATTTGTAATCTTGATGGGTCAGTATTATGCACTATCTATCAAAAACTGATGATTAGAATATTTTTTCACAAAATATATAGGGCCAAACTTTGAAAAACAGCAATTTTTTTAAACTAATGATTTTTAAATGTATAATTTGTACTTCAGTGGTAAACTGTGCACTATATTATTGTAATACCATCTACCATGGCCTGAAAGCAAATAGTTTCATCTTTCATTTGCTGCAAATATTGTGTAAATCAGATATTTTTTGGCTAAACTACAGCATTTCTTGGCGGAAATTCAGGAAAAACTAAGTTTTAGGTTCCCAACTTGCTGCATCGAGCTATAGCAGCAAAACCAAAAGAGAGACCGCGCGCGGGACCGCGACCATACCAGAGCGCCCCCTTCTGCCTCTACAATGCATCGATGTTCCAGCGTTTACACGGGTAGAAGATACGTGCAACTTTCTAGCTAAAGAGGTCTGTTGACTTCCTGTGTTTTTATTTTGGTCCTTGCAGCGGCACTGTTATGTATTTCTGGCGTACCAGAGCGTATTTAGCGTGATTGCTAGTACTGGCAATGAAAAGTAGGTTCATGCTCGAGTTTGCTTCAGCTGAATTCCCCCGAAGGTCTACTGCTCCATTGTATTGCAGTCGTTGTGGGTTCTGTACGGTGTACCGAGTACTGCACCTCTTCGTGTGTGCCTCAATATCGCTCACTGTTTTTGTTTATGTGCTCATGATCCAGAAACTTTATTCATACGCTAGGGATCTACTGCCGCGAGTTTCTTGCTGCGAGAAACTTCATGCGACGTCGGAGCGGCGTGCGATGACATTCGCAAAAATCAAAATAATTTGATTTTTGCGAGAGCTCTGTGACAGTGTGAGGACACACGCACGAGTACAATTCGTAACAAACTCGCGGCGGTGGATCCCTAGCTATAACATGGGTCATGATTGGGTGTGTCAGATATAGTGGACACAGAGTGACCCCTGCCTGTTTTATCTACCGTTACCGTATCACGGTTATTCACAATTCAGAGTATTACTATTACCGGGTACCATAAAGTGTAGTTGGATCGGCGCCCAACTCACATACTTGTACTTCATAGGGTCTCAGATCTGTGACTACATAAAGTGGGGTTACTTTGGCCACTTTTGATTAGTTTTGCTGGCCTCTTAGACACTTGGCAATTGTAGACATGTTATATATAAAGTAGACCTGCCAACCGATCCCTAGACATATGAATCATATGTCTAGGGATCGTTAGGGATGTTAGGGATGTTAGGGACCGGCCACTCTCCAATATAAGAGGTTTCAGCTCCTGGTTCTGTCTTCTGCTGCAACCGGAAGTTGCAAGTAGTTTGTTTACAAGTGCCTCACCAATATATTTAGAGTTTAAACTGGATGCTGTAGAAGACATGAGCGATAGATCATGTTTTCCTCTAGCGATTTACAAAAAAATGGAGCTGAAATTTGCCATATTTATTGAGATACAGTAGATTTAAGCTCGCCAAGTGGCACCTTGCATCTCCCGTGGTCGCCATATTTGTTTTTAAATTACCACACATGGAGAGTTGGAAAATCTTTGTTTTCCCTATCTTAAAATTATCGTAGCTACTTCAAACTTTCAGAAGATTTTCAGACGTGATATACATGTGTCCAAGATTGGTTAAGGGGAAGGGGTGCGCGGAAAGTCTCCCCGTGTCCCCCAAGATTTGCTTTGGGACTCTCCCACACCGTACAGAGTGACCTGGGAACGGCAGACGGTGTGGAAACCCCACACTAATATAAAGGTATTTTAATACCAGGTCCTGTGGTTTTGCTCTCAATATTAGACTACCTACACAGAAAAGTGTGGGGCAGCCAAAGTTACCCCACCATCGTGGTTACTTTGGCCACTTGACCTACTTGTCTCCCGTTAATAGCCCAGTGAAAAATCGCTAATAATTGAAAGTAACCACACCAAAATTGAACTTTGGCATGTTAATTATGGCCTATGCTGTGCACAGTTGAAACATGAGATTTTGAATGGAGAGGCACTCCCACTGACATCAGAAGTGGGATGGGTGAATTCACCAACAAACAGTAAATTAGCATTAGCATATACACCAGTGAATATCACTATATTGCTGTATCTGAGGAGCATCCAATTCAGAAAGTGCACATCATTTTTTAGAAAGATCTTTTCAGAGGATTTAAGGTTGGCACCTAAATTTACAAGGATGCTACTGATGAATTGCACATAACAACCATAATGGTTTCTATGGCAACCAATATGCAGTGTTGGTCTACGTATTTACACATGGGGTTGGAGTGTTGGTGCCCTGACCAACCCACGAGGCCAACCCCATGTATAAACACGTTTCTATTATTGTCTCACATTATCTGAATATAACAAACCTACAGATGTTCTTGAATTCCCCATTTAATATCATGTAGTTGAACTAAAGTATCTGCTGGGAGAGTGAGGGAATGACGTCATCACAGTGCATTGGTTCTCTGACCAACACCATGAACGTTGGTCCACTGTTTCTTATGGGAACTGTACTGCCGACTATGATAGGACAAGTGGCCAAAGTAACCCCGAAATTGCACGGTCATCACCTGGGTAACTTTGGTAAATTTATAAGAAATCCTTAATTTTTCAATGATCATGCCAATGTCTGGTGTAAATAGTGTCATTATATTCCCTTTTAAAGACTATAATTTGTCTCTATAGATTTACCAAACAAAAATTTACGGGTACCCTTACCACTCAAATACTGAGAATTCAAAATGGCCGCCCCTAGGTCTGCTTCTTATTGCTACTTTTTAGCCACACTTTTTAAAACATGTAGAATTGTGTCCGGATGATTTTGCTGAACTCTATTTTGAGTACTGTATATGGGTTTCACTGTGTATGCATTATAAACACTTTCCTATGAGGTGGCCAAAGTAGTACAGGGTGGCCAGCGTAACCCCATGTTACGGTACCAGGTATTCAATTAGATCCAGGCTCAATTATGTTTTTATTCCAGGCATCCCTGAAACTGAAAAAAAAACAGGTGTCCAAGCATATCATACTGAGAGCTTGTTGACCTCGACCTCACGTACTCTCGTCTAGACTAAAGCTAAAGACGTAAGGTAGGCACTTCAACAAAAATCTAAAATTGAATACAGAAACCTCGCGGTGACCACATTCAATTGGGGCCATTGTGAAATTTCTAAATCTTTTGGAGTTATATTTTATCTTGTCTAGAACCAGAGATATGGGGAAAATAGTGCCCGAAATATTGGGGCAAGTTGCACTACAGAAATCAAATGGTAGAAAAGGTGAATACACTTTCTGTGATGTGAGTTCAGCTGCATAGTGGGCCCAGTGACACTGGCAGTGTCAATGACTCAGTGATTGTGTGGCAGCAAGCACTGACGCCTCTCTTCTGTGTTTCTAGTTCAATTTCTAAGTACCTCAAAAAATAGGTTCTAATTATGCAATCCTTACAAACCTCACACCTCTAAAATATTTGGAATCTTGATAATATTTTTATATAGTTTCTAGGCCTTGTCAAAGTTTGGTTAAAAAGCTCACAAAAATTGTGACAGCAGCAACTCTCACTGGTAAAATGTATCATATTTTGGTCCTCTTAAAAGTATCACTGTGCAAAGTGATAAATACATAAAAATTCATATCCTGGTAGATTAATATGCCCTAAAGCTGTGTCTGCTGTTAGTCTTCTGGTGTCTCCATTGATTAATATCTTTTTCAAGGCTACAATATCACCTTTATATTCAACTTTACTGTAAAAAGTTTAGTAATTGGAATTTTTCCTCCCCGATTTCGCTGGTGGGAAGCTTTATATCTGACCATCAAGAATAACTATCAAAAGATACTGAAAACCGTTAAATCGGCGATATCTGCAAGGTCACGAATATCGGCCGCACTCCCACCTGATAGAAAGGTTTAAGCTAGCCTGCCAGCTTTTCTCAGCCCCCGCAGTGGCGATGCCAAAGTACCTACGGAAGGCTAAGTGGCAGACATTGATAGCTTATAAGTGGGGGATCCACTAACGCATATTTCTTGTGAACAGCGTTGTGGAGAGTTACATATGAGAGGAGTCGCATAAATCAAAACATCTTGTTTTCTGCAAGTACTGTCGCAAGTCACTCGGACGTCGCATGAACTTCATCACAGAAGTAGATCCACTACTGGATTGGTTTCTGCGAGAACATGCATGAGTGCAAGCCACAAGCAATTCGCAGCAGTGGATCCCCCACTATGATTTAACTGTTACGGTATACTGGACTGGGGCCAATAAATGCATGTTTCTGAGAAAGGTTACAGGACCAGGGCACCAATAATAAACAATTGATAGGTGGTTCCGGTAGGGACCTAGCCTAGGCCCAGTATAGACAAGCATTGAAACAAAACACCCCGAATAAAGAGGCAGTCAGAGTGAGCCTTGAGACCGTGCAGATTATACTATAAAGCAGGAATGCCCAGCGAATTGGTGGTCTAGGTTGAGAATTGGGCTCACATGTACCCAAGACAAATTTGATAATAATCATATGTACCGATATATTGTATATTTGCAGGTTAATGACTCAGAACCATAAGGCATAGATGAATATTCAAGATGGAAGAACAGACAGAGCACAATGATGATGATCTCCTCCCAGTTAAGGCCATAGTCATAAAGCAGGAGCCTGGGACCAGTCCTGTACCAGGAACCCCTGGGTGTGGTAGCAGTAATGGAAGTCAGTATGGGGGCGTGCCCCCAAGCTGGATGGACGACTTCCCCTGGTTAGAGTTTGTGGATGGGGAGCATGGAGGGGTGTGTAGAATATGCACTGATACAGGACAGGATGGGAGGCTGGCCAGCACTGAGCATCACGACCTCCTGTCGCATGTATGGAACATGGGACACCAGGAGGCTGAGGCACTCAAGGAGCAGGAGGCATTAAGGGCAGCAGCAGCAAAATCTAGACGTCGCTCTGCACCCAGCAAGACAAAGAGATATTCATCGCCCCATTCAAAGACAAAAGGCTCTGCCTTAAGGGGGTCCACCAGGGCCAGTTACCCCTCCTCTAAGCCCGACTCTAAGTCACATCAGTATGAGCAAAATCGTGTACGAAAGTTCTGTAACCATTGGTTAAGCCTATACCGATGGCTTCAGTATGATGCTCAGAAAAACATCATGTACTGTAAATACTGTAAACGTCAGAAAATTGGGAACAATTCATTTGTACATGGTAGTCGCTGCTTTAAGCGTGACACACTGCGTGCACATGATTTATGTAAGGAACATATGCTGGCTGTGAATGCTGAGTCCTTAGCCTCTGCTATCTCTGATAGGAAAGCCTCAAGCCTTAAATCACAGTCCATATTGAGCAAGAAGACGCGGTTTCTATTACAAAAGATCCTCAAGTATTTCCCATGGCTGTTGTACAACTCAGAGACACAGGTGTTGATCTGTGATACCTGCCAGAGACATAGTGTCAACACACTTTATGTAGACTGTACACAAGGTATAGACCACAAGATAATTCAGCAGCATCTGGAAGGTAAGCGTCACCAGACAGCCATGGACGCAGAATTCAACAGTTGGCATGTAATGTATCAAATGACTGCTACAGAAGAAGAGCTAGAATTAGAGGAAATATCAGTCCATGCTACAGAAGAGCTCACAACTGAGGTGTTTATGAATGATGCACCTTGTGTTAGTGAGCCGCTCGAAGTAGGAACATTGAGTAACTCATTGCCATACAACACCCTGGAATCGCACACAATTGATGAAGGACTCCCTGCACGGCCAGAAAGGTGCACAGATGAAGATGATACTGAGCCACCAGTAACTGAACCATGCAGTGACAATACTCAGGAACCCAGCATAGTGACTAGCAATGACTCTCAAGCTGTATCCAATGTATCTAACCTTGACATTTTTCAATACTCCAGGACAAAGGCGAGCCAGGGCTCTAGACCTTTACCAAATTACAAACATAATCTCAAAGGAAAAATCCAACCCACGTTTGGTAGTTTCAAGCCTGAGTGGAGGAGAGAGTTTGCCTGGCTACACTACAACAAGGAACAGAATGTCATGGTGTGTATGCTATGTAGTAAACATAAGAAAAAGAACACCTTTGTCCGTGGAATCCGCGTTTTCCTACGGTCATTTATTACACACCATATGAAGTCTGTTAAACACAGGAAGGCGTTAGAAGAAGAGGCAGCACAGGACCCTGAAAGCCACCTGCTGCAGATTCCACAACCAAGGGAACCACTGGTCTGTCTACCCAACCTTGCCGACCAACTATCCCTACCCAGCCGAGTTAGTTCCACTGAACCAGGGTAAGGCCAGAAAAAAATCAGAGATTAAACAAGAAAATTTATATCATGAACCCCTATAAATTAGAAGGGTTTATGGCCAGTTATATCAATGTTTTAGCCTCGTATGTCTATAGTAATATGAAAGTACTGAGTTTAAGTGAAAATTCACCCTAGTATCTCAAAAGGAATCTACCGGGTATTCGTACTACTTGTGTACCCCCATTTGATTTAGAAATTTAGACGTTATAAGTGCATTGTCGTTTAAGACATGCTTTAATGCCCGTATACTACTGATCACTTAAATCGTGTAAAAGGAATTAGTTAAACTTAGGAGGTTATCTAATGAAAAGTATATGAACGGGAGGGTGGTGCTTACAAGCTGGAGGGTGTATTAATCTGCTCAATTACCATGAAATTATTATTTTTGTTCCGTTGATACTATGTGACTTACGGTATTTGTCCTTAACAATTGGTGTTCCAGGACTATTGGAGACGATCCCGAGGACACATATAGCATGGAATTAGTGTCAGCTGACACTAACGACTGGAACATGGCTCTTGATGTCCAACAACAGGCAGTCACTGACCTCACCGGGCGCTGTCAGAAAATTATCAATAGTGTCCTCGACTCGGCTGAACACAGTCGAACCGACCTCATCACCATTGACAACCTATCCCAAGACTTCTCTACCGACTACCCTGACAATTTACAAACCAATGGGCCTTTCACAGAGGAGGGGATCACAGGGGGAATGGTCATTTTAGAGAGAAAGAAAGATGGTAGTGTGTATAGGAGAGTTAGGAAGTTTCGGCCTCATTGGTTGAAGGACTTCCCCTGGTTGTTGTATAGTCGGTCTGAGGATGTGATGAGATGTGCCGTCTGTATGAAACATCAGCGGAGCAGTGCCTTTACTAAAGGAACGCGGACCTTCCACCTTGATAACATTAGGAAACACGAGGGTTCTACCAACCACCAACGGGCTATGGAGATTGAAATGATGTGAAGTATATAAGACAAGCGAGTTTCTGGTAACAGCCTAGTAGAAATTAGGCTCGTATTAAAAGGGATTTCTTCTGTTTTTATTTACAAACGACTTAATTTGGCATGGACATCTCAAGATAAATCTCTTTGTTAAATTTTAATTACTATTAGTGGAGGTAAAATCAAACAAACTAAATCTCAATTTAAGTTATATTAGACATGGTATTTATGAAGGGATGATCTAATGAGAAGGTGTAAATTACGTAGAAAATATAAGGATGTTTTGGAAACTACAGAGATAAAAGAGGGAAAAGAAAGTTAGGGTCAGCCCTATACGCTAGATAGAGTTGGGTTACTGGAAACACATTTTTTTTGCTTTTAGGCAGATGTGATAAAGAACCATTCAGGAGTGTATAATGTATTGCTCATTAGATTGTGAGACTATTTCAGCATTGAAATGTGTTACCTGTATTACTAGCGTGATGTACCTCTCAAAAAGAGTTGAAACTAGTGCCAATGATATTCTGTGTAGACTTACGCTATAAGTGATATCAGGGGAAGAAGTACAGTTCATCATTATGATTACATTTATGTACTCACTCCATTATCAGATGTGCATGAGATCTATGTAATCTGTACCCAGTGCATATATTTTGTGTTCACATATGACATACTATAAAGCCACATCAACATATTATCTGCACTCCAAACGTTCATTAATCCCATAAGCCGAACGCAGGCTCTGATAATGGCTAGTCTAGTATCGTAGTATTCTCTAATATAAGCCGCACCTTATATAGACATTATTTGTATCAATTTAAAACTGGATATGATTCAGGTACAAGGCGCGCCTTATACCCGAGGTTTTATAGTAGTATGTACAATGTTCATGAAAACTGTTGTATAGTGTGGAACGTTATAATTATGAGTCTACCTCAGTTATCAAGTTGGTACGTAAACTTCCTTAATATAAGTGACATTCCTAATGATGATTATTATATCACTGCTACAACTCCAGGACAGGGAATGAATGCTTAACGTGTGCCCTATCTTATACATAAATACATTAAGAAATAAGTTGTACATGTGCTAATTAAATAGTTAGAAGCTAATATAGAATTTATCAATGATAATTTTACATAAGCAATGTGCCTAATTAATTGGAAATAATTCTAATATGTGTCAAACACCAGGCAGTAATAAAAGTGCCTTTGAGGCCTTTAAGACATTGCTATTTCTCAATTAAGCCTAGTTGCCTAATCCTTATTCTTGTGTCAATCACTACACTATGGTGGGTGGAGGGTTTCCATCGGTGTCTTTCCAAAGAGAAATGTTGTATATAGATATAAGATATCGTGTAATTTCGACAACATAATGGTGCCTTCAAAGTATACGTATCCCTGAAGTTTAGTTATGGTCACTATTGTTCTTGTCTTTGGTCCAGGCGGGATTAATTTTCTGCAATTGACTCATGAACTCTCGGTAGGCTACCACCATGATCTCGCTACCGATACTGGCAGATGGTAGGAAGAAATAATGCCTTTTGGAAATCCTATTATTACAGAGTAATTATACCGTGTGGCCATTAGTATGGAACAATTCGTACATTTGTATTGTACCATTACCGTTCTTACCTTTTTTTTTGATAATGATCAATATCAACGTAGATCTAGAACTTCATCGGTGAAAAAATTATTGTCTACATACCTACTCATGATCTTTTGCCATGAAATGTAAAGATATGATAAAGAAAGCGTACCATGTGCAATATCCATCCATGTTCTTGTAATTGTAGTGTATTTAACCTGGAGTTTTGTCCCATGATCAACCGGTAGATTTACATGAAAGAGATATTTATTACAACATGTACTAAGAGACTTAAATACACTGGATACCCCGGTAGTAACCACAACCAAATGCGCAGCTCTATGGCTGTATCCACTGCCCATGGATGATACATCGGTGTGCTTAATCCTATTTATTTAACATTGATGTCTATGGAGAAAAAAAACGGATGCAGGGGCACGGGTGGTCTGACCATGGACAGTGGGTGCGATCCTTACGGCAGTAAAAAAAAAAACAAGTCTGGAGCCAGCTGAGGACGTACTGTCATCTGTTGATATAGTACGAATGTAACGAACTGTAGACAGATATAGCTAACCTTTATTGAATACAGAATTACACAATTTGGTTTAGTTATGGGTGAAACAAGCATGGAAATAGCTGGACTTTTTTGGTTTTGGTTCCCTCACCATAGTTTTCACTTTGACTTGCCTACCTGGAACGTGTAGCTCCAAGTAGGTCAAAGTGGAAACTTAAGATATGGAAATACTGCTATTGGAGATCTTATACATGTATCAACATATAAAGAATGACATTATTTCATCATGCAAACTTGGCCACCAGAATCTTGGAAATTCACTCTGATGGCTCTCTGTGACTATTAAAATGGTATCATATTTCATATTTTCCATGTACATGTATATATTTTCTTCTTGGTGCAGGGAAAATGTGATTTTTTATATATGGGATATTAAGTGTCAGGTTCTGCACATAGGGTCCCTGATTTCCCTCACTTGCTTGCCTAATCTTGTACTTACACAGACTATCACATTATGTGACCCCAGAGACCTATCCTTGCACAATACTACATCTTGCCACGTTCAAAGTTTTATATAGCCGATAAAATTTACATGTTTTTGTATAGACACTGGTCTAGTGTAAATAATAATTTCCCAATGTTAATACAATACACTGTATGTTTGTATTACTGAGACTGACTGTATTCATAGTGTTCAAAATATTGTATTGAAGAGCAGTAACACTCATGGTTACCTTGTTTCAGTGGTAGCTGTGGACCTTTATGTCACTAATAAATTTATGAAGGAAATTTGAGGCACCTTATCAATTCCTTTATTATTTCGAAAATAGGTTTAGTAGGCAGGTTGGATTAAGGTACTTGAGAGATCCCGAAAATGAGGGAAACTAAAAATAACATTTAAAGAAAAAGCTATGAAAATATATCTAAATGTTAAATCTTTGTGTTTTGTGTGTAGTGTATAAGGTATAGATCATCTAGGGAACTAAGAAGTTTCACAAATTATCTGAAATGATATCATAGATGACTAATACGCACAAGTTAGTCTATCCTAGCCTTAATTGGATAGATTGGTGGTACTGACCCATTTCAGTGGGACTGGAGCTGGTTTCTGGTGACATACACAAGGTATGCTCAGACTCACCAGCACTTAATGACCCGAGGGGGAGAGAACCCTATAGCTGAATTTGGGGTGCATATTGTTGGTAGAGACGTGAGATCGTGGGACCGGAAGTTAGTTAGCGATGGCGGCCCGCAGAGCACATGGCACAGATTATGAACTCTGAAGCATGTTGACATAAGTATAGTTGTATTGTACCACAGTAATCAAAGTATCTTCACCTAATAAAGGTATACTTCATCAAGCATCCTGACTTCAACTTGGTGTCAGAAGTGGAGCTGTCAGGAACCCAAAAGCAAAATCACAAGGTAGTGCAACAACAAACATTCTCATTCTTAATGTGGTGGTGGTGACTTGAATTTCAAACATATCTAGACCCAATAAGCCAGAACTAAATCTAACAGGGAACATCCCAGAAAACTTCAAAAATTTTGAAATGAGATTCAACGACTACTGCATCGAGTCCGAATATAGAGACCTGTCCAAGAATCCCGAGACTCATCGGGCTGAGTACTATGCTAAGCCACTGATGGAAATTGCTGCGTTACGTTCATCTATGCCCGATGAGGCACTGCAGGTTATTCGGTACAGCATAGAGCCCCAAATTTCAGCCGGGGACAAAAGCAAGCCGTGGGTGTGGTTGGAGAGACTCAGAACTCACTACACGGGCTCGGCCACATCCTCGCTGCTGACAGACAGATTCACCTTCTGGATGGCCACACAGGGTGCCCATGAGTCGGTGCAAGACTGGGAGACCCATGTACGGCGTGAGTCCAGCCTGTGTGACTATGGAACTTTAACTGATGAGATGAGCCGTGACAAGTTTATTTTTGGTTTACGAAACAGTGACATTCGGGCAGAGCTTCTAAAATGTCATGTCAAAGCTGACAACACAAAAAAGACACTTAGTGATGTTGTTGCGGAAGCCAAGGTGTTAGAAGTTGCAAAACCAGAGGCACAGACGAGGCTGTGAATTGGACGGCAAAAGGGAAGGCTCACAAAGATATGAAGCTGAAACGTGAGAACGGTACATGTCACTGGTGCGGTGACAGACGTGGAACACACCCTTGGTCGAAGTGTCCAGCCAATGGAAAGAAGTGTGGCAAGTGTGGTGGCAACGATCACTTCTCCCGTGTCTGTCTTGAACCTCAAGGAGACAGTCACCGCCCACAGACCCAGAGCCGTAGTGCGGGTCATTCCAGGAAAAATCAGCGGGGTAGAGGGGTCAACCATGGGCCTCAGAATAAGTTACCGCCTGACGACAGAAGAAGTCAACATAGCATCCATGCGGTCAACACTGATGAAGACCTAGCTCATGTACCCCAAGACCCTTACTCAGAAGTAGACTATGACAAGCAGTGTTATTCCCTGGAAGACACAGCTGTCTTTCAAGCTGGTGCAAGGAAAGGGCGAAAGTACTTTGCACAGCTTCTTCTGTCGGATAAGGGTGACAGGTTTAACAGAATGAAGATACAAATAGATTCAGCAGCTGGAATTAACACAATGCCAGAACGCCTGGCCAGGAGTGTGTTTCCGTCTATCAAGATGACCCGTTCACCATACCAGCTCTTCCCGTACAAAAACACTGCTCCAGTAAAGCCCATTAGTCAGATCACCCTCTTATGTGACAGGGGGGATCGTTATCATGACTTGGTATTCCAGGTGCTAGCAGACAGTGACATTGGTGAGAAGCCTGCACTTCTCTCAGGAGAAGACAGTGAGAGTCTGGGTCTTATCAAGATTATGGCGGACGAGGTCTTGTGTCTATCTCCGGATGTGGTTTCTGCAACAGCTCTGGACCAAGCTAAACCCTCACCAAAGACTATTCAGATCCCTCGCTCCAGATGCCTGCCTCCAGCAGGCAACTTGACTAAAGATGCAGTCTTGCGTGAATACAAGGACAGCTTTCAGGGACTAGGGTGTCTGGGCCCACCTGTCCATTTTGAGTTGAAGGCAGATATTGTGCCAGTCCAGATGCCCAATCACCGGGTGCCGATCGCCAAGCGGGAAAAAGAGAAGGAAGCACTGGACAGGTATGTGACATTGGGGATCATGGCAAAGGTGGATGAGCCCACTCCCTGGTGTTCAAACGCACTCATCAGAGAAACCCCGAAGAAATTCCGCGTCTGTATTGACCCAAGTCAGACCGTCAACAAGGCATTGATAAGACCTCTCTTCCAAATCCCCACATTGAAGGAACATTTACACAAGCTGGGTAATGCCAAGTGTTTCTCTCTCCTTGATGTTCGGGAGGGATTCCTACACATTCCTCTTGATGAAGAGTCGTCTATGCACACCACCATGCACACATCATATGGTCGATATCGCTGGCTTCGACTACCTTTTGGTATATCATATGCGCCAGAGGAGTTCCAAAAGAGACTCTTGGATGCCCTTGAGAACCTTGAAGGAATAATTTGCATTGCTGATGATATCCTTGTTTATGGTGAGGGTGAGGACTACACAACAGCAAAGACCAGCCATGACAGAAGATTGGTGGCATTGATGGAACGTTGTGTGGCTAAAGACATCAAACTCAATCCAGATAAATTCAAGTTTGCCCTTCGGGAGCTCAAGTTCATGGGGAACATTATTACTGATAGTGGCTTGCGGCCAGACCCTGAGAAAGTGTCGGCAATCACGGGAATGGCAACCCCGACAGACAAGGCTGGTTTGCTGCGGTTTATAGGCATGGCCACATACCTATCACAGTTTTGTGACAATCTGAGCTCGACTCTACAGCCCTTACGTATGCTGACAAAAGACGGTGCCAGTTTCATGTGGTCCAAGGTGCAGGAATCAGCATTCCAAAGAGCCAAGAAGCTCATCGCATCAGCACCTACACTCCTCTACTACAGTCTGGATAAACCAGTGACATTGCAGGTTGATGCAAGTGAGTCAGGTTTAGGAGCCGCACTTCTGCAACCAAACACAAAGGGAGAGCTACAGCCAGTAGCCTTCAGCTCATGCCGGCTCAGTGACACAGAAAGGAGGTATTCTCAAATGGAAAGAGTGCCTTGCCATTTGCCATGGTCTCCACAAGTTCGACCAATGGCTTTATGGGAAAGCTGATCTTACGGTGCACACTGATCACAAACCCTTGGTACCTATTATGTCAAAACCATTACACAAAGCACCCGCCAGACTGCAAAGGATGTTGATGACCTTGCAGTGGTACCGTTTTACATTGGAGTACAGAAAAGGCACCACGCTTCTCATAGCAGACACCCTATCCAGAGCAGCTTTACGCACCCCCGTCAATACACCCACAACAGGATTTGAGGTGTTCAGACTGGAGTGTGAATTCGTCAGCCACAGTCCCAGGTTGACTGGAGAGACTGAGAGGGAGATAGTGCAAATGACTAACGCTGATGAGTTACTCAATGCTTTACGAGACATGATTATCGACGGCTGGCCAGATGACCGTGCTATAGTTCCCAAGGATCTCAGGCCTTTTTGGGGATACAGAGATGAGCTGTCTGTACTGAAGGAGGCTGTATACAAGGGGGAGACTGTGTTAGTGCCTCAGCAGCTTCGGGCCGCAATGTTAGCCAAGATCCATGCAAATCACCTTGGAGCTGAATCAAACTACAGGATGGCTAAGGAGGTACTATTCTGGCCAGGAATGAGAACCGCGATAAAGGACATGTGTGATGCCTGCGAGACCTGTGCAGTATATGGTTCATCATCACAAAAGCAGCCCATGCTGTCACTGCCTATACCGACAAGACCTTGGGAACTACTTAGCCAAGACTTGTGTGCATTTGAGGGGAAGGACTACCTAGTCACTGTGTGTCATTACTCAGATTGGATCGAGATAGACGAGCTGGGAGACACCCTGGCCTCTACAGTAGTCGACAAGACAGAGGTTCACCTAGCCACTTTTGGGGCCCCAGCAAGAATACACACAGATAATGGCCCTCAATTTATTAGTAAAGACTATGCAGACATGGTGACCAGGTTCAGGTTCACCCACACGACATCATCACCTTATTACCCGAAAGGGAATGGTCGAGCAGAGGCAGCAGTGAAGGTAGCTAAGAGGTTGCTAAAGAAATCGATGAACATCAAACTCGCCCTGTTACTTCACCGTAACACCCCCAGGCTGGATATTCATACTCTCCTGCTCAGCGTATGCTATCCCGTCGGACACGCACTCCTCTCCCAACTTCAGACAGGCTGTTAGACTCTCAGGTGGCGGACAGTCAGGTGGTCCAGGAGGAAATCAATACTCGCAGGGTGGCCTCCAAGGCACTATATGATAGGAATACTGTAAACCATCCACCTCTCTCAGTTGGAGACTATGCTTACCTGAAGCCCCCCCCCCCTAACAGGCGTGGTCAACCATGGGCCTACGGGCAGGTAGTTGACTGCAGAAGACCCAGATCATACACCGTTCAGACTGATCGGGGACTGGCTAGCCGTTCATGTGCGGCCAGCTGCTCCTCCCCCAGTTGGCATTAGACATGGGCAGACAACTCAGCCCAGAATACCCTTGGCTCCAGTTACACCATCAGCCAGAGCCGACATTTCGCCAGAACCAGCTGACAACCGGCAGGAGGTGCAACCGAAGGAGACTTGTTCCCCACAGAAAGTACCAAAGTCACCTGCACCACCCAGCAGCAACACTGCTGCATCTCAGTCAAGGGCCACTAGTGGCTCTCTTGTGGGTGGTGGTACCTCCCTTGCCCCGAGCCCCTCTCCGGTTCGTCGCACAAGGACAAGGGAGATCTCACGACCTTCAAGATATGATGACTATATGCTTACATAGAGACTCATGTGTTCAGACCATGTTCAAACATATGATTTATTTTTTGACTCAATATAATTAGTATTTTCTTTCAGCATAGACTGTTTTAACACTTGACGTTGGACTATACTTGTCTGCAGGGATGTGTTTGTTCTCTCTTTTAAAAAAAAAAAATTGATAAAAGGGAGATGTTGGTAGAGACGTGAGATCGCGGGACCGGAAGTTAGTTAGCGATGGCGGCCCGCAGAGCACATGGCACAGATTATGAACTCTGAAGCATGTTGACATAAGTATAGTTGTATTGTACCACAGTAATCAAAGTACCTTCACCTAATAAAGGTATACTTCATCAAGCATCCTGACTTCAACTATATCTTCCTATCTAGGTCGGAACAAGGTCAAATATAAGGTGAAAGGTCACAATGCAATTGCAATACATCCTAATACATATGAATGGGGAATGCACTGTGCATTGAGGACCTCTCACTCCTCTATAGTAAATTCCAGATTTTGACCTTTGCCCTTTAATTTGACCTTGTTCTGACCTAGATATGAAGATACGCACCCCAGATTCATTATCAGCACTATCAAAATACCCAGATCCATGTCTGGTATCTTGTGCTGCTCTCAACACCAGCACTTATCCATCTCGATGATCTGGCTCCCCAACTACTATTCGCAGAGACAACCAACATTGGGGGGGCTACTACCCCCGGGCACCCCTCCACAGTTACAGGCAACCTTCTCTGAAAATATATGAGCATAATTCTCTGAAAATGTATGAATCTGGTCAGCAGAGTCTGTCCTTGACCTTCCAGTCAGTCTCCAGTAATGGCCCATATACAGAGGATATGTTTAGAGAATGATCCTTTTGCTGTTCCTTGATTACCCGCACGGTGGCAGCACCCGTTGATACATCCAAATGAGAGAAGTTTAAACTCCAACAATGATTGTGAACAGATAAGGAACTTTGGGTGTAGGGTGGAGGCCAAGGCCAAAAGAAAATAATTGTTTGTTTCAGGTCACCCAACCCTACATAGCAAAACAGGGCCGACCCTAGCTTTTTTTCTCCCTTTTTGAATTCCTTTTACAATTTTGGGCAATTTTTTAGTCAATTTAGTCCTCCATGAGTCACCGTGAGTCGCTGTTACTCTCCAAGTATCTTTATAGCAGTTAAGAAATTTTACAAAATAAAAAAAATCTGACCTACCCTACCTAATTTTTTTCAGAATGTTACTTCCCAGCACTTAATTGGATCACGATGCTGACCAATGGGAGTAATGCACTGTCTCATCAGCATTTTTCAAAGGGTTAACTTTAGTCACCTGTATCCCTGGTTGGAGTTGTATGACGACAAACCCCCTAGTCATTACTTATTTGCATTTGCCTCTTTCTGCTGAACCATTGCCTTGGGCCAAAAAATTGTTTGTTTCAAGTAGTCTGTTTGCCTGCAGTTCATTGTAGCACCATGATGAGTCCCCTGGTAGTATGTTTACCTTTTCCTCTGCTATGCTCATTATTTTAATTGAAATCCAATGAATGATTTTAATCAACAAAATCAAAAATCAACCACAGCTTCTGGAGATATTTTCTTCCTGACTGTGTGGGAATTATGTTCAAACTCTATCTATAAGTGAGAATTACACATATACATGATCACATGTGTCTGTTTATCTTCCCTGAGGATGGATGGCCTGGATTTATATTGGCAGGGGGTTTACTATGAAAAGTAGGCACCATTCTCACACATTTGAAACAGAAATATGCCATTTTAAAGCTAAAACATTGGAGTTGAACTGATACAATTGTTCAGAATTATGCATGTGCCTGTCATGAATTTTGCACATACCATGACTTGAGTGCAAACTGAATTGCGCTCATACTTCCCGCCTTCTCAGATAAAATCCTTAGAATTTGGGACCTTAAATGACGGACCCATTGATAGGTCTAACCATTATGCATATGTGGATGTAATGGCAACTCCTATAATGTTAACTCAGACCCATTCCCTTAGTATAGCAATTCAGATCTACATACGTAATTTGACTTAGGCTCATAGGTGTCCCCACTGTGCAAATGTGGCATGGACTGCAAGAAGGGGTCTTAGGGCCCCCTGCACTAAGACCCCCTTTTCGCAGATTGTGTCACAAATGCAAAAATGGTATACATGTACATAGAACAATGCCCACAAATAGCACTGTACACAGACAGGGTGGGACAGTCTTAAAAGTCCTCAGTCTCCCCCGCATCAACACAACCCACCCAGTCCATATGGCTACTTTGCATATGCATTATTCCTAGGTACCCAACATCTCACCATAGCACTCTTACACTAAGCTTCATGATAGGGTAACACTCAATGCTCAGGGCTGGGCAACTGTCGCCATGAAGCCAAAAAGTGGTGACAGTAGCCTTCAAATTGGCGACAATTGCCAGAAGATTCCTCTCCAGACCCTGGGCTTTTCAAAAATCAAAGAATTTTTCAAATATCCCTACTAGAACCAAAGTTATGAAATCATTCCCAGAACTCACGAGAATGCATCATTTGACATTGAAATTTTCAAAATTTTATCATAATACTGGACTGCAAACGTACCTCCTCAAGTCCTACCAGAATTCCCTGACTTTTCCTTTTCCCCTTTGTTTCAATGTGTCTTCAGATTCCACTAGTTGGTATTCACTCCAGTTTCACCATTCCTCGCCAACTAGTTTTCTCCTGCACTCCTAACCCCAGCCCTACGATACCCCTACTATCAACCTCCTCATGTCCGCATCCCCCAACCACCAATCCACCACCCCCAGTCTTGCCATATCCTTACCCGATCCTTATTCTCAGTTTCAACCTGTAAATTTTCAAGTGAATGGCACAATAGCAGCTTCTCAATTGGGGTATAAAAAATGCATCAGATTGCATCAAAAGGCTGTGGAATTCAAAATCTTTTTCCTGGTGTAATGCCCCCAGACTCCTTACTGTAGCTGATTCACTAGGCCGTCAAATTGACTGCAACTTCCTGCCCCTCTCTCTGCCTGCTGTCTCTACATAACCCAGTCAAAGGAGCCCTAAAATCCATCTGAATGCATCATTTGCATCCTAGAATTTCAAAATGTTTTTTTGGGGGGGAGGTAGACCTCCTGTCAACTTTTTTATTTTATGAAAACTGACAACTGAGTTTTAAGGGTCCATTGTCTGCAGTTTGCAGACATGTGTGTTAGATTTTCCAGTCTGCAGTAAACTCAGTGTTGCATTTTAGGCAATTAGGTGTGCTTCATGCATAGAAGACTGGTAATTTCCAATCAGAATCACATCCCATTTATAAATTATGCCTTGGTTGTGTCAAAATACTTTGAAGAATGAGTCAACACACATGATTTCAAAACTTTCTTTGGAGCAGGCTCTAAATCCCTTTCAAATAACATAATATTATCGCATAAGATTTGCAGACCTTTTCCAAAAACACCCCTAAGGTTACATTAACATGCTTTAAACTACACAGTTTAATATTTCCAAAATCCTCCTGGGGACACTACCCCTACTCAGCCAACAATCTTTAACCAAATATTTTTTGTGCCCGTCCCCCCTCCCCTTTCTGACACTATGATATTCACACATAATGCTTCAGAACTTAAACTTCAGTGTTTGACATCTGAACTTCAAAAGATTTCTTGGAGGACAGGCCCTCCAAACCCTAGCAAAGAACAGTAACCGGGCATAAATTTGCATCCCTTTCTGAAAATTCTTGCCTATACCAAAATGCTTCAAATTGTTTTAAGATTTTCTTTGGACATGCCCCTAACCCTCCACCACAAAGATTGAATAAACATGCTCCTGAGCATACACTAAAATGCTTTAAACTTCAAGGTTTGACATCCACATTTCAAAATTTATCCTGGGGGATGGGGGGCAAGCCCCCACACCCCCTTATACAACAGAATCTTGATTCACAACTGAGGCTATCAGAATCACTTAAAGAGAGTTTGGGTTCTAGAAATGCATCAGAATGCACCATTTGATGTCTAGATTTCAAAGTTTTCATGGGAGGCATGCCCCAATCCCCCCTAAAAGTGTCATGACGTCGCACTTGTGACATTGCGGTAATGGGCCCGGCCTTGTTTAACAGAGCTCCGCCAGTCCTTGGCTACATTCACCTTTGCGATGGCTCCAGGAGTTCAAAATATGCCCAGCCCTGACATTGCTTGGAGTGCTGGATAAGATGACACCATCTCACTCTCTTGAATTTCATATACACATGATTCTAGGTTCGGCCATATCACTTCCTTATTTTCAGAATACAGTTAGAAAATGTATTAGGTCTGTATAGCTTATAGAGTGTCTTATTTGGGATATGTTAAATATCTCATGGAATTTCTAATAATGGTCTAGCTACCTGACCATGTGTAGGCAATGCCTGCCCGCAGCTTACCAGACTGTGGTATAGTAGGGTTTTTCTAACTACAAGTTAGACTGAACAGACTGGGCCAATTATAGGACAATTGACGACTCAGCTCTATAGACCTCAGAGCTATGTGTACAGTGTGTTTGGATACCTAGGAATGTTGCATATGCAAAGTAGCCATGTGGATTGGGTGGGTTGTGTTGACGCGGGGGAGACCAGGGACTTTGAAGACTGTCTCACCCTGTCCATTCTACTAGAGGGAACAACACTGACAGTGTGTGGGAGTCTAGTTCCTCGCCCATGGCATCCATGCATGTGACCAGGTAACTGCACCATGAGTAGATGATCCTCGAAATATTTCATAGCATATCACATGACACACCGTCAAATAGTTATACAACCCCAATCAACAACAAAACGTTATTTAACGTCTAACGTTTTAAAACGTTTTGCCATGTTAAAGAGCCATAGGGATACGTTCTGAAACTTTTTTCAACGTTTTTTTGTTGACTGGGACACCTATGGACAATCTATGACCTAGCCAATATAATCTTAACACATGCTATGCACAACTAGAGGTTAGTCCAGCATATTATATTTTTATTTGCCCAAAGAAGCATGTACAACTCTAAATTGAATCTATCAAGACAGTAGTTACAAATCATGTAGTACGGACATCCCTGATGGTTCCGCCACTCGATCCTAATTATGTCTAATATACAGGTACATACGCTTGCTGTTATGGCATTATCTAACAATTGCCTAAGCTTGGGAGCGATTACCTTAATATTGGCAATAGAAGTCTGGAAATGCATTTTAAAGATCGTTGGACAGTAGAAAGGACAGTCAGTGACATATCATCGGCATCTCTGGCTATAGCCTATTCGTGTGATACTCCATGAATTCCCCTAAAAATCAATGCCAATAACACCCGTTTGTTTAGCCTATATCGAGAGGGCATATTGACATTGCAGGCACACATGTAGGTAGTTTCACCTGAGAGTCTGTGGAAACCAAGTCTTTTTGTATAGCATTATTATAGGCTCTGTCATGTGGGCCTTAGACATGCACACATAGGCCTACTGTTAATCCCACTTGCTTATCTACACCCCCGGGTTTACACCATCTACAGTAAGACAGGCCTGGAAAGTTTTGCTCATCCCAGCACCATAAGGTTTTACCATTCTATTTGGGACGTCCATTTGGCTGTAGGAGTAGGAGGTTGTAATGCTGTATAATCGACTTGCTGTGCTGCTACATAGACCTGCCTGGACAGATTGAATAAACACCATATCATGCACTACATCTGTTGGCGTGTTCACATCAAGCAGGCATAGTTAAAGCAGTTACAACTTGCAGGGACGAGGAAGTGGTGTGTGACACCTTGCAATCATGACCAACAGGTTGGTACAAGATCCATATTATTCCCTCTGCCAATGCATGACCTCTATGGTATTTAAACTCTCCCATAATACAGCCTCAAATTCCCTCCCTGTTCAATATAAATGATTATAGATGACACGCCTGTGTTAGCTTCTTGTATCAAATATGTACAGTAAAGTACCTGTAGCAGTTGGACGATAGCCAACCAAGGCTTTTTCCAATGGTACTACTAAATAAGGTATCGGGACAATTTACATGTGTGCATATCGCGTAGCCTTCGTCCTATATAAGTACAAAATATATATCTGTGTCAAGTGTTCCATCCCCTAGTGGGGATTTAGACTATGTTAGGCAATCATGTAATCCCCCTATATGATTCGTTATTCGGCCTGTGTGTACCTGTAGTATAGGCCTATATGTATTCACTTTATCATCCTGGTATATTATGATGTCCGTATACAGCATCGGCCTAAATGCCCTAATACTAGAGTAGGCCGCCTCTGACCCGCCCATGCACTTATTATTTTACTTAACCTGGTTGTTACCCAAAGCCGACCACCCATGCACTTTCACAGGTGATTTTTCACAAACCCCGGGTAAAGTTTGCTGTTCCAGCAAGATCGTCCTCAGGATCGTGTTTCAATAGATTCTACGACAGGTTCAGCCTGCTACGACTTGTGATGGGTCTAATCTTACCAGGTAATCTTAGGATTTTTGGTCATAGTGACCAAATAGCTAGCTACATTACTGGGTGATCGTACTGCCTACTGGCTAAATAGCCACCACAGCTGTTATTCAATAAGGACCCTGGTATGACAGCCTTTTGTGTGAATAATTAATGGGTACTCTTAGCTGCTGCCCTCTGCACTCCTTTGCTCAAATGTACCCAATCTGGGCTCTTTACACTACTACCTGTAACCCTATGACCAGTGCCTTTGGTCCTGGGATTATGGGTACCGAGCCCGGGGGCGGAGGGGGGCTGGATTTGGTGAAGAGGATAAGGTATTCCTACACTGGCCCCTCCCACTCCTTCATGCTCAGCCCACCCTGCGTCTCACTCCTACATCCTCGGTACCCATACACCCTGCGTCTCACTCCTGTGGCAGGGAGGTGCGAATCTTTTTCACCCCCATGGGTGTGGGAAAGATTGAACTTGTGATATAGATCACATATGGCCCAGGGCTTCATGCAATGAATTGATTTTGCTATCTACAACCTGTGAGTACAATGTATAAGTAGAAATATGTCACTCAGTATATCAGTTGAGCTCCCCACACTGATATGTCAAAATTAATATCTATGCAATTAATATTTAGCATAGTGTAATGGTTTAGTATTACGGTTTGGTTGGTTCGGGCCTTACTGATCAGGAAAGAAGGAGTAAGGCGGTGATTCAAGTGTATGCCAACGGATGGTTTATTTACATTAGACACTCACGGCTACCCGGAAGATGGTAAAAGGCAGCGAATAGGAAAATAGGTATTACATGTTCAGAGGCCAGGAGGGCCTCTGACGGAGCGGCTGAGCCCTGGCCTTTATATAAGGACCTAGGTGTTCACCGTCAGATGTCCCCACAGACCCGGATTGGTGCTGCCACCTATCCGGAACCTGAGGAACATCCGACAACTCGACTCACCCGCCACGCCAGACGGTACCCAACACTATGGTTATGTATCAACGTACCTCTACACTAGTAAGGCCATTATCATAAAGAACCAAGGTGAGAATCTGCTATATAAGCCCTTTTTCAGTCTATTTGTACAGTGATTTTTTTAATCTTACTCAAAGCTGAAATATGATTCTCTTCTCTTAATCTCCATCACATGCTGTGTCAAAATGATATACTACATTGTCTTGTACTCCTAGTATTAACAAAGATAGTGATTGTCAAGTTAAACATGCAGGTAATGCCAGTACTGGGACTGAACACACACATTGCAACTCCGTTTACGCCTTCCGCAGCTGTAGGCAGCCAGTTGCCGGACACGGCATCAACGCAAGGCCTAAACACGATCTGGTTGCAGTAAAAAAGGCATAAAAACAGCTAAGGGCAGTGGGTAAACAAGTGTCAGGGCCACTGTGCAGTGTTTCGTGTTTTGCCGCCTTTCTGTGTTTTATTCTGTGCTTAACCCCTACCAGCTTGTCTGAGGCCAGGGTATAGGCATTGTACAGAAAACTTTATCCTTAGCATGCTTAGTTTATCACTCAGTCCCCAATGTGTTATGTGTATAGCTTGGACACTGTAAACATTGCCTGCTGAAAAAAAGTGTCTCACTTGGTGATTACCCATAGGACTCCATGTGCTAATTTCATCGCCAAAATCTATCTGACCCATAGACCCAATGGTTAAAGGACTTGTAGTCAGTATAGCTCCCAAAAACATGACATAAGTACAGCAGCTTTTTTCGTAGAGAAAGACATCACTCACCATAAAGGACAAAATGTTGTCTGATAGATGAGATTTGAAACTTTCCTTGGGCTTTTGAAAAATGTGTAAACTAACAGTATATCACTGAATGATTACACCCTAAAGTTGGTGATTACAAATTTGTGGATCTGGCTGAAAACCCGACTCCAATAGCCCAGGGGATACCCTGGGCCAATTATCTACCTGTTTTCAGACAAAGGCCCTCGTGCTACTTTAGGTCAAAATGGCAAACTCACCAGCCCAACCTATTGTATTGTTTTTTCCCTGTTTTTGCCACTTTCTTTGCCTTTTGTGGCCTTGTTTTATCCCACAATATACAATGGGAAACCATATCCTGATTATAAACATGGTGCCACCAAGCCTACATGTCAATCTTCATTTCACGCTGTAATAACATTGTGAGTTGATCCAGCAGCTAGGGCTATGATGTAAGAGATTTATAAGTGGGGATAACCAAGTGGGATCACCTATAATATCATTATATAGTTACTGCAGCCCTATACACATTTGAACACAGGAGTGCAAACTAGACCATGAGGGAGGTATGACTGTTCACTATTTAGCCAATAGTGGCTCCTACGACTGGGTGCTATGACTTCATAGTGGTGGGTATTGAGTCAGTAGTTGAATACATAGCAGCTGGTATTTTGAGGCCTGTACTGTAGCTTACTATGGAGTCACTGGTAAGGAGTCATTTCTTATACCTCCCACTACAATTTGAGGCTGTCCTCTCGTAGAAACTATTGAAACACGATCCAGGTAGTCAATGAGATTAATAATTTTAATAATCAATTAATAACCTGTTGCATGATATCTATAGGTCGAATCCCACGACACAATTTTGGCTGACCTTAAAATAGCTTAAAACTGGCTTGCCGAGGGTGCAGTGGTCAGGATCGTGTTTCAATAGTTTCCACGACAGGATGGCCTCAAATCGTAGTGAGAGGTGTAAGGAATGACTCCATACCAGTGACTACATAGTGAGCTACAGTACAGGCCTCAAAATAGCGGCTGCTATTTATTCAACTACTGACTCAATACCCACCACTATGAAGTCATAGCACCCAGTCATAGGAGCCACTATTGGCTACATAGTGACCAGTCATACTGCCTTCATGGTCTAGTATGCACTCCTGTGTTCAAATGAGCATAGGGCTGCAGTAAGGGTCAAGTGATTTATTGCCAGGTTGGGGGGGGCTTGTTAAATATAGGGGTCATTTTGAAAAAGACTTCCTTGACAGGGGGGGGGGACAAACCCCAATAAACCTTCACATTGGAGAGGGGTTAAAACTAAATTATGGGCAAAACAAATACCCATCGCAACACATCATTCCATGTGTGTTTCTGATTTTTTTTTTTGGGGGGGGGGCATTAAAAGAAAATCTGCCCATCTGCCAAAATCCATCAAGCCCCCCCCCACCTGACAATAGTTGTCCCTAACTATATAAAGGTGATCCCACCTGGTTACACAGTCTTATTTTTTCTAGGTGCCCATATATTATAATGTTCAACACAATTAATTGGAATAATCTTGCAAAATCAATGCACAGGCTAGATAAAAAGTTCTCAGAGGATGATTGAGGCCAGGGATGCTATATAGAAAGACTCCTCGACCTCTGTGAGTGGCCTGTGTTCAAGACCTTTTGGATCATTAGTCTATATAGAGAGAATATTTATATGATTACAAAGCAAAGAGCACAGATTGGCTACATTTTAGCAAAGGAGTGCAGAGGGCAGCAGCTAAGACTAGCCACTAATTATTCACACAGAGGGCTTTCATACAAGCACCCCTTATTGAGTAAATGCTCTTGTGGCTATTTAGCCAGTAGGTAGTGTGATCACCCAGTAATGTAGCCAGCTATTTAGTCACTATGGCCAAAATCCTAAGATCAGCTGGTACGATTTGCCCCATCTCCAGTCGTAGCTGGTTGACCCTGCCGTAGAATCTATTGAAACAAGCTCCTGGTGGTAGTTATGGGAGGACTACCTCTCCCAGGTAATGTTACCGTCATAGTTCACTGGTTCAATGTAAGTGATCGACATTTAGATGGTACGTGTACTGAGCATCATTTCAATGTTAGCAAATATTGCAAGGAAAGCTTAGCGTAGGCCATAGGCATACATTTGCACTACACTGCAAAAATGGTGTTTAGATTTTAAACATGTTTGGTCTAAACATGTTTAAAATCTAAACATATAGGTCTGTTAGGTGTCTCATCAACTACACATTTAGGAAATGAACACTTTTGTTCTAACTACATAAACATTTTTGCTAAACATGTTTAGATGTTTAGAGTTTAAACAGCTGAATAATAGGTGTTTAGATTTAAACATCAATATGTTTAGATGCTTGGATGTCGAATCCACACCAGGTAGCAGCACTACCTCTGAATGGACTATCTGTACATAATTGTAATCAATTGTTGAAACAAGTGTCCCCAAATCCCATGTTTATTGTTGTTCCTTTTTATTGAATGTCATGAGAATAGGAACAGCAATAGAAAATTGACTAGATTCTCCTTACACCAGCATCATTGCCATAAAATAGTCAATATGCTACATGACTTACACCTATTTCATGTTATTTTGGAATGGATAAAGCAATGTCCTTGCTGCCAAGCTGCTGTACTTTCTCAAGTCTCTCATAGAGTGTACATACATGTGCATACATGTAGCTGTGGCTGACATCTTTGGACACTTTGATATGTAGATAAATACCTGCTCATGTCCCCCAGCAAATGAGAAAGCAAACAAAAGATATGCCTTTATTTTTTCAATGCATACATGTCTGCAAATCCTAACCCTAACAAATCACATAGACATCTAAACACAAAAATTCATAAACATCTAAGCACAAAATTTCATAGGTATCTAAACACAAATTTTAAACCTAAACACCTACGTTTCTAAATACCTGAGCTAAGTACATTGTTTGGCTAAACATGTTTAGGCAATTAATGTGATTACAAAAACGTTGCAAGAATATGTTTAGAATTGTGTTTAGGATCTAAACACCATTTTTGCAGTGTAGCCATTTTAATAAATACCATGGGCAGAAGGGCATTTAGGCTCAACACACCTCACCTTAAGGTCAAATCCTACAATGCAATCTAACCCTGGAAAGTTCTTGCAATTTGGGAACTCTTGCAGATAGGGGGACTTGCCTTTACTGCAAATTGCAAGGCTTCTAACATGCCATTGCATTTTACAAACCCCACTGTTGCAATGAAACTGACCCCTCACCCTTGCAATGTAGATCTGTAAGCTGCGTTAAATTGCAATGCTATTCTCCTTGATATTGAATTTGCAAGCTGTTGTAGGTTAGTACAGTGCAGAATGAGACCAAAATTGAACTCCGTGTGTAATTGATACAGACATTTTGCATACAAATTGCAGGGTATGGGGCAAGTTTAGATTGCATTTAACTTAAGCAAGGGAAAATATCTAAATATAAAGATCTTAACTTAAGTGCAAATCTACAAGGGATTTCTTGCCATTAAAGCCCCCCATAGCTGTTATAGGTCTTGCAATATAAGGAGAGAGTTCCAAATTGCAACAGATGACTAAATTGCAGAAACTTTTCAGCCAAAATTGCATCGTCGGATTCGACCTTTAACGTATTTTTCATTCTCTAATACCTATGCAATGGGTGTGTTTTATTGCAGTTCGCGATGTCCTCGAATGATCTCCGGTGTGAATAAGTAAGTCCTTATTTATATGCTCATTGGAACATAAATCATACAGCAATTGTATTGGGTCCTATTTACCAATATGATACATGTAAATGAAATGAATTGAAAAACTATAACTCCACATGTATCAGTCGAAATGAGCTTTGCCCTTTTTTAAGAGGAGGACAAAAGTTGATTAATGTGGACGGCAATATTGGTGTATACATGCAGAGAATTTGGGGATAATAGCTGCGAGTTCCGATATACGATGTATAGGTTAACATGAATCAAGGTTTTGGCCACGGGCGTCAACTACTAATAAGATGGGGAGGAGAGCAGTGGCGGATCTACATGGGGTTACCGGGCTACTTACATTACTAACCTGGATAGCACCACCAAACCTGCTTGGAGATCCAGTTGTCGCCTATGGTCCTCTTGCAGTTTTTTTCATAATATGTGCGATTTCTTTTCCAGGACACTTATACTTCTGCTATTGGTAGTATGCTTTGAATTCCTGGCTCTCCGATGGTACTACATGAAGCCCGACCAATCACGACAGAGAGGTAACAGTTCCTTTTCATCATGCATTACTATATGTACCTCTTGGCAAAAAAACGTATTTTCAACATTTGCAAATTTTTTTATTTTGTTTGGGTAAATACCGTTTGTAAAATACGTTTTTATCACGTTCAAAAATGTTTTTAAACGCTTTTCAACCGATTTTCAACCAAATCAAAATGTTTGTTTAAATGTTTCTTTGTGTTGAAAAAACATTTTTCGACCTAAGAAAAGGTTTTATAGAACATTGACTTTTTTTGTGTAGGCCTACATGCTTTGACATTGTTGACTTTTAAAATGCCAAATGGGATACATACACAAATATTAAGTTCCTTCTACCCTCTTCAACTTGTTCAACTTGCGCTCTCTCTCTCTCTCTCTCTCTCTCTTTCTCTCTCTCTCTCTCTCTCTCTCTCTCTCTCCAATCATTTTGGTAATATTTTAGGAATTGATATGAAAAACATCCTACTTCCATTATCTACATGTACATTATATTATATTCTACATCTCTTTATTTCCAGAACCCCTTGACCGGGGCTCATATCTAAATGCACAACAGCAGCATGGAGGCCTTACTCCTTCTATAATGGGAGGCATAGACTATGTTGTAGCCCAAATTAACAAACAGTTGGCAGATAAAGAACATTCAGGTTTCCTTACATGGCCAGATAGGCCTGTACAAGGAAATCAGATGAAGACATGTCAATATTATAATGATGTAGCAAAAGCCAACAGAATTGTGATGAAGAATGTCTTAAGAACACCTGTCCCATATCAACGTGAGGTGACTATTGTCACACATACTAGCCTGGGAGAGCTAGATCTAGTGAAGAGGTTGTTAGATCATTGGGAAGGTCATGTGTCGGTAGCCGTCCATGTACGGCCAATAGAAGTCTCCCAGTTATCCTACAGTCTTGTCAGTTTAGCAGTCAATACTTCAAACCTACGCCGCCTATCCATGCACCTGGTGTTTGATCTAGCGCACACAGTAAGTACACTTTAAAATCGACTATATTACCCTGCAATACCACACCTTTATGGAATAACTTGTTATGGAGAGATACGCGGTGGATGGCTATGGCAAATAGCCCTACTCTTGCGGTTGATAAATAAGCAAATGTCAACGACCATGGAATATTTTTGCATCGTATTCCCCGAAGTGAGTCTGCCGTATTCATGAGGCCTTATAGGCCGAGTTGAATGTGGGCAGACTCACCATTTATGTCATTGCCTTACGGGGTTAATTTGCTTTAAAATAGAGAAACACAGCTCAGATCTGTTCAGAATCCAAGATGACGGACACCCATTGAATACGGACACATTGTATTCCATTCCCCCCATTGAATACGGCATGTCCAGTACTGTTCTATATTAACGGTCGTATCTGCCATGACATAAAAAAGGGTTCTACAATCCACTGGGTCCAATCCCTGATAGGATGCTGGTACATGTATCCATGCACGCATCATATTGTTTCATCCATAAAGATGGTAGCACAATCTCCTTGTCAAAGTCTAGGATTCTTACTAAATGTTCTATCAATTGTATTTTAATAATGAATAATAATAAAAAAAAAAGCTAATAATCGTGATTCTGCACTCTTTTAGGACAATTATCCCGTTAATTTCCTCAGGGATGTTGCATTCAATGCCTCCCGGACAGACCGTCTTTTCCTACTGGATATGGAATTAGTGCCCTCTAAGGGCCTCCATAAGGCGTTGAAGTACTGTGACCTTACGGACCGGGAGGCTGTGGTGGTACCTGCGTTTCAGTTATACCAGCCAAAGAACAGGAAGAAGAGATATGATAAAATTGAGACTTCAGTAGATCTCAAGTCTGCATGGCAACAACGCCTTGTACAGCCCCTGAAGTAGGTATTCATAATATGGCTCAACTTAATATAATTATAGTTAAATATGGCTAAAATAAAACTGACTCAGAATAATGTGAGAGTATACATGAATAAGGTGTAGAGTATACATGCATAACTACATGGTTGATAAAGTTACCAATCTTTATCCTACATGAGCGATCACAATTACTTCTTGTAGCTACATCCTACCACTCTAGTGAGTTCATATAGAATTTTATTTCATTTGTTCTACACAGGAGTAGGAAATTCCCACAAGGACACAGAGCGACACGTTATTCAAATTGGCGCGTTGCTACAAAGAAATACATGGTATATGTCACAATTTAAGTTTATGCACCCTAATTAGGCCTCTGAAAAAGGCATCTTGTTTCTGGATATATCGAGATATATAATTTCAACATTTGCATATTTTTTTCTGATGAAAATCATACACTAAGAAGAAGACAACGGTGGTCACGTTTGATACCAACTAAACGCTTTTAACGGTACACAGTAATGATGCAACCTATATCAACGATAAGAGCATTTGAGCACTTTTAAAACGTCAAAATCATTAAAAAAAAGACCTCCTTCGTGTTTTATATTTTTCTTGCATCATCTCAGTGGTGAGAAGCAAGCTTTATTTGAAGTGGCCTTGTAGCTATAAAGGTTGTTCGATGAGGGCCGCGTCCACTACCCACTGATGATCCGCCCATGTCCCTTCGTCCTTTTATCTCCATGGAAATTAATGATAAATGAAAAGGATAAAGCGATCGGACAGTCCGGTCATCCGTGGGCAGTGGATGCGGCCCCTTTATAGTGGTGGTGATTTTAAGATTTCTATTAGGGTGCGAACTCTTTCATAAAACTCACACGTTGTATGCCAATATACCCAAGATTTGCTATTTGATGTATGTGCAGTGTGGGGAATACTCAGCATTCAACCTTGAATGTATGTAGAGTATACCCCAGTTCCCACAACATTCGCCCTCGATGGACTAATGAAGTAAAAACGATATACCTTGGGCCATTACTGGGGAACAGGCCATCTGGATATGATCGACTTGTTGATCATCAAATGCAAAATATTTTCAATTAAATTTCAGGTTACTTATGAATTGGCATACGAGCCGTATGTCCTGATCCAAAAGGTAAAAGATACACCACACTTTGACCCCCGATTTATGAATACAGACTGGGATAGGTCGTCACACATCTATGCACTGAAACGTGCAGGGTAAGAGAACTATTCCCAAATTCACATAGGATAACAATGACACCTGATCAAATCAAACTGTAAACTGCATTATATATTATTTTAGAGAACGCATTGAGAACTTTAGGGGGTTTACGCAGAGCTCCATATTAAGGTTTGACGTCAATACATACACATGTCATTTTAATGGAATGTCTAGAGCTGCGTAAAGAAATTTCAGTCTGGTCCTTATCCTAATACTTACTGTTTCTCTATGCAGGTATAAGTTTACAGTACTGCCAAAGGTCTTTGTTCTGCAGTACCTTCAATCTTTTAGCAGTTCTGCATACAGCAAATACAAGGAGTGAGTAGGGTTTTACGTTTATGACTCAATATAACTCCCTATCTTATGCAAACTCCAAGATTCTTAATTGTATTTTAAGATAATCGTTATGTAGAAGAAAAATTCTTGCAAATTTATAATGAAAATGTTTCATTTTGGTCATGATAGAAAATTACAGTAGAAGCACCACTCATGCCTCCGTAATGGAATTGTTGACTCGTAATGCTAATACCAATCTTATTTGCAGATGCAGTAGGGCCGTCTGGGCACAGATTACAAGCACAAAGGCGTTAGGCAGTGATCCCTCCGCAGTTAAATGGAAAAGTGAGAAGGGCATAAAGTCTCACAACGACCCAATGGGGAAACGTGGTGAAACATTCGGACAACGTAGTGAAGAATTCAGAAAAGGTCAAAAAGGGAAAACCAGTGTCATTGGGCTCGGGGAAAAAGAAAGAAAACCATATTTTTCAGATGCAGAGAGAACCCAACACAGGGAAAATGCATCTAAGATAAGAAGTGATGAGATGGAAAAGAAACAATCCCTTTGGGAAAAGGAAAATATCCAACAGAATGTTAAATACAGGCCGAATGCAACAAATGGTGCAGAGGAACGAAAATCAAAGTTTTCAGAAAAAAATCAGGTCCAAATTATTACAACGGATGTTAAGTCTAATGTGAAGCCAATGAAGCCAACCTATACCGAATATAAGACCCCAAAGAAATCTAAAGACAATGTAAGGATTAGAGATGAGAAAGAGAAACCACGATTCCCTGACATGAAACAAATTAAATATGATGCACTGAAAAGGAATGTAGGAGACAAGCCAGAAATAAATATCCAAAAGACCCATAGAAATAGGACGATATTTGGCGGAATGAAAAGGAAACCAGCATTTTCACATGTAGAGAGCATAAAAAAGGAGAAAAATAGCAAAAATGGCAACTATCAGGGTGGGATGGCACCATTCTCAAGAATGAAGAAGGAGCACAGTGATAAAACTAACATAAGAACTGAAGTAGAGGAAAGGAAACTAAACTATTCAGACATGGAGCAGATCAAAAAGAATGAGGGTAATAGGAAGGACAGTAAGAAGGGAGGGAAATCACCCTTCTCCAGAATGGGTGCACCTAACGATAATGTGGACTTTGGTAGAAAGAAGGAGGTAGATGCTGAGCTTTCCAAAAGGAACATAAGGTACAATAGTAGGGAAACAATGTAATAGACATAAGGTACAATGATAAGGATCCAAGCCACGTACTGTGAATAGGATTATGGGACAAGCTGTGATGCAATGTAAGTCTACACGTACCCATGATCTATAGTCCCATCCTATTCACGCCATTTCATTCAACACGAGATACTTTGAAAATACTTGATTCAACAAGACGCCATTTAGACCATTGAGCAACTTGAAAAGTGAATCTGCTCCACAGAGATACAAATAGTCCACTTGATAGGTGTACTCTTTAAGATTATTGACGAGTCAAGTAAAACCATTGTCCATTTTTCTATTATCTCCAGATCTCAATTTTTCTACTTGAACTCGTTTATAGAAGGGGCATTATGAAACAAAAAAAAATTCATATCTCAGTTAATTCCCAATCTATGTCCATGAAATTTTTTTGGGGGGAAGTATGACCATAGTTAGATTTTTTGTCACTGTTATCAAATTGTTTTTTTCATTGGGGGGTGCTGTGATTTTTTTTTCATTTTGGCCCAATTCTCCAGATCCATGGATTTGTGTGACATCACAAAAAAAATTGCAACAGGCCCCAGGAGAAGGGGACAATGTCACCAAGGGTCAAAATAGCTTCTTTGGATAGGGGACAACAAATGCCTTTCGTTTCGTTTCCTTCGCAAAAAGGTAAGATACATAAAAAAATTCATAAAAATATTTGTGGCATGAAAAAACCTCTGTGGAGCTGTTATTGCCATATTGGTAGCTTAATTCACTCAATACCCACAAGGTGGCACCACCTTTGGTCCTGTTTGAGCAATAAGATAGCTGTGGCCCCTTTAAGAGAATGGGCTAGCACTTCATTTTCCCATGGGAAAGGAAGGAAATGTAACAAGTAATTGTAACAAGGTCACATCACCTTGACAACACTGTCTGTGATGTTAATTGTAGGATCAACAATGACTGTCATGGATGGATGGATGGATGGATGGGACTATGGGACTTTTGTTGGGACTTTTGTTGGGACTTTTGTTGGGACTTTTGTTGGGACCTTTGTTGGGACTTTTGTTGGGACTTTTGTTGGGACTTTTGTTGGGACTTTCGTTGGGACTTTCAATGGAACTTTCAAATTTTAATACATGTACATATACAGGCTGGACCCTCAAAGGGGTTTATATGCGGATCAACACGTTGAAAGGTACTCCTACAAGGGGGTGCAGGGGCGTACAATTTACCGTGTTGACCCACATTTACTTGACTCGTTTTTTATGGATTCCAGACACATTACCATGCACTATGCACAATAAAGCACGGCACCTTGTTTATGAAATATTAGCCATAATAAGAACAACATTTCTATATCTCAGCTTTTGCAATAAAGAAATGTATCTCACTTCCTCTTGTTGTTTTTATATGGAGCTTATGAATAGTGTTCACCAACTTTACGATTGGAGTACAGCAGGTGAGCACTATATTCTGCACTGTTTATGATGAGCAAATAACAAAAAGTATATTTATTCATCAAATGAATTATAAAGGTATCAGTTACCTTATGGACAGTTTCTCAATGAAAACGTATTTTGCGTCCTAACATCGTACGCTGTTCAGCAATATTGTACCTGTACGTTTTTGTTCAATTAACACGTTTCTAAACGTATCATTGTGTATACGCAATAGGAAAGGGGCCACGCCCCGAGTATACCAGATGTTGTCATTTTTTAGTAATGTGGAATCTCCTTATTGAATAGCTTTGATCTCTATAGATGTTCAGTTCTGTGCATATCTCTCATCGAAAAATTAAGGCACGAACAATAATCCTCGATGTTGCTATTTTATACCATTTACTCATTTCACAGTCTTGATAAATCACATGTATTTAATTGCATACATAAATACATTTACAATTTGATGAGGTCTCAGTAGAAAATAATACGAATTACATAACATGAATTATGTTGTTGGATACTACAATGCATATCTTTCGCACATGGTTGAATATAATAAAGGGCATAATAGGTCGATATCTATCCTGAAGGAACTCCAGGATAACCAGAGGAGAATGAGGGGCAGTAGTATGAACCAAGATGACGGTCGCTCCTGAGCCGCTCCACCATGAGCTGCTGGGGGTTGAGGTCCTAGTTCATCATAGAGCTTCCTCTGCTGGACTGGAAGGTCACAGTTAGAGTTCATGAACTCACTGGTCTCCTCCATGAAGGGCATGATCTCCTCCATCCTAATGAGCTGCTCAGTACTGGGAGGACATGTCATATGGACCTGCTCAACGACTCTATCCACACAGGAGAGTAGCTCTTCAATAGACCTGACCACAGAGAAAGGATTATTAGCAATCATGACTTTCATTGCAGCAGGAACTATTGGTTTATCATGGACTAATCAGACCACAGAATTATGCACCCTGTTGTCCCAAATCTAAACTTTTTTATGCTCAAGGTATACACTCTTGTTCTGTACGCTCATCATTCCGTCTTGTTTATAAAATAACTAGTCCTGTACATGTATACATGGTTCTATTGATGGACGCATCTACTTTTATTGAGACCTGATGTAATATGATGTCAACACAATTACTATCATCTCATTAAAATGGAGTGTAAAAATGTAATTGACTCTCAATTTCTTTTTCGCAATTTGAAAGAAAATGAACAAGAAAAGCATGGTATTGTTTACCTGCATGCACGTGCATAGTCATTCTTGTTGACACGTTCAAAGTACTCCATATCAAAGCTAGCCGTACACTTCTCAGCCTCGGCTACATAGGGCATGTAACACAGGGACGACTGATCTCCATCTGAATTAGCTACTAATCATCGGGAATATTTGAAGAATTACATCAGTGTCAATAGTAATTTAATTAGCACAATAGGTTAGCATGAATGACACCCGAAATGACAATAGAATCAAAACATTCTAACTAATGATTTGATAGTAGGCAGCCTTAATTTCTTGGACCATAGTTATTCAATCAGACATAAAACAAGTAAGACATTAGGGGTCTGTCCAATTGTAAACAATTGGGGGAGACGATATAAATTACAAACATTCCCCCAGCTGTGTTACTTATATAATATATGTAGTCTCATGAAATAAGGGGGTGTGGATGGGGGCCCCCCATGTCACATGTTGATTTTAAAAAATTCATCTCATGTCTCATGTTGAATTTAAGAAAGCACCTAGGGGGTGGGCCTATGTCATGTCACTAATTGTTTTGCCTCATGTCACTAAGGCCCATGTCACATGTCAATTTTCAGAAATGGCCATGTCACCATGTTGAATTTAGTGGTCCATACCCATAAACAAGCCACAGTTTCCCGTCAGAATAGGACCCAGTTTGCCATGAGAATAGGCACATGCAGTGATCCTGCAGTGAGGAGGCCTGAGAAAGGATAAGTACTTACTTAGGGAGTAACTTTGACTGGAAGATTGGTAAATGTGTAAGTGTCAATTGGATGGCGAGAGGGAAGCTAGCAACAAAATCGCACGTCGCCAAAGGCGGCGTGCGTGAAGGCATGCGAGTTTGTTGCTGTATTAGTGCGCATTCCATGTGTGGCAGATGGCCGAAAGACACAGGTTGTTGGTAGCGTCTATCAGGACAGTGAGGTGGCACCATCTAGTGAGTATTGAAAGAACTAAGTCCCACCAGCTAAACCCAGGCCCTATGCACACTACCTCTCTGCACACTACCTATTGCAAAAACAACTAAATTCAACACATTGGATCAAACAGAGAAAAATCTCTTCAACCAATCACAGCACAGCAATAATTCAATGCGGAACACCCCAATATTATGCAAATTAGCTGTATTTGAGTGTAAACTATAATGGGTGCCAGCCTATGTTATGACTACTAAAGACCTGATTAGGTAATTAAGAAAGGTTATTCATAACAAACTGTCTCCCATAAAAACAATGTAAATGTGAAACCTGACTTTTGTATCTGAGGAAAACCTTAAAGGCAGAGAACCTTGCTGATAGTACTCCTCTGATTTCAAAAACAAAAACCAACCCCCTCCCCTTATCGATATCAATCATTTTTTTCCATGCTCCTTATCCAACTTGGCATAAAAAACGTGATTTTTTTACGTAAAGAAAAAAAAAACGTTTTTCTTTGGTTCTGAAGTTTGCCAAATGTTTTTTTTTAAAACGTCAAGACATGTACACACACAAAAGCGTTTTTATCAGCTGTTTATTCTTAGGTAAAAAATCGTTTTTTACCGTAGAAGAAACCTAACAAACTTTTATATTTGGTTGAAAAAACAAACATGTTTTCTGGTTGAAAATTGTTTAAAAAAACGTTTAGAAATGTTTGCTCAACATAATAAAAAAGTTTTTTTTTAACGTATGCTTGCAAACGTTGAAAATGTGTTCTTTGCCAACAGCTGCGCCGCCTTCTAAATGATTTGACAAACACTTTTTTATTATATGGAATATTCATCCCCAGTTGGGCCTCAGGCGGAAGACCCCAGGCATAATTCTACGTGCCATGTATAAATAAGCGCACTTCACTATCTTAACTGTCAACTTTAACCTTTACTATAAAGCAAATAAAACCAACCATTATTGTTGCCGTTGTTGTCATCAGAACAAGTGTCCTTGTACATGGTAAGGTCCTGGAGCTCCCGTTCGTACCTGGCGGCAACCTGGGGTTTGTCTCCACACGTGGACACCAGCCCCAAAAGGCAGCCCCGTGTCTCCTCCCATGCCCTGAAGCGATATAAGGACCGCGTCACAATTACCCATTTCGCATAAAATATTTTGTTCTTTTTTTCAATGTTAAAAACGTTTTTATTGGGTGCCTAAGTTTGCTAAACGTTTTTAAACGTAAAAAATGTCAAACATGTACACAAAAAAGTTCTATAAAAATGTTTCTACGGGGTCTTAGGTAAAAAAAAAGACGTTTTTAACATAAAAGAAACATATCTAACAAACGTTTTAATTTGGTTAAAAAAAACAACGTTTAAAACGTTTTTCAATGCAATGAAAATGTTTTTTTTATATACTTTCTTACCCAAACCTAATAAAAATGTTTGCAAATGTTGAAAATACGTGTTTTTTTGGCCAATTGGGTATATTGGCAGCTGTGAGCGGGGGCTGAGGGCCATCCTCGCGTACGAGCCGCAACATTAACATGAGGTACCCAGGTAGTGCAAAGGAGTGCACTCTTAGGGGGTGGAGGCATACAAATTCTTCATTTCTTTTTGTGTGTGAAAGTGCGTTCACACTATTACAGAGATCAAATAAAATCGCCAGCCCCAGCCCCATTAAAGGTGTCGGGGCTAAGAAACATGACTAATTTGTCAACTTGCACACACCTGCAAAGAAGTCTGGTGGTTGCATCATTTTGGTTGGTGGGCGTCTCATTAGTTGCCCTGATAAGGACGGAGTGACATCTCTTAGAAGCCTCGAGATCATAATCAGAACATTCCTCAGCATGTGCAATAATCGCTCCTTAAATGTAAAATATAGGCATATATATATATATATATATATATATATATATATATATATATATATATATATGTGTGTGTGTGTGTGTGTGTGTGTGTGTGTGTGTGTGTGTGTGTGTGTGTGTGTGTGTGTGTGTATGTATGTATGTATGTATGTATGTATGTATGTATGTATATATATATATATATATATATATATATATATATATATATATATATATATATATAAAATGGTAGTACATTTAATTATTATACAATGGAATAGAAAATAGGATGGAAAAAATAAAAGTTAAGATCAGCATCGTTCGTTATGATTATCAATTAACCAGTCACATTTATGGGAGGGCGAAACTATGGACCTAGTTTGAAAGGGAAGTTTTATTATGTGTGTGTGTTTTCAAATTCCAAACATTATTTGGGTGTTTCTTGGCTGGTAACTGACTTACAGTCCATGCAAGGAAAGGGGTGCCATTGGTCCAGCCTATAGGTGAGGCTCCACTACGCGATTTTTTGGTACATTCTTACCTAATGTTATCCCTATAATGCCTAAGGTATAGGGTTGACATTCCTATATTGTAAACATGAGATTTAAAATTGTAAACATGAGATTTCAGGGGTTATTTTTTGGGTGATCTCTCTCCTATTTACCAACTAACCTGCACCTGCATAGATCTGTGTTTGGATGGGAGTTCAATATATAAACATCAACACAGCAAAATATAAATAACAACACAGCAATCACACAGATCGCATGGTCTTGTACTGTAAAAATCAAACCTGTCTGATATTGAGTTGCAGAGAGTCATCAGTGTGAAGGTCTGCAATATTTACATTAGGTCAACTTGATTTAGTAAACAAAAACATCTTTTGGCAACAAAAATGTGCCTGAGATTGTACACAAAACCTTCCCCACATAAACAAAAAGCTCTCTCAACCTTCTATTTAAACCTTGAAATAATAACAAATACCACTCTATAATCTGTGTTTGTGTCTGCTTTTGTGAGAATAGCTCCGATTTTTGGCAAAAATAGCGTAGTGGAGCCTCACCTAAAGGCATTTTATAGTGTAGTCCCATTGGATGGAATTATGCCGTGCAGGCCGAAAGTAGGAAATTGGGAGTAAATCTGAGGACTCGTCCATCTATAAGCTAATTCTTTTGTTAAAACCTAAGCACTTGTAGAATAAACTTAGAAATGTGACTTTATCAGTATGTGCCCGGGTTCAAGGCAGCACATTAAAAGGATAATTAAGACAGGGCCATTTACCTACCTTTCATCCATATCAAATAGAATGTAAGAAATAATTCCAAAGATCCAGCCATTGCTATAGCTTCGATAGCCGAAATTTCAAGTCTTTCGACAAAAAGATCACCGGCTGTGAGTGAAACTACTTGGAAAACCACAAGTTTATCCCTGTCCACAGGTTGTTGAATAGTGGATAATCCATGAGCAAATATTTCAGCAGGGACCAAGTATTTACTTTCAAAATCCTGATGAGTAGAGATTTCCGTGTGGACATATGATCACAGTGCATCCACAGTAATACAGCAGTAAAATGACATGCAGGTAATTTAATGCTTTTCAGCTAACTACAGGATCACGTGCTAATTGCCATAACCAAGTTGTGTCACGTATCCACTGGGAAGGCCTAATACAGCCATAAAATCACGCAATCATGTATGAGCATTTTTTTCTTTATTATACCATAGGGAAGAATATCCGTCCCAGCTATATATAGCCTAGCCATCTGGTATTGGTGCAACGTTGGCCCCGGGCGTTGGCCCAACATACTCTTGTGTTGGCATGTCGTTTCTGGTGTTGGTTAATTGTCCATTTATCTAGTCTATACGCCAACATCATTATTCATTATTGACGCGATGTGTCAGGAATGACAGGAATGACATTGATCCAACATCTAGCCACCGAAATTCAGACCGGGGGGGGGGGCGGGGGGGGGGCACCCAATTTCTTTTTACACGGGGTCTGTGGCTGGAGGTTGCACAGTCCTTTACCATTGCTTTTAAAAATTAACCCGTACCATTTCTTCAATTTCCCTATTAGGGAAAATAGACCCATTTCTTAGGGAAATTTCAAAGAACATTTCTATTTGTTTTGCCATTTCTGGAAAAGTAGACCCTTGCTTAGGGAATTTCTTTAGGTGGAAAAAATGTGAGAAAAACGTTTTAAAAACAATCCCCACTTTGAGCACTTTCATGAAAAATAATCTGTGTTACTCCAGTCTTGATATATCATTCTTCAAAAGGTCGGTTGTTTCACTTACCAGCCATCTATCTCACCTAACCGATTGATTACAGCCATATCCACTTGGCAAAAAAGACAACGTTTTTTCAAAGTGTCTTTTTTATTGTCATTCATCTCAAAGCTTTTTGAGGGAAATTACATATTAATGCAAATTACTAGATAAGTTGTATTCATGATACAATTTTGTTGTCAAAGGGATGAATAAGAACGCTCATTTGGCTGCAACGATGCAGACTTGCAATAAGAGGCAACAGGAATTAACAGGGTATATACAAGATGAATTTACAAAGATGAATGAAGTAAGCCGGATTGTATGAGAATTTTTGGACCCCCCCCCCCCCCCAAAGAAAGAAGGAAGTAAGGAGGGAGGAAGGAGTTTGCAAACGTTATTATTTGCTTTGGAGGAAAGACGTTTTAAAAAAAACACGTTTGATTATGTTGAAAAACGTTTTTAAACGTTTTTCCAAATAAAAACGTTTGCTATTTTAACCAAATAAACACGTTATTTATTTACGTTTCTTTTATGTAAAAAAAACGTTTTTTAACCTTAAATAAAAACGTTTTTATAGAACATAAAAAAAAAACGTTTTTTGAGTACATGTTTTGATGTTATTTGAAATTTAAAAAAACGTTTCGCCAACTTGGGAACCAAATAGGCGTTATTTCAATGTTAATAAGGCCACACCAAAAAAATACGGATTTTTGTTTTGAAAAAATGGTGCGAGCGAGCGAAAAAAAAAAGAATTTTTAAGAATTTTTTGGCATCCAATGGATTCCTTGCTTTAAAAGTGAGGCGAGCGAAGAAATTTTATTTTAAAAAAGAGAAAACTTGTAGAAAGTGAAGCGAGCGAAATCCGTAGACGAGATTTTTTTCAAAAAAAAAAATTTGTATTTCCGAAAATATGGAGAGGGAAATCTGTAGACCAACTTATTTTTTTGGTGTGGCCTAAATCGTGTTTTTTTTTTCGCCAAGTGGGTTTTTGAATTCTATTGTAATCCAGATTCAGAGAACCAGCTGATTCAGCAACCAGCCAAAATAGGTCGAAGCTGATGTTGACCCAATATGTTGCACCAACGTTGGGCCAAGGTTACGTCTTTTGGGGAGAAACGCTAACGTGGCGCCATTTTCGCTTGTAAAATATGAGCAGTAAACTTTCGCCGGAACCAGGGACACACTTCCGATCATACAGGTGTCTCCTCGAAAGGGTTCACGCAGAATCCTGGGGTCAGATGTTGACGTAGTGTGTAGAACTTACGCTAGATGGACTGTAGGTCAGGGGCACCTAGTGTTTGAAAATTTAAGATGCAAGATAGGCCAAGATACCCATGGAAATTTTGAATTCATTGTAAATTATTAAAATACTACAAAAAATTGATCAAAGGGGAATTTGGGCAAATGTTACGACGTCAAACTCTGAAGACTTAGATAGTTTACCTGAAATTTGAGCTGACTGACCCCCCCCCCCCCCCACACACACACACACTCACACAAACTCCCAACTATGTAGTTCTGTCGTCAGGGATGAAAGTCACAGAGCACGAAAATCCCTGAAATGGTCCAATATCGGCCCAAAAACCTGAGTTTTTATATGAATATATAGGCTTTTGGAATTTCAAAATCCCTGAAATCAGGGAAATCCCTGAAGACTTTCATCCCTGTGTCGTTTAGACACATTAAATAGGCCTATGATTAAACTTATTTATGGCTGTCAAGGTTCATCAATCTAGAGACAGCCGTTTCTGTAAGATTTTTTATCCCGTCTTGACTGGGGGCATAACAAATTTTGACCTTTTTGAGGGGGTAGGGGAATCAAAATTTTAACAGCTTTTCAACGAAAAAATAAATTGCTCAAGTACTTGCACGGTAGATGTTCAAAAGAGGGGCACAGGAATTTTAGTTTATGCGGGAGCATAGGGTAACTTGCCCAGTTCTCGGACAGTTTTATTTTTGGGAGACTACTAAACTGGCCAAACTCTGTTTCCTACATTTAGGCTCAGCAGGATGCATGGATAGGGCCCCTTGGTATCATAATAAAAAGTATCCCTAGCTGAAGCCTAATATTTATAGTTGTTATAAGGAGTTTTGTATAGACATTCAAAAATGCCCAGTTCTCGGACGGGTGTACCAGTTCACGGACAGCCTCTGTATTTTAAAGATATCTTTACAAGCTAAAGAAGCCTCACCACCATTATTAGATATTGATAAACTAGAAGTCTTGATGAATTTGCTAGTATATTCACTCTAATTTTGGTTTTAGAATATCAATTATCAAAATTGTCAGGAAACAGGCATGTCATTGTGCCCAATTACCGGACACCGCATTTTCAATGGTCCAATTCTCGGACACAAGTTTCAAGTAATACCAACAGAGGGCACCACACACTTTGAAATTTATCAATTTGCCATTGAGAATAGACATCTATTAGATATAACAAGAGGAAATCAAAATAAAATAGGTTTTATGGTCTGAAATAACATTTAGCTAACTCCAAAAAATCGTCCGAGAATTGGACCTGTCCGAGAACTGGTCAAGTTACCCTAACAGATTTGACTGCAGCCCACAGGAGGGAAGTTCCTATGCACACGCACCCCCCCCCCCCCCGATTTCTACCCTGCAACAGTAATGAGAACATTCATTTCTACCTTTACTCTGAAGGGGGCGTTGGTATACAAGAGGCCTGCAATTGTAGGGCAGTCTCGTCCGGTCGGGATTCTAGGGGAATAACCTCTCGTGTTTGGGGATTGTGGGTCCCCATTTTCTGGGGTTTATTACTACGCATGGTACCGGCCTACATTTTACCACTACAGCAACCAGCGGCCGGAACTACTTTCACCCATTTGGGAAAGCATGCGCATAGAACCTTTACTTTGATATACATGTGCAAATCCAAGGGGTTGAGTTAATTCAGGGATGAAAGTAGACTATGACAAAAAACCTTGAAAAAGGAAACAACTTTAAATGCACAGTATATGCCCTCCAGTCCCATTCATAAGTGTTAAAGGGGGGCTAGCACGGCGATTTGCAACATGGGTACCTACCAAAAGAATGTGAACAAATCCGTGGGGCCCAGCAAAAAATTTGCGACGATCTGATTTCTCAAGGGGTGGTCACGTGACTTGTTTAGGCGGGTATGTCTTATCCGTGCCAGCCACCCTTTCAGGGATGCCACTCACTGATCCCAAAAAATTCGGAAATCCTCCTGATTTTCTCAATTTACTGTAGGAAATACCTGTAGGAATAAAATAAAAAATTCGGAATTCCTAAAAAGTTAGGAAAAGTGGCATCTCTGCACCCTTTAAAGGGATTATGTGTGTGTGTGGGGGGGGGGGGGGGGCTTGTATAAGGGGTGTAGTTTGCCCTCAAATAACAAGAAAAGCTGTTTTTCAAGATGTTCGAATACTATACCCAAAATGTGCACCATATATTGTGGCCTATTGCAGAGTATGACCTGGGAATATTACTGTATAGCTGTATTCTAAGGTCCTGTTCAGATAGCATACCCAAAATATGCACATTATATACTGGTAGTGGTGCTTTTGCACAACACGACCTATGGTCCATGTACAATGTTTAATGTATGGAGATAGGTCAAAGGTTCAGGGAATATGACCAATATAGTTACATAGTGAAAGCATATCGCGCAGAAAAGGGATACACTATCCCACTCTTCTAGCATAACTGCAGCTTGCTGAATAATTTCTGGAGAAAATGTGCGTACATACTTGATGGAAACCCCATGACCTTAATACTAAATTTTGTCCCGGTCTTACAATCATCAGCTAAAGATAATTTAGGGTTTGTCATCTCTTTATCATGATTGCAATTATGAAAGCAAAACACAAGAATGTAATTTCTGTATTCCCCTTCTCTTTATTTCTATAATAGTGGTTTATGATCGTGGCCTCTCCTTCTTCTCCTTGTACAAGGCGAGCAGTGACACGTTGGCCACCTTTACAACCTTGAAACGTACACCGGGAATATCACCGACGGCGTGACCCTTACGACCGAATCCAGCAACGAGTACCTCGTCGTTCTCCTGAAAATAGAGAATGGAGAAACATGTTATCAGAAGGTATAATACCATTTAATGTAATGCTGCAACAGAATACCTGATCATTTTTAATTTTTGTATTCGACTTATTACGGTTCCCAAAGCGTAGCACTTTCTCGCCTCCTTTAAAAAAGACTGCCCAGGTTCCGGTCAAACTTATGGTATGAAATGTTTATTTGCACCAATGATTACAAAATAACGGCAACATCTACATCCTGTTGTAGTTATAATTTGGTAAATGATGGTCTCCTTAACAATATCACCCCGTTGTTTTATGTAGAAAAGCAAGATTCAAGTTTTAATGACAACTGCAAACAAACATGTCATACAACAATTTTGACCGGAACCTGAGCAATTCCGCGAAAGGACGTAAGAAAGTGCGACGTTCTCGGGAACTGTAATAAGGTGAATGTAGAATCATTCTAAAACAATTTCAAACATTTTATTTCAGGGTAATATTTTTCTACCCTAATTCGGTTTGTAACATCTTCCCAGAGTGAGAGTTCCGCCTTCAGGACGTGTTTCAACCTCCTTCCACACATACGTGGATTATAGTTTCACCTTCTTGAAATTTTGCCAAAATCAGTTTCCAAAGAGAGGTCGACATCTTAAAGAGTTTTTTTTGTTTGGGTAATTCTTAGAGAGAATCTCACAGTATCTTATAGTGAAACAGGACACAGGACGTGTCTCTTTATCACTGAATTTGACACAACTGAGTAGAATACTTACCTCAATGAAGTTCAGACAACCATCACGGGGGACGAAGGCTGTGATCTTCTTTCCGTTCTTGATGAGCTGCACACGGACGCACTTCCTGATAGCAGAGTTAGGCTGTTTGGCCTCGACTCCCCTGTTCAAATCAAGCAATGATAAGGTTAAATAACATGGATATTCCAACTACCGTAAACTCCCGCATATAAGACACATCCTCTAGGCCAAACAAAATGCTGGGGCGTCTTATAGCTTTCTCTCAAGTTGGGGGTGCGTCTTATACGAGGGGTAATTTTACTATAGAAATGTACTAATCTTACAAATTTCAGCCTTAAAATGTGTGTCTTATACGCGAAAATGCATGTGCTAAGTTTTGGGTGCGTCTTATACGCACAGCGCGTCTTCTAAGCGTGAGATTACGGTATATGGGAACAAAATGTTTAATATATTTACGCCCTTACAATGACTTGAGCGTCGCTCAAACATCAGGTATAACTCTGTATCCTATTACATTTTCTCCAGGAAATATGTGACCCCTGATTAGTGTACAATGTTTTAAACATACATGCAAACTCCGGACGAGAAAAAAAAACGAGCCCTAAAAAGTGATGAGATGTTTTCTAAGTGCCATCAAACAGTGGAAATTGGGGAGGTTTGGAGGTCTCCCCCAGAGAAAAGTTTTGAATTTTGAGAAGTCAAATGGTGCATTTTGGTGGTTTTGTGTCAGAATTTTTTTCTAAGACCACCCCGCTATATAAATGGTATAATAATATTTCATTGGAGTGAGTGAGTAATAGATGTTTAACGCCATTTCGACAGCTAAGGTCATGTTCATGGCGAAAACTACATTACACAATTTCACAGAGGAATGTGTCAGTGCCTGCGCATATGTGCACCACACACATCCTGAGGGGATAGGAAAGAGGAGAAATAGACCCTTTTAAGTGGGCTAGGGAAGCCCATATCTCATTGGATCTGGATGAATCACAAGACTGACACTGACAGATCATAGAAAAACTGAGAAAACTGAGGCATGTATGTTTAAATCGCAGAGAATATTTAATGCTATCACTCAGTCTACCACATTTGTTGACCGACATGTGCTTCAGAGGTTCCTTAGATGAGTAAAATCTTCATGATTCATCTGAACTCAAGGATTTCATCACAAACACAATTTCAGTCACACTCGCTTACAGTGTACGTTATTTCAATGTAATGCTATTGTCATTAAACCGTCCATAGTTACCATCTGGGTTGTCGTATGACTTGACTTTAGCCTAGGTTTCCCACTCACACGGCCACTAAGTGACCAATCAAGGATGTGTAGTCGAGTTGTAAATTAGATCAGATTAAATCATGACGACTCATTTGGTAAGGGACCAAACCTCAATATATTGGAGACGGCACCCCTCCCCCCCCCAAAGTTATCAACACGTTTATAACGATGGATCTGGGGAAAACCACAAGGATCTACTGTTTGGGCCAAGAGTGTAATAATTCTCATAAATATGGATTTTTGACATTCCTCACAACACCAAAGCACCCTTAAGAAGCTTATCTATGGGGTTGGGGCCAAGTTGTCCTGACTACGTTGACATGTCTTGAAACGGAGTGCCTCAGAGGTTCCTTAGATGAGTAAAATCTTCACAGATATCTGAACTCAAGGACTTCATCACAGACAAACTTCATTTGTACACGTAGCAATATTTGCGTTGATAATACCCACTCCTCACTCTTTGATTGCCACAAGAGGAGGAAATTTGAAAAAGGTCAAAAACTCTAGGAAAGACAATTGTAATCTACTCTCAGGAAAAAAAGAAAATTGCCCCTCTTAAATATACCACTAGACTCTTTACCCCCAAAGGCCAGACTAAACATACAGGTGAGAATATTCTCGTTGCAAGTAAAAATATCTATCTACGTGCTTCAGAGGTTCCTTAGATGAGTAAAATCTTCACGATTATCTGAACTCAAGGATTTCATCACATACACGTCATTCAGTGTAGAGCCTACACAGTATATTAAAGTAAGTCACATGTCAATACAAGATTATTAGCTCCCCCCCCCCCCCCCGAGAAGCCCCCATAGGCACAGTGACGACACTATCACTGTAATTCGAATTATGGTGTTCCAAGATGGCAGAAGCTGACCTCAGTCACTTATTTCTGCATTGAATTATAGGATATGTATGCATGCCTATTTGAAGGATCTTCTTTGGACAGTTTGAACTATTGACATCCCAGCTGATGACCCAAGACTTGGTTTTGCTGAGTACATACTAGTTCATGCAGGAATGTCACTTTTAAAAGTTGGTGGCATCACCGTAATTTAGAGAATGGTATCACTGTAATTCTGTTATTGAAATTTCAAGATATCACAATAGTTCTGTGTAAGTCTATCACTGTAATTCTGTTCATATCTAAGACAAAGTACATGACATTCTAAAGCTAGAAATCTAAATTTATGTCAGGGTGCTCCAGAATTAGTGATACTTGTTTTGAATTACAGTGATACCACGTTTTAGCGGAATAACAGTGATACCAACAAAAACTTGCAGAGCCTACGACACATAAACAATAGCATGCGTCTGATTAAATGACTGACCCATAGTTGGAGCTGTGCCCCAGTCTGCTGTGGATGTAAGTTCTACCCCTTGCACACGTACTAATTTACACATTTTCATTTGTTTACAAAGTGCCCTGCAGCCATCTTGAAACACCGTAATTCAAATTACAGTGATAGGGTCGGGGGGTGGGGGGAAGGGGGTATTAATACGTGAGTCCCTGCAGTGGCGGATTTAGAGGGAGGGGGCGCGGACCCCAGAATTTCCTCAAAAACAGGGTGTGCGCCGCCTCCAGAGATGCCACTCACTGACCGACAAAAAACAGGAAAACTGGACTTTTTGGATACATTTTCCCAGGAATTTAATATAATTCAATGCAGGAATCCTAGAATGAAAACCTGGTAAACCAGGAAAAGTGGCATCACTGCCCCTCCTTTTTCAAATTCTGGATCCGCCACTGGGCCCTGTCTAATTAACATCAAGATTGGTAATGTGATTTTTTTTTAATTAAAGCCTATAATTATCCTGATTACTGTAATTCCAATTCTAGCTGACTGAATTGGGTACGTCTGCGTACAGAATATTGACCGAGATTAAGCTTGCACATTGACTGGTATAGTTTCAACTAGATGTCTTCAGTAAAAAATTAGAGTGTTAGTTTGTATAAATCATTGGTTTCATACAACTTTATCATCATCAGACATAAATTGAACTCCAGCAATGTTCGGACATAACAGACCAAGTAGCAGAGGTATAATCAAAACGGCAGTATTTGGCGGAGCCCCATGCTAAGGGGGGGGGGGGGTCATAATTCCTTCTGATAGGTGTTATCCCATTAAAATCAGAAAGCATCTGACCAGCCAAATTAGACAACATTCTTAATAGTTTATTAAGGTTGAACAGAAGTTCCTGACAATTAACACATTCAGATATGAAAACATTTGGGTGAGCATTATCAAAAATTTATGGTAGGTAACAGTAACATACCCTCTAGCTAATGGAACTAACCACAAGTCATTTATGGGTACTGCCCACTCACTAACCACCATTAATACACCCCTGAAGTTTTGTCTACAGGAGTTTCCCTTTGTCGGCCCCGCCAAATCCTCCCGTTTCTAGTATAACACCACGACCAGATTTAACTGGGGTGCCCATCCCCTTTATTTATTATAACCATGATAGCTAACGGTAATTAATTGAGTAGGGGCGATTAAGGGAGTATGTGTGTGTGTGTGGGGGGGGAGGGGCGGGTTAGTGTGGGGCCGCATGCAATGATGCAAAATGTAGGAATGTCTGAATCCTGATTTAATGATTTGGTAGGTATAGATGAGCCAAAAAGTCACATATTCCATGGAGCAAGAATCCAGCATGTCTTCAGTAAAAAATTAGAGTGTAAGTTTGTATGAATCACTGTTTTTCATACGACGGTATCATCATCAGACATAATGTGGATCTATTTTAAGAATCGAAAGAGTTGCTATAAAAGGGCTTTCCTGAATTTTCTCACTGGAACTGTTAGATTATGTATAATGGCAGTTTTTGAGTTGGCGCCCTCCACAGCAGCTTTATATTTCTTGTTTTAAGAATGCCACTTGAAACTGCACCTTATAACCAGTCACTGAGGGTAATATCGTAAAACTCTGCATAATCAGCCACATGCACATGTAAGCGGCAACCTCCGTGCCGACGGACCAGCTGGGATATGCACAATTTCAGTGCCTTAAACTTTCAACTCACGTTAGCATCTTCTATGCGCAATGTGCCTTATATGCTAGGTACTGTTGTAAGTCGGTTGATATGAGGGTCTCAGCCATTTCTTAGTGATAAAAATAGTCAAAGTCCTGTCACTGGGAAAATCTGGAGGCCCCTCAGACTCCCTAGCCCGCAACTATATGGAATTAGTAAAAACTATGTATTGAAAAATCATGAGTCCAATAAACTGTTATGGGTCTACATAACCATAACAAAAAAATAGTTTATGGTCACACATCTGCCAGCTTAGGTTTGTTTGTTTTGGGTGATTTTACTTCCACTTATATCACTTAGAAGTTAGCAGAGTTACTGTGGTTCACGGACATTAAGTACTTTCTCTTCTGTTTGTACAGGTATCTAAAAGCTGCTTGTTCAAACAGCTAGTCCATAAGCGTGAGCCCGGGCCTACATGCTTTTCTTGTCATGCTGCTTGCCTCACACAGCAGTGATAGCATCTATGGATGAACGAATCTATGAGATGAATGATCGAATCTATGAGTGTGGGGTGAGGGGGAAACTGCTACTGTGGCTTCATTCCCCTACTCTTCTGGAAGGATAGCAAGTGTTCGTTTATTTGCCTGCCAGACAAACAACATCTTTGATCACTCAGACATGGTTCACTAAAGGGGACCGCAGATGGGCCCGACTGGGCCGGCCGATCGTGACGTCGGGGACATCTGCGGGAATGTCCGATCCAGTTGGTCAATATCAAACATGTTCAATGTGATCGATCGGATCGGTACGACCCTAGTTACCGATCGAGTCTGGCCCGTCTGCGGCCACCTTAAGGGGGAATCCCATGACAAAAGAAAAACATGTAGGCCTGGGCCCGTGCATATGGACACCTACTGCCCACTGTTAGAATGGAAGGAGAATTTCTCCTTTGTAGACTCCTAATAAAGTTATTTTGTGCCCTCATCATGAAGGTCCCCACTCCACAAAAGGAGTGAGTGGTGGGCATTTATCAACGGGGGGTGGGGGCATTTAGAGGTGCCTTGGCTAGACAGCCACTTGGGTGTTATCAAAGTACTTATGCTTTAAGTGGAATTTGCTTCATACTCACACTTTCTCAAGAACAATTCCCTTGGCGTGAGAAGCGCCTCCGAAGGGGTTAGCCTTCCAGCGGGTGCCAAGATGGGATTTCTTGTAGTCCTTATCGTGCCACCTCTGGTCCCGACGGTGGTCACGCAGCTTACGGGCCGTTCTCAAACCACTTGGCTTACCTGTGAAAGAAAACAGAATGGTTGAATACATTTTTGACCATCTAAGTTCAAAGGAATTTATGTTTATTAGCTGGAAGGAGGTGTGATGTTTCTTTTAGGGTAGGTCCAAGGCCAAGCTACATAACATAGACATGCACTGAAAATGGATGAAACTGGCACTCAATCGATAGTTCCAGACCCATGCCATGATCATTACAGACAATGGTCATTTCGGACCTCAATAACTTCAGGACTATTCATTGGGGATCGAGCCCCTGAACTTTTTTTTTTTTTTTTTTTAAATAACTCCCAAATATTTGTTGTTTTCTTACCTTTCTTTTTTCCAATATGGAAAAGCAACAGTCACCATACTGGCATACAATTTCAAAACAACCCCCTTTTACCCTTCTTGATTTCATGCTATCGTAGTTTGAAAGTTGCGACTATCATTTAAAACACATACAAAACGAATTTGCCCAAAATGCCAAATCGGCAAATGCAAAACAACCAGCATGTGGGCTTCTGTACGGTGTGTATTCTGACACTTGTCCACGGTTGACACTGCCTCACTCTTCAGTGCTTCTTTCCATAAACTGTCACTCGGGTTCTTACTATGACATGGCATCTGGACTAACCAAGCCAGAGGACAGAGGATTATGAATTCCTTCAAATATATACGGTTAGTTGCATCTCAATCAACCAATGCCGGTATTATTTTGGGTAGTCTGTCACAACTCACTGTCAAGCCACGCCAGGCAACAGTGAAGTGACATCCGCAAAATTAAGCTTGCAAAACATGTCAGGTTTTTCATTGAAACAATCATCTTTGGGCGAGCCAACATATATGGATCAAATGGAAAGATAGTCAGGGAGACGGGCGTCATGGAATTTAGCTACCAATATTGTCTTAGCCGTGCAGAAAGGTAAAATTATAGGTGAACACGTGTGAAACTCACCCATGATGGCGGCTGTCTTGTAGCAAAAGAGAGAGCTCACGTGAAGTCCGGCGAGAGTTTACCGAGGATTGCTGGTTCCCGCCTTTCAGTATTACGTCGTAAAATGGTAGACGGAGAACCAGCAAACTAGGTCAGGCCGATCATGTGACTTCTGATATTCAAGATGGCGAGACTGTCGGTAATTTTCTGTGTTCTGGGAGTTGGATTTTCTACGGTTTTTGCCAGCCAGGATGGAGTCCCGGCACTATTTTGGACAAATACTAGGTGAGTAGACCATTTTTTTTTTCAGAGCATCAAACCCTTTTCCAATCGAAGCAGGCGCTGAAGGACAACTTTGCCTTGACAACCCAGTGCCAGTTCCTGCCAAACCCAAGTTAGCGAAGTCAGCCTAAAATTTGGACTTGCACAGAAATACACAACTCATATATCAACTGAAAGAGCTTGAAAATCGGAATTCAATGCTTTTTGAATCAAGTTGATACACATAGTAGAAGCTTTTTTACATCAATTTATAATTTGGAGATGAAAATATCTTTCTGCCATTCCCCACCCTGTGTATTCACTCAAATATTTAGATAAGACCGACCATTAAACATGCACTATACACAGGGGATTTAGACTTCATTGCATATAATTACTGATAGAGTCTGTTTGCATAGGCCGATCTACTAACCAATTACACCACCTTAAAGCTTAGAAATTGGACAATAGGATATCCAAAGGTCATCTACTTTCAACAGTTTTAAGTTTTTTAAAAATCAAGTTGAAATCCGAATTTTAAAACAAAATTTAAAAATAATTTGTTATTCTGCATTCACTAGATTCAAAATCGCAGAAAATCGCAGCATAGTATCTGTAAAAACTGAAATTCTTTTGAGTCAAGAGATATTCTAGAATAGCCCTGTTGGTTCAGTAAGCTTCCTTAAGAAATATTTTTTATGAAAAATTGATCCAAAGATGTACAAGTTTGCGAGACCGCCCTGCGATTAATAATCGCTTAAAATTTGTCAAAATCCTGTCAAAATGTAGTTCAAAATGTTGGTTACAAATATATAATATTGTATTTAATTTAACTTTTACTCTAAAGGATAATATCCTTGTCTTTCTGCTTTAAGAACATGGCCACTCATGTGACTCAAATAGGATGGTCTGACAGAATCACTAAATTCACTCAATTGTTCACTCTCTGAAGCATTAGATAAAATAGGAATGAAGTACAATATTGTGCCAATCAGATAGAGCTATGTTTTTCCTTTAATTTGATACTATATAGAAGTAAATCTGCCCAGTAGAAACCCCAGAATCAATATTTTTCTAACGTATGTTTATCACTGTGGCAGATACATGGAGCAGGCAGCCGAATTCAGCTGACTTCGCTACCCAAGTCGGCAAGTGGGTTGGGCACTGACACTATGACAATACTGTCAAAAATTTTGACAAAATATTATCATTATGTTATCATGTGATGTAGCTCTAGACTAAGACTCTATAATTATTGTGTGGCTTAATATAAATGTGTAGAAAAGATACATACCATTGAAGTTCAAACATTGCCATTGAAAAAAAATATAAGATAAGTTAAAGGTAGGCACTTACCTAATTTTTAAGACTTGGTTCTATGCACTCTAGCTAATGATCTATGGATAGATCTTGCAAAACTGATTGATTTTGCTTTTTGAATGAAGTCTTTATGTGAATTTAAAGCAAAGTTGTGGACATTCAAAGACTTGAAATTCAGCCTATCGTTCTGCCACAATTAACCATAGTTAAGAGTTTAATTGTGATCCAAATTTTGTGATCGACCAAGGCCCAAGCTGGTATCAATCATCATTTAATTACTTAAATGCCTATTTCTCATGAACAATTGAAGCTAGCAACATGATTTAAAAAGTGGATTGAAGGTCATCACAAGGCAGATGTGACCATGCATGTGATGACCTTTTCCAAGATCAAGGTCATTTTAAGGTCAAAGGTCAATGTTGCAGAATCAGGCAAATGAGTACTTCCCATAAAAAAACTTCAGCTAGAAACTTGATATAAGACATAGTTGAAGGTTTTTTTTCAGTGATTCAGTGAACAGGCATGTAGTGACCTTGGCCAAGGTCAAGGTCACTCCAAGGTCAAAGTTATGAAATTGGAGTAAAATCAACACATCTCGTGATATATCAAGGCTAGAAACTTCAGATAAAGACTGGGTCTAAGGTCAGGAAAAGACAGAGATGACCATGCATATTGTGACCTCCAGGTGACCTTGGAAAGATCAAGGTCATGTCAAGGTCAATTTTATGAGGTAACCATGCACGTAGTGACCTTGTCCAAGGTCAAGGTCATTTTAAGGTCAAAGGTCAATGTTGTGGAATCAGGTAAATGATTTCTCCTCATGAAAAACTTAAGCTAGAAACTTGGAATTAAACATAGTTGAAGGCTTTTTCAGAGATTGATGTGAACAGGCATGTTGTGACCCTCGCCAAGTTCAAGGCCATTCCAAGGGTAAGGTTATGAAATAGGAATAAAATTAACACATCTCATGATTTATCAAGGCTAGAAACTTGGTAGGCCTCTCCCTGGGCCCTTCCCTCCCCCCCCCCCCCCACCATATGACTGAGTCTGATGTTCGAACTTCAAAGAAAAGTCCTACTAGTCAGTCACATAGAAGCCCTGGAAGTCACCCCCCCAGCCCCAGCCTGGGTCCAGGGGCACCTCCAGGTGGTCCCTCCAGTGGTGAGCCTATAGGTGTGGTACAGTGGAGGAGGTGTGAGTGCTAATCTCTCACTCCCCTTCACAGTGCTAATAGATCATGATTTTGTTGCTGCATAGAAAACATACTGTTCCCTATTGGAAATACAAAATCTTAACATTTTCTAGATCTTATTTAACCAGGGAACATGTGAGTATCATTTTTATTAATGTGAGATGTGAACTTCATGCCATAAAATGCTCCATAAGTTAAGTTCTAAATTCACCTGGGATAAATATATTCGTTTCTTCTCCAATTCATTAAATAAATACATGCATATTGTAGCCCTCTCCAAGGCCTTCAAAATGACACCCTTTTTGTCAAAATCCACCAGTAAACAGCTTCAGAATCAATATGTAAAGATATGTCAGATTGAAGTCTGCTATTTTTGCTCTATCACACTTTGGGCTTCCGCGCACAGCAGACCCGCACACGGGAGTTGCGTCAGTGCCTATTAAAGCCAATAAAGGATAATTCCCTGACCACTTTGTAAACCTAGGCTAATATATTGTAATTAACTTACTTTTCAATCAATCAAAGAATGATTAAATTGAGCACAGCCACAGTCACACTCAGGGACCTCCGTCACCGGGTATACTATATAATATGTAAATATAACCTACCCTATATTATAGGTAGGCTATAATGACCTAGGCTAGTGGGATAAATTATCAGCCAATTAGATAATTCCCAGCTATTCACTGTGAACTTCTCGTGGGGCAGATACAAATGTTGGTCACCTATTAAAACTTTCGGCTGGTCCTGGATGCACAATAAACTTTAATTTTATGCATTAGCCGCAGTTCATATGCAGGTACACTAGTCGGCTTGTGGGAAGTATAACATACGGCAAGAAAGTGTGACTTTTCAGGAAAGTTGTTGACAGTTTTTGGACTTAAGGTAGCGAAGTCAGCCAAAAATCCGGACCTCAACAAAATTACGGAAATCATACAACAAATGAAAGGGCATAACATTTGCAATCTATAGATTTTTGAATGAAGTTGATACTCCTATTAGAAGTATTTCTATGCCACTTTATATATTGGCGATGTGAAAATCTTTGTCATTTCTCAACCCCACATTTTCATCAAAATATCCAGATAAGACCGACCATTAAACATACACTGCGCGTGGGGTAATTGGACATCACTGTACATAATAACTCATAGATTTTGATTGGAAAGGTCTATCTACTAACCAAAAACACCACCTTAAAGCTGAGAAATAGGAGATTAACTTATCTTAGTGACAATTTATTACTGAAGGTGAAAAGGTTTTAAATATCAAGCTGAAATCAGAAACTTGATTAAAATTTCATTAATTTTTTGATATCATGCATTCAGTAGATTCAAAATTGCAGAAAATCGCAGCCCTATTGCTGTATAAGCTGACCTTATTCTGACTAAAAAGAGGTTGAGGAATAACCCTGTTGGTTCTGTTAGCTTCTGTAACAAATATTTATTTAGGAAAATTGATCTATTAGTTGTACAAGTTTCCAAGACCGCCCTGCTCTTAATAATCGGTTGATATCATCTAAAATCCCCTCAAAATGTAGGACTAAATGTTGGTCACAATATCATTACATTGAATCATGTCTAGCTTTGTCTAGAAAGGACAATAACTATGTATTTCTGCAATAAGTGCATGGCTGTTCTAGTCACTCTTACAGTGTGGTCTGACAGAATTTATAAAATCAACCAATTGTTTTCCATCATGATCAGCAAAAAGTTATGTGACAAAAGTAAAATACTATATCAGTGAGATAGAGATATGTTTCCTCTTCAATCTGATACTAATTTGAAATAATTCTGACCAGTAGAACCCTCAGATTCAATGTTTTACCAACACCTGTCCAGCACTGTGACAGATAAGGGGAGTGGGCAGCTAGATTCGACTGACTTCGCTACTTAAGGAAATCTATTGAGAATGCAAACTCCAATCCCCCTTTTCTCTGTTAGTAGTTTCTATCACCCCTTTCATTAACATTCTCTCTACCTCCTCATCCAGGACTGAGTGGCCAATATCTTTGATCGCGTAGGCTACGTAGGCACTTACCTACCCCCAGTGCATGGTTCTGCTGCAGTGGAGGTGTGAAACTGTGATAAAGCTGAAACTGGGGAGTGCTAAACTCTCCTTTCTTTGACAGCTCATTGTGTAGCTATTTATTGGAGGATCTTAACAAACATGGACTCATTTCAAAAGGATTGATTTGGGGTTTAATATGAATCTGTTTGAGAAATAATTGATGCAGGCAAACATCCCATTCTCCCCAAGTGAAGTAAACCCATAACTTTGAAAGCATTTTTTGGTATAAAGGCCAAATCTCACATAAAAGAGAATAGTTCCCACACTTTCTACAGAAAAAAATGGTTTAGAAAATGTCTAGGATTTTTCTTTTCATAGGGCAACAGGATGTTTGCCAGACCCCACAATAATTCTAGCATGCCATTCGCTATCACCCTTCGAACAGCTTCTCCATGTTAGGTCCTTGTCTGTTTGACAGAATTCAATCCTATGTATATTATTTATATAGCAATGAATAGAGCTGATAAGAATAAGTGGATTTCCTTTTTGAATTAAGTCTATATGTCAATTTAAAGGGAAATTCTGACCAATTAAATATCTCATATCAACTCCATAATTTTGCACCAATTCTGTCAGATCGCTAAAAACGCAGATCATATTAAGTCAAGATAAAATCTCTTTAAATTGTTAAAATTTTATATGATACATTGATTTTCAACCTTTTATAGGGAAACTCTTCCATGGGGAAACTCTTCCATACATGAAAAGGAAATAGTCCAAAATGATGATTTAAGAGATGTAGCCACTCTTGTATGTGATATGCTTGATCACAAATCTGGACCCTATTTAAACTCTTAACACTGGCAGAATTTTGGGTTCGATTTGGGGTCTTTGATCAGTCATAACTTCCCTTATACTTGGCATATAGCCTTCATTTAAAGAGCAAATCCACTTCTTTTGATGAGATTTATCCATTGCTTAATAGATAAAATGCATGGGACAAAGTCTTGAAAACTAGGTAAGTGCCTAGGCCGTAGGGATAGGGGACCCTTTTCTGGACTGGGCATACCAGGAAGAGAATCCAAACTCTCCTTGTCAGGTCTGCCATATAACACCCATTATTTGAAAGATAATTGTCTTGTGAATCCCTCAATGTAAGTCATTTGCACATGTGGTTACAACAAGCAAAGTTACGAGGATTCCACCAAAATTGAGTATTGACTTAAACACAAATTTATTCATGAAAAATTCACCCTTTCTTGCTGTATAGGTCTCTAGCATCATATACGATGGTGTGGCCTTCACCTAATTCCAATACACATCCAGCATCACATAAGTCCTTTATATCTGATCCAAAGAACCGATAAAGTCTTAGTCCCTTTATTTGGGGTAACAAAAGGATGTGTATTCTGCATACAGCCCAGTATTGAGTTGAGCAGGGTCATACGACGATGATACGTGATATCTGAAAGTCACGTTGTCGGCCAATGTAATATGCAGGTTTAATAGCCTACTACTATAATGCCAATGACGATGTTGCACTTAACAACTGATTCATTAGGTCACTCAAAAAAAGAAAATACCGTAATCTCCCGCGTATAAGACGCGTCTTATACGTGAGGTTTTAGTTCTCCCTGGATCCACAAGGGGGACACCAAGAGCTTCATTTTGATATATTACACTCCCCCTAAGTCATATTATGACATAGATGGCTCCAGTGGTGTCTGGGAGGCCAGAGCTACACATAGCTTTTTAAATTTTGAAAATCCATTCAGTAGAAGAAAAGTTATGAATATTTCATTCTTTTGGGCATAATACAAAACTCTAGGTGCGTCTTATACGCGCACTGCGTCTTATACGCGGGAGATTACGGTAGTTGTTTCTCATCCCCGATCCATGAAAAAGGTAACAAGGGAAGATTTTTCTGTTCTTTTTTTTTCTTTGTCTTTTTAGCACACCATGAATTCAGGAATGTGATTTCTCCTACATGTGTAGGATTTCCTACACTTTGGGGCCAAAAAGTTGACCCTCGTGATTTTCCAAGATTAAAGATCCAATGAGAAAACTTTTCAACATTTACGGGTGGGTCTTTAATATTTGGATGCTGATTAAGTACCAAATTAGTAATTTATTTTATTATCTATCTAACAAAATATTTGTTTAATCCAGGTCGGACTTCCCAACACCACTCGCAGGGCATACGACCAGACAGGATGAGTTCAAAAATGATTATCTACAGAACAACATCGAGAAGCCTGGTCACGTCCTCGTAGCTTTTCTCCAGGACAAGGTAGATGTCCCAAATGCTAGGTTTCCTACATATTTTTTTTATTTGTCTGATAGACAAATATTACACAGTAAATTTAACTATCAGCCTATTTTCATGATAGCGTATTTTGATGGCCTTTATATCAAATAAAGGGATTCTGGCATGTTTACTGACATGTGAAAACTGGCCTTTTGTCTGAAGGGCCATCATGGTCGTAGACGGTGTCCATAGTTGTTATCATAATCATATTGTGATAGCGAAAAGGAAACATGCATTTTGAATAATGGCTATGTATATCTTTGCAGCTGAGTCTTGAAGACATAATTGATAACGCTGACGTGTACAACGAGCACAGCACAGGTTCCAAGTTCGCAAACCTGAAGGTAATATCAGTACTACCGTAAACTCCCGCGTATAAGACGCGTCCTCTACGCCAAACAAATGCCTTGTGCGTCTTATAGGATGTATTGAAATTGGGGGTGCGTCTTATACGAGGGGTAATTTTACTATAGAAATGTATTGAATTTACAAATATCAGCATTAAAATGTGCGTCTTATACGCGGAAATGCTCCTGCTGAGTTTGGGGTGCGTCCTATACGGGCAACGCGTCTTCTACGCGGGAGATTACGGTAGATATCAAAATTGTTTGATATGACGTAAATCGTCACGTGTAAGGTGTGTCTGATGTCCAACGTGCACATTAACTTTTGAAACACTCCAAGGCGTATCTGCTGTTTGTGTAATGTTAAGCATTCAATTTCTAGGAATAATCTATATACCAAATACCTTACATAGAAGGTGCATACTTGTTTTAGGAACGCCATTAAAGCCACAATAGGCCTCCGATTCGCGCACGGGTTGTACGCAAAGATTTATGGTACAAATTCATTTTGATGTTCAGCATTTTTGCCTTATGACACATGTAGAACGGTGGATTTGTATATTTATATTGGAATGTGAGATAACTTTCACCCCAATCATGTAATTATGTTACAGAGACTAGTAGAGACCCACACAAGTGTCCACCTACCTGCCGTATTCTCACCTGGAGAGACCCTGGATAAGCTGTCTGAAAGCTTCAACGGCAAAGTCCATCACCTCAAGGCTCCTTATAAGATGGACCATATTGTGCTGGACCCTTCTGTCGCCAACCTTGTTGTCGCACACCTTCCCCACAATGACGGCAAGAGCTTTGACAAAATTGGTGAGTTTTATAACAAGTGGTCAAACTTTCAGTTTGACCCTTAACCCTTTTAGGGCCAATAATGAATCAATCCATTATAGCTATTGGTCGTCATGATGCAAGAATGTAGCACACGCCAGGGCTAGATTCATACATGCTGACGATCCTACGGGGCCGATACACATCCTGTGGGTCGGGATGAAGGCTCCAATAAATTGTGGCGAAAAGACCCGCCAGAACTTTATAGTTACATCAGGCCCCTTGCATTAGCAACACCCAAACAGTTAAATGCGTATAAGTGAACTAGCATTCACAATTACTGGGTATAATTAGCGCGGCGACTAGTGAGTACTACTCGTGAGATGAGTAGACTAGTGTATGGTTCACAGTCGCCACGGTGTAAGGGATAGGGAGGCTTTGCAATCTATTTTTGTTTGTGGCTCCTCTGCTATGGACTATTCCTGCTCACTATTCTAATGTAATAACAACAGTGTGTGTACTTTACTTATCAGTGAAGGAATTTTCAGAATAAATCTCATACTTTTGATTTTATTCGCAGATAAGACATTTCATCATTTGGAGCCCTATGGCAGATTAGCATTAGAGCATTTTAAGATTCAGAAATGCATCCCTGTAGCCTTTGTTTTAGAATTGTTCGTTTTGAAACTACTATATATATGTAGTACAGGTTTTATCTCAGTGGGTTATGGTACAATTGGATCATATTTTCTGTATTTGAACAAAGTATTCACTGTCAAAGATCTCTATGGAGAAATCAGTGCTAAAGTGTGTTGCCATATGTGCATTTTTGTAAATCAGAGGAGGTTGAAGTGTAAGGCCACCTTGTGGAACTGCTACATTCTTTTCTGTGTAAAACTTTTAGTTTACATTGAAATTATGCTATCTCAGAATATGTATCTTCTATTGGTGATGAAAGATTAATTTGATTACTCCTTTCATTATATAAACGATTTTGTGGAACACTGAAAACATGTATGTACACCGGGGTACTTACACTGTGCTCCCCCTCTAAAGAGAGGTGGAGTGATCTGGCCAGTTTGCTGACCACTGGCCCGTGACGAGGTACAGACTATTACAAGTGATTGGCAGTTGGGTGTGTGTGTGTGTGTGGGGGGGGGGGGGGGTGGGGGGGGGGCATAGCAGGCTCCTGGCAATCTGAGACAGTGTACACTCATAATGACACACCTGTTGACTATGGCATTGAACATTGAATAAGACAGGTCCCTGTGGCAGCTGAGTGAGGTGCATACAGACTATTAGTACTTAGCTGCAGTGGGTAGTTTAGGTTGAATTTGTGCTATATACTACCAAAAGCCCAGATGATAGTATGCCCTATCTGTCTCACCAACTGAAACTAGACACAAGATTACAAGTCGCCGCGCCATGTCTCACAGGACTATTCTCTACTATTGTATTAAAATCTACAACACTATGGTTTTATTTTCTATTACTTATTACCAAGATCTCTTTGTCATGTTACATATTAACTGTTAACTTACAGATGGTATCATTGGATCCCTGACTGATGAGTTAAAGTCAATGACTATCCCGTTCACAGCTGTCTACACGGGCCACAAATCCTCACAGGTTGGTGCTAATATATCTACCGCGCAGTTAAACGTATTTTTTCAATGATGTCTTTCAGAAAAATTGATGTGCATATGGCTTTAGCCGCGAATGACTTTTTATGGTGTTCTTGACTACCATACACCTAGAACATCCACAGATAATTTATAATTGAAATTAAAAAAAGAAGATTGATAGCTGTTTCATCCATGAGACTAGATGCATGTTTTATGTGTTAATTGAATCTTCTGTGTTTACAAATAAGTTTTTTGATTAACCATTTCGATTTACCATTTACCAACCTTTTTTTTTTTTTTTAGATTTTCAATATGATTGCGGCTGAATTTATTATATAGAATGCACTCAATATTTCAGGTTGAAGCGACGGAGAATTCATATGGCGGGCGCCATTTGCTGGCCACTGAGGACAGTGGAGAAACCAAGTTCAACACTAGCTGTGTTCTTATGTACTACCAGTCTATGATTTTCAACGTCAAGATCGAGATTGGTGGAGGCAAGTCTCCACAAATGTTCTCCTATAAACTTGAGAACGGAGATCTCACTGACCACAAATGTGACAACAAGACTTCTGGAAGGTAAAAAGTCTACGAATTGTAGCAATCAACATATACAAGATTTATAAATATTTACACTCTTTCAGCATCTAGCATATTGTAGTAATAGGTGCACTTATTACCGACACATTAATCTCAGTACGTAGTGAGGTGTCATTAAATCTTAAATTCATTGGGGACAAGAAGTCATCCCGGTATTTGGAAAATAGTGGGGTACAGTGCATCAGGTAGTTGTAGGGAAAATGTAGGTCTGTTTCTAGAAGGCTATAACGTTGCATTGCATAAAGCAATCGCCATTATATTCACCACGGCAATATTCACGTACTATCGCCAGGGTATTTCAGTGTCCTATCTTGACATTATACAGCACATGTATTTGTTTATTTGCAGCATTCAAATCAAGTACCCTGCAACTGGCGATCTGACCACAGGTGTGATTCTGGAGTAAGTGTAACACCACTGCTAAATATAACCCAATTAATGAAAAAAAAACACAAAAAAAAACAACAATAACATACATTTACTGTTTCACATAAAATGAACTTACCTCATTGTGAATGTAAACATGAAACAAGTATTTGCGGCTAATATGCAAGGTCTTAAAGGATCGCTCTCGACTATTCAATGTTATATATTCCTTCTCGACTAACATTTTGTTGTTCTACCTCCTCATAGTATGAGCTTCAAGTATGACAAGTACGGTTACTGGCAGTCGACCTTGGAGGTGACCTACAGCCTTGAAAATTCAACTACTAACCCAACAGTGTCCATTAAGAACAAGAAGGTGAAGCTGCAGACTGACAAGATCTATGGTCCTAAAGGCTTCTCATACCACTGCACACCGCCAAACCCGATCCAACAGATAGGTGCAGGAAATGCCTCTGAAACCCAGAAAGCCAACTATGCCTCACTCAGCATTGACCAGTTCCAGGTATGAAGATGTGCTAATACATGTATTAGCTTTGTTCTAGACACATTAATGCTGATCAGACGGAATATTGTATTTGACACCTTTCACTAGTAATTAAATCCTGTTAAATGGGTTTTAATATTTGAGCACTGGCAGCTACCAGTAACTGATAATCCTGTTTGAACAAGCAAATTCAAACTACAAGGCAATGGTTCATATACTTTTTTAGTTGAACCACCGTATCTTAATTCTATGAGACCAATTGATTAATTGAAAAGTATCGATTTTAAAAGGTTGAAAAGAATTAATTTTGTTTTTAAACATCATGTATAGAAATGTTTTAAACATGTATCCTCTCTTCTCTGTGTTTCAGATTCAGTTTGGTGAAATAAAGCAGGGCAAGTTCGGTCGGGTCAATGACTGCGAGTCATTCTTCTCGATTGCAGTTCTGTCTGGGCTCTTTGCTGGCCTCATCCTCACCTCCATCCTTGCCTTTGGAATCTGTATGATTGCTAGTATTTCCACCATGGATCGCTTTGACGATCCTAAGGGAAAGACGATCACTGTTGCTGTAGGGGAATAAATGGGAAACTAGGGTTATGTGAGCCCCCAATGAATTAGAACAAATGATACATTTGTTTTGCGAATAAATGTGATCGATCGAATGTAAGATGTTGCACGGCTAGGACTGGTTCTGATTGCCTTGTAAAGACCCAAATGTAAATTAAATGACATCAAACGCTATTGCACTATTGTACATTATCGTGAAGGTACAAAGTTGATGATTGTTGATTAAAAATAAGAGAAAGTAAATCATGTACATGTTTGAAAAAAAAGTCTGTAAATAGGACCAATGTTCAGTCTAAGTGTATAAATGGAAATCTCTAAATGTCTCAATACCATCAGTTTATGGTCTGCCGAACAATTGAACATTATAATGTGAATGTGCACGATAGAAGTCCCACGACCACCCTTAAGTGAGTTTAAAAAGTACAAATAGACTGTTGTGAACTCACTCACTTCACTTAATTTGTTACTTCAAAAAAGATGTAGAGGCCATGTCGTGAATGTAACTATGATGTATCGTTATACTATTTTCAAGACATTCCAGTTTTCCGTCGTAACTTAATCGTGATGAGTATTCTAGAAACTTTGGTTTCGTTTATGTTGTAAATAATTTCGGTCTGCTTACATGTAAAGCACATTGTAAAGAACACGATACAACTAAATAAAAGGTAATCTAAAAGAAAATTTCAAGCTCTTTGTATTTCTGTAAATATTTGCGAATAATTACTTGTTTAAGGATACACGGTTCCTAATGTTTTAGGATACACGGTTCAAATAATCTCTTATTTTAGGACACACGGTTCAAATAATCTCTTATGCCTTGACCTGCATTGATCACAAATACAATCAGCAAATGTTTATCTTTAAACCTTGGGCCGAAATATACAGTCCCCAATAATGTTACAATGCGAGGAGGGAGGGGCACCCAATAAATTCGAGTGTTTTTTACGGACAGCTGATGCCCTTGTTTTTAAATTATTTTACCAAGATCCCACAAAAGCGTAAGCATGGAATTATTCGAGGGATATGAACGAATCTTGGGGCTAAATCTTTTTGACATTGAAAAGCAAGGGTGTCATGTGGGCTTTCTGTGGAGTTCGATATTTGGCCAATCACCTGCCCCACAAACACAGCTATTTCATTTGCCGTACGTAATTAGCGCAGTGTACTTGAAGAATGTTTTGTATAGTAGGCTAAGGTCTCTAACTTAAGTGTGAATCATGGGCTTAATTGATTTTTTAGATATTGAATATTTTGGCTGATCTCTTATTTAAATCTGAAATGTCAAAAGAATTTGGTGGTTGTATGATTATTGGGGTATATGCATACAATACATGCTCTCATGCCATATTTATCTATCTGTACATGAAAGAAAATGACTTCACACGCCCAATCAAAAGGGTCTACATCTCATCTTTTCTGTCCCTCTTTGTCAGTGCTCACACCGACACATTTGTGATATTCTCCTATGTAGTTTTCTCGTCATGAGGATAAGATAACCGTAGCTGTCGAAATGATGTTTAACATCTATTACTCACATGAGAGAAAACAATAACGCATTTTAAGTGAATATACGTGTTTATTCTTGACAACTACTTAGTACATACATTTGTAGATTCCTTAACACATTGTATGCACACAAAGGCACGTTACGTACAGGCCAGTCATTCTGTATATCCCATACATATCAAGTTATACTGAAGGTACAGCATACAAAGGTAACATACTCCTTGCTATAACAATTGTGGACGATTTCTTCCTAACATTTGACATGTTCCAGCTCTTAACATATTGGTTTCCAATGTGAATTAATCAATCAGTGGTTACCAAACAGACATGTATGCATTTGAGCACTTTTTTATTACCATGTACAAAATGTACTCCTAACAAGCCTTTAACGTATCATATGCAGTAGGGACTAAACATCTAAGACATGTTTATTCTTTCTTAGAGCTACTAACAATTATCACAGACTAGTAGTTTATATCTTGGCCCCAACACATACTTCATCACCTCTCCGAAAAGTTTTCCGGACATTTCCAGTCTGAGAGGCCCTTTACTTTGAGTTGCGAGGGCCAAGCCAAGGCTGCCTGGGAGACGAAAGGTGTTCATAAGGCATGCACTTAAACACGTTTACACAACTAATAGCGTAATCCCCTCCCTCCATGAGCCATGTGCAAACATTTACAATATATTGGATCAAAAGTATACATATCTAATGCACCTACTTTCGACAAAATAAAAGCAATAAATAATCTCTAAAACTTGTCAAAAGACATCAACTTAAAACACACAAATAGTGGGAAAAGACAGCTTACAACACAAGCATGGTTCTGATAGCTAAATGGAAGTTCATGTAATTATGCGTGAAAAATCTAATGTTACTTCTATATCTATAAGGATACTGATGGTACACTTGTTCTGTGAAAAGAAAATCCTTCTTACCGTACTAAAATCATTCTAAATTCTCAACAATAATACATGTTAAGAGGTAGTTATCTTAACAAAAAAAAATGATCTGCTGAGTTATACATTGTGGAAATTATAGCATTGTCATATAAAATATCATTTACAATCTACCTGGGTCCGGGTATTATACATAATGAACTATAATGAATATCTAATGGTATCAGATGGATCGACGCTTGGACGGAATGGGTGAAAGATTGACATGATTATTCCATGTGCCTGTCAAAATGGAGTACCACTTGTACAAAACATCTGCAAGAATTCCACTGATGACGTAAAAAGACTTTAATGAAGTATTCTTGGGCACACCAAAGCACAGCACTTTTTCGACATAGTGCTTAGACATAACCATGTCTTGGATGTAACACGAGTCATATCAGAAGGAAACAATATGACTTCAAGAATAGCTATTGACTCATTACCCCACACATCTGGGTGTTAACAACAAAAATGTGATCATACACTATCTCCATATTTATGAGCGGGAAGCCTTTTTGCTGTTGTTGCCCCAGAACTCGTCGCGCCGATTCCTCGCTCGCTCGAGTACCTCAGAAGCCAATGAGCAGCTTGAGGCAACAGAACGCGCTGATATGGAAAGAACGTCATCTTCCACTGCTTCACCTGTTAAAACAAAGTGAAAATGAAAAGAGATTGAAAACAGTAAATAGAGCTCAGTGATACCCTCTACAAATCAACTTTAAGCATTACAAAATCTGAAACTAGTTTCCACAATTGCATTTAACAGTTACAGACTTGGCGTAAAAAAATCTAGATTTCTTACCTGTGCTGGTGGCCATTTCTCGTAGTGTTTCACGTAGTGTTGGCATGACGTCTACACCCAAATGGAACTTTTTATCTACCAAAGACAGGACAAACACATAATAAACTCCAAACTGTACAGATAATCTTGCATTTACGCTGCAGCTTATATGTGAATCAAAGGCTTACTGCTGATTATTACCACAGTATGAGTGGTACTTTTATGCTTTATGTCCTAATTTTTATGTTTTCGCCCCGAGGTTTGTGCGTTATTATAACTACTTTTATACATATGGTTTAACATGATCTAAGTTAAGTGTCTGTTACCCTTCCTAAAATTGTTAGAAAGGTACTCGCCTATTACTTTCTTGTGTATGTAAGACTTACTTTGTTTGTCTATTGGTGGACTCTGTGTATATTTGGTGGTTAGGGGACGGTCAGTGGATGCCTCCTCATCTACCAGGACGTGCGTGTCACGGGTCGGAAGTCCACCGGCGGGCCCAGCCCAACTTGAAGACAGCTGAAATGTAAATCGATACAAAGCATATTTTAGTCTTTGATGGAGCAATGGAGCTTAGGGTATTGAGTCAATGTTACGTTATAAAAAAAAAAACTGTAATCGACGTTGCGTTTCCTTGTCTTATCTTTCTTCCTTTCCCTTAAGGAGTAAAAAAAAAAAAATCATATCAAAGCATTGTAACGTGTACACAAAGAAATAGCTCCTTGGGCACGTCTTTAATTTACCTTAATATATGGTATCAGGTTGCTGAGTAAATAGACCACGTTTTAATAAACCATATTTCCAATATAAAGGTAATAACAAGCATATGATGCAAATTAAAAGATCATGATAAACCATTTAGCATCTAAGTTCCACCAACTACATTTATGTGTATTCACCCTACCGCCTAGTACCGGTATATCTAAGCCATGCATGCAACTCAATATGCTAAAATTAAGTAAGTGGCTAACACTAACAACTGAATTTACTACACTTCTCATCACTGGAGTATAGCAGCTTTCTATATTTATACGGTAGATTCAAATCACAGAGGCAGATCCAAGATTTTGATAAATTTGAGGCTTAAGAGAAGCAAATAAATTCTTAGCGACAGAGAAAAAGGGGGAGGTACAAGCCTGTGCCCCCTTCCCCATTTAGATCTGCCATTGAATTAATTGACACTGTGACACTGATGCCGCGATAGACCTTTTCAAGTGAGTAAATACAGCTGCTCCTTCCTATCGATTCTGATTTTAGCTAAACAACACCAAACCTACCTTTTCTGAAAAAAATAAATAAACAGAAATACAAATAACCACGACTACAAAGGGCACCTTGTTCACCACCAAAGCACATAGTTGTGTTTAGAGACAGAGAGATGGGGGGGGGGGCTGAAGAGACAAGTGTAGCAAGGCAGCTATTGGATTATAAACTTGTGCAAGTAGAACATCAGTTGTAATGCACATAATCTAAAGCAGCTTTGGAGGTAGAGGGCTTCCCAACAAGGAGCTACAACATTAGGCGTGCACAGCTGGGTGTGGGTATCTAGCATTTTTCCATGCCCGACAGGTGCATACTGCATGCTGAGTAAGGTCTGGTTATATCACCTTTCGTCGCTCTTTACTAGCCTTCACATCTGGTTTGGGTTTGGGAGTCAGCGGACGCTGGTCTACCAGGTGGTCATCTAACTGGCCTGGCCCAGGTAGGGTGCGTGGCACATAGCGAGGTACTAGTGCATAGCGCGCATCATCAGGTGAGATGAAGGCAAGAGCAGATGGCTGCATGATCTCTCCCTCGCCTAGATATACCGGGTTGACATAGCCATCAGCATGTGGCTCGTCCACCACTACCTCCTCCACACCATGCTGGTTGTATGGGTCGACAAGGCGTGCCGCGACCTGTGGTACCATCACAGGACGTCGTGTCGAACCAAACATGGCCATGGAAGACTTCTTGATGTGTGCCATTTTTCTTTCTGGTAGGAAATGGAACACTGGCGTGTTGGTGTGAGTCTTCACTGTCTGGATGCGTTCTGACCAGTCAGGTGGATGATAGACATAGGGTGGGTCTGGATAGTTAATTCGGTAAGTCGGGGACTCAGAATCAGACTGGTCGGAGTCATCACTCTTACATGTACAACGTACCTTAGGGGCTGAATTGGCCATCTTCATTGCTGGCTCTGACTTTGTCCTACCTACAAAACATGATTTGAGCAAAATACTAAAGTAATTATCATTTGTCAAAAGAAATATTCATTTGTAGAACAATCTTTGCAATCCAAGTCTAGTCTTTTATTTTCATCTACTCATTTACAGCCTCTACCCAGCTCATAAATCTATCCTTAATACATGTAAGTGTATGGACATTTTCAAAACAACTTGATAAAACATGCCAGCACTGATGACCTACTCTTTGTCTTCTTGCGCTGTGGCGGTGAGGTGAGGAGTGCGCCGCCTACAGCTGGTGTGGTCCTGTCGAGATGGTGGCGCCATTTGTATCCTGCTTGGTCGTGCTCTTTGCGGAACTTGGGTGTGGGTACACGGCCCTGCTCACTTTGTGCACTGCCTGCTACAAGTGTGCTGCCTGATCCTCCTGCTGACCCTGGAGGAGATCCCTGAAGGCTCACAACGCTGAAACAATATTAATTAAGTAAATCTTTACACATGTATTCTTATAAATATATGAAACAATATGTGAGTAGTAAATGCACTGGTAGAATAGGTTGTCACAATGTGGTTATGTGGCACGATAAAGAGGGTAGTGTGCAGTCTTGGTGGAGGTTTCATATGTACGCAATAAAACGGTAGTGGCCTGTTTAAGCGCATGATCTTTGAATGAGTGCCGGTCTCGTATAAGCATGGGAGCACAGTGGTTTTAAATTAAAGTTAAATTTGCACTTTAGCTGGTTTTGAATAACTGACGGTCTTGTACAACCACGAGGGATAGATTGGTATAGAAATCTATTAGTGCTGGGGCACTTAAAGAGGCCATTGCGGTACTACCGGTATGTAAAGGTTTCCCTCAAGATAGAGGTCGGCACTGCATAAGGTAAGTGACTATCAAAGTCTTAATTGCTAAAGACATACAAAATAGTGATATTGGTTTAATGCTCGTCGCTGACAGAAATATGTAGAATAGCAGTAGGTCTTGGAGTTGAAAGATCAAAATAAAACTGAAATAATTCAGAGGACGCTAACCTTGAATTGTACAAACACTCATTCGAAATGTACTTCATGTTCTCGGGACATATACAAGTAAGTGACTATGGATTGAGGGCTAACGAGGGCAACGTGCACAATATAATGCAATCAGTTATGACTTGATAATCCATGGATTACTTACGCTTTTGATTTTCTTCTGCTGAGTTGTGTAATGAAAATGTATGTTGTGATTTGTACGAACAGAAACAGTTTTTTTTCCATCTTCATTAATTTTTTTTATACATGTGGCAAGTGGACCTAATGGCGCTGTGCCGATTTTAAAAGATAACTCCATGAATCAATGAACTCTAACTTTGCAATGATCATGGTCGAATAGTCACATTAAAGCCTAGAGGTCTTTTCTCTTTTTTTTTTTATAGGATAAGACTACTGTACCTGGTGCTCTTTGACTTGGCCGACGATGGTACGTCACCACCCCATGCTTCTTTAGGGGCTGCTTTGGGAGCAGGAGGCTCCCGTTGAGACACCGTAGAAGCAGTTGAAGCTGCATCTGATTGGGCTTGCCTTAAAGGAAAAGATGAACAGAATCCCTCTTACTACCAGAATATTTCTATAATCATATCAGCAAAATACGACACTATATACCACATTCGCCTTCAAAACTTTAATGGATAGATAGATATTAACATGTATTGTCATTGCTAGAATTCTAAATCGTACTACTCACCTACTTGCAGCAGCCATTGCTGCAGCAGATTCTAGAGAGAGCGCTGAAAGCGTGGAACTATTGCTGACCGTGTCCCAGAGATCAGCCTGCTGCGCGTACAGTTGTGCCAGATGTGACCGTGAGAAGTGAGTGCCACGTGCACGCTGCTTGTACTCCTGTGCCTTGTTACGCAGCTCGATCACCTCCCGGTACCAGTTTGTGTCTGGGGCAGGTGCTTCTGGTACTACTGTCTTTGCTGGCTTCTTGATGTTAACTGGTGCCGGTGTCTGAAGTAGTGAAATACACTTCCAATGATTTGTTTTTAGAGGCGGGATAAAAATTACTCCTAATTAATGAACTACTACCAAAAATATAAATATCAGGCCCTCAAGACCAACAACCGGGTACTGAATATCTGTACCAAAACATATCAAATGTAAGCCCAACAACTTGGCAAACAATCTAACGAACAACTATTGACAGCATGGTCAACACCTGTTTTGTTTCTATACATGCTACTGGTGGGAATCCTCTACAAGCTAGATCCACCTGGATCTGTAAGATGATATGTACCACAAACCGGTTATGAGATAACATTTTTCATGAAAATACAAAACGATGATTTTGAGTGGTAGCATAAAATATCCATGATCTTTCGAAATCATTTTTTAAGACATACTTCACGCGAAGATTTATATAATTAGATGAATCACATCTATGTGTATGATTGAAATAACCCTGATTCTTTTTCTTTACCTTGGTCGGCTGGATGTGGGGAGGATCTGCTCCCTTCCATACGCCATCCTCATACGAGAAGCGGGTTGGATCTGCATAGTTACTGGCATACTCAGAGCCAATATTCCTATCAAAAAAACACACATGCATTTCACTTAAAAGTCAACATGGAAATTATATAAAGTCACATTTTAGATTTCTTTAACTCACAAACCAGCAATGTGATGTCATGGTCATAACACGTCTTACAAAAGTTGAAAAGAGATTATGTATTGACTAACGAAACAAACTGCATCAATTAAATACCTGACTCGGCCATGAGGGAAGAGTAGATGGGTAGGGTTCAGTGATTCCCTCAGTAGTCGCTTATCTTCCTCAGTGCGTTTGCCAGAACGGAGGCCAGCTGCTCGAAGCTTGTCAGGTGAAACAGCTGTAACAAGGAGTTAGACTGAGTATCATAGTAGCATTGCACGTCTCAGTTGAAATTACCGTAAATACCTTTGGAGTAGCAAATAGGCAATGCATGGATTTTACATTTTGATAGGGAATTAAAAATCAATTCCAAATCCTAAAATGATTTCTATGTTGTATGACGAGCAAAGTATCATCATACACAACACATCCAAAAAAGATTCCTCAGATATAAAATGACACTAATAAAATATTGAAGGAAAAATACTAAATGATAAATGTCATTTGATTTAAAATATATCCGCAACATGGTAACAAAATCACTATTGTTCCTAATGCTCTACCGAAGTCCGCTTTAAGTTATTAAAGCATACTTAATAAATACCTTGAACTTCTATTCTTTGGTTTCTATTCTAGATATTAACAGTTAATTCATCAGTTCAAGGAGAAACTTTAAATGTTAGTCTTAATAAAATGCACAATATGGATAAATGTTGTCGTTATTAAATCCAATTCACAAAACTTGGTGAGATGTGCAAGAGGTATAACTGTTGTTAGACATCCTTATTAGCGATTGCATACGTCGATTTGTTGGGGCATGTGCATCATTTGCTATGGTGTCCTTTACAGCAGATATCACTGTGACATGATGGTGATAAGAAAAGCAAAAAATCACCGACACAGTATATCTAAAATACCCCCTAGCTTATCGTGTCAAAATGGCATTTTGTTTCTTTTAGATATATATTTTTTTTATCTAAAGTGCAAACACACATGTTAATGTATTCAAGTTAATACTTAAGAACATGAGAACGGATGGAGCCACTGGGGATAACGCTTACCTTCAAGGCTTTTACTGCGTTTCAATTTGGTTTTCTTGGGCGGTGCCACAACCTCTACTGGCACAGGTTTGTAGTCATATTTCACATAGGCACGGTCATACTCTGACTGCTTTGGGGGTAGATCAGGATTGCTGTAGGGAGCCAGTTGGGGATTGCTATTGTAGATAATCTGTGAAAAATAAGGTGAAATAAAACATACTTGAAGTAGCATAGCTTTTGTCAACTAAGCACCTATTTTGAATTTACTGAGCGAACTTGCATGGATGCACAACCTTCATTCCATAATTTCCATTTACATGTAGAGGGAAGATATACGTCTGAAATGATTTTCTTCCTTGAACATCAGCTAGAAGTAATCCACATACCTGTTCTGCTGCAAGGAGTGGTGAGGAGTTGACGCCCTTCTTCCACTGGTACTGCATCTGGTACTCAGATAGACGTTTAGGGCCCCTGGGGCGGGGTGGTGGGATACCAGCTCGGTACTTCATGGCGTAGTTTGCCTGTGACACACAAGACAGGAAGAACACAACTGATTAGAATAATTGTAAATATCCATTTATGCAATCAGAATTGATATTACCACCCAGATGTTACAGAGTCTAAATCCATGTATTTTACATACCCGGTAAACCTAGATAGTCGTCCTATTTCGAACCTACCAATATCTTTCGCTTACATCATGAAGGTACATATACCTCCATGCTTACATTTACAGGGGGACTAAAATCCAATGACAACTAAAAAGGCGATAGAACCAATTATACCATAGTATAGTTCTTGTATGGACACAAATGAAGTGTTAAGATGGATATGGGACAGCACTGTGGTGGATGGGGGTACTGGTGAATGTAGAAGCCATGGGTGTTAAAGCTAAGCCTATGGTGTGACCCATCATGTTCAACAAGTGCACCAGATAGGTGCGAAAACTTCATCGCATAGCAATGCACTATCAATCAACAGCCCGCCAGTACAGCAAGGTGTGAATACACAGAACACAGGAATCATTGTGTGTTACAACCAAAGTCTTCAAAGATCCTCAGTGCATACCCACCCATGTCTACAACGTTATTTACCTCCTCCCCCCCCCCACGTTCTTAATACCGGTTTCTCCCCCCACCTTTTTTTTTTTAAACCAAACTTCTTTCTCGTGAAGTAAATTCTTTTTTTATATCTGGTGTTAATTCATTACACAACCATTGTGGAATGTAATAAGGAATTTTAAACTTTGAATGTGACAATTAAGTTTTGTAGAAATCCCTTTGAATTATTGAAAACTTAAATGTAAGACTAACCGGAGCCTCTTGTCCTGAGTCAGCTACTCCCTTTTCCAGGTCAGTCTGTACAAACTCGTTAAACTTCCCTGATCGCTTATCGCGAGGATCTGCTGGTCTGCGCTGTAATACTTCAGGCTCGTTCTCCTTATCTTTCGTAGACTTTATTGCCAATTTAGGTACAACTGGCTTTGCTTTGGACTGTTTAGGGGGTGGTGGTGGCCGAGTTTTGAGAGTGGGCTTGGTGGGTCGGGAGATGTAGTTGTCAGGTTTGCGTTTGGTGACAGCTGGGGCGATATCCCTCTCCCTTGGAGCTGGTGGCGGTGAGCGCTCAGCTGTCCGTGGTGGGGCAACGCCGTTCTCCGATGATGGCCCGTCAGCCTGTACAAAACAATAGCAGAAATCAGTAATGTGAAATGTTCAATCAATAGCTTTATGATTATATGTTAATCTGACATCGGACAGGAAGTGGAAGTCTGCTGAATCTATCAGTACCTGACTGCACGTCACAATATAATGCACATGCAATTGCATATACCTGGGTTTCATATTCCAATGGTTGGATCATTGGTAAAATTTTGAGGTATTAAGATGACAGGGAAATAACTATATAGTTTAAGATAAAGACATGTACAGCACCGTGTACGTGCATAGCAAGTCGCCACATCTTTAACTTACTTTAGGGTTACCGGCAACACAGTAAACATGGAAGACAAGCAAGACTTTCTAAACATTTGGATCAAGGCACACTGACAAAAATAATTCAATGGCGCCACTGTACTCCAGATGGACTATAGATTCAATATATGTACCTTTCAAAGCAGAACAAAATGTGGAGCAGCATATTGTTTATTACCAGGTACATATTTTACAGTTAGTACAGGAATCCCATACACAAATACATACCGCTGCTCCCTGTTAGATTGGAAGTGAATGCTATAATAAGGTATACCCAGCTCATTATTAGACTTAGTACCTATCAGCCCATAGTATGCAGCTAGGGGATTAGACCATGTTGGCACTGCTCCTTCTCTGCCACCACTAACATGTCCATACATGCTCTGCCCCTTACCATGTATGTCAACCCAACAACTTGACTAGGTAGTAAAGCCAACAGAACGATATAGCACCAAGCCCAATAACAAGGGAACCTCTGAGACTTAGTCTATAGCTGTGTATACACAGTATTCACCAGGGTAAAATTTATGCAAATTTAGAAAGCTTGTTTGGGTCACGTATCAGATACCAACAGATAGGCATTAGAGAAAGGTCAGACATTTTCGAAGGATTGTTAAAATTACATACAAAATTCCAACTACGATGAATCATGAGATATAATCAAACCTTGGTGAAGCATCCGTATAAAAGTGCACAGCATTGGACATAGGTATACCTGTGGTGAATCATTATTCTGAAGTTCAAGCACGGGAACCGGTCCCGTGGCTGATTTCCCTTCAGGGTGGACTGGATAAGTTTAGTTTGCCCTTCCATTCTTGGAGTTCACTTTATCAGATTTAGATGTTTGCATAGTATGTACGTTGTGTTCACTTTGTATCTCAGTAGACTTATTCAGTGGCTTTGCTGCAGTCCTTTTAGGCTGAGCGGCCTGACGGTGGGCAGTCAGAGTTACTGCATACTTCTAAAAAAAATCTTTCTTAATTTCATGCTTAACTAAATTTCCTATATTCCAAACATTTGTGTGGTATCTAGAAAATGGAAGTACCATCCTGGCAGGTTAACACTAAGATAGATTTGCTTAAATTAAATTGATATGCCTGTATAAAACCCAACAACTTGACAAGCAGTTAAGTTAACAGTACTATGTAGCACCAAGCCCAATAACAAGGGAACTTCTGAGACTTAGTCTATAGCTGTGGATATGCAGGATTCACAAGGGTTGCTTCTCTGTTAATTTAGGATTCGAGGTCTGGGTATTAATCATGATAGGCGTAGAAAAGATAGGCATCTGCAGAAGGCATTTACACTATTTCAACTGAAATTTAGCTATTTAAAGTTTTATTCAACCCTGGCGAAATTTCTGTATAAAAACACACAGCACAGGACATAGGCCTACCTCCGGTGAATCATGAGTCTGAAGATCAGGCGCGGAAACTGATCCTTTGGCTGATTTCCCTTCAGGGTGGACAGGACAAACTTTCTGGGCCTCACCAGTTTTGGCGTTCTTTCTATCAGATTTATATTTTTGCTTAGTGTGTGCCTTGTGCTCACTCTGTGTCTCAGTAGGCTCAGTCTGTGAATTTGCAGCTTGCCTGGTTGTGCCCTTTGGCTGGGTGCCCTGGCAGTGGACAGAGTCAGAGTTACTCACAACTTGCATGTACATAAATACAAATTTTATCTGTTGTGTAAAGCATGTGGTTGTAGTAAAGCAGTGCAACACCCAAAAAAAAACACATAAAATAGCCCTTTCTTCATTCTGAAATAAAGAGCTTTTCCAAAATTCTGAATATGTTTGTAGCATCTTGTATATGTACAGGGTTCTCCACAGGATCAAAAAGCACACAGGTCCTTTGCTATCTGAAAAGGGCAATGCAAAAGCGTGCAAAGCACACCATCATAAGCAGAGCGCTTTGATAACCTAGGGGGGGTTGGGCATGTCCCCCCCCCAAGAAAATTTTGAAAAGTTAGATGCAAAATGGTGCATTTCAAGGCATTCTGATTCAATATTTTGGGGTTAGAAGAGAGAAGCATTTTTTAAGGTTTTTGGTCAAAAGATTACAAGAGACAAAGTGGGGGAGAGGAAGTACAACCAGTGTACTTAGGTACAAGTCATGTGCATTCAAAAGCTTTTCAATTGCTTTTATTACAGTAAAGTACAATAGGATATTTGGTGGATGCCATGTTCTCATGGGTGGATTTTCAAAATTAAAAAAACCATAGAAAGTTCACAGAGAGCTAGGAGCACACGGGCGGCCCATTCCTAGCTAGAGCACACGGGTGGCACACAAAAGCACACGGCCGGCCTGTGTGCTTCCTATATGTGGAGAACCCTGATGTACACATATTTAGAAATGGAACCGTTTTTCTGAAAATTGTCAAACACAACAGATATAGTTCACACAGTCCTAGTTGCCATAGCTAATGTCTTACCTTGGCCACACCATTCTTGTCAAGTACCCTGTACTTAACGCTGGGTGCAAACTTAGACTGGTCACCAACAAGGATGTACTCATCGGTCGCAACCGGACCTTCATCCAGATAGGTAGTTGATGTGCGCGTCAGGTCAATGGGCTTGCGGCGACTTTGCAGCCTTGGTTCGTGGACATTTGCTAAATTAGGAAAAGGTGTAAGAAAGTTTACAAATGTGCACATTTCTACATATTTGAACATCCCATCTAATATTCTCTCCTTTTGAGTGATAGATATATATTTTAAAATCAAACAGTTTACCTACTTGAATTGCTATTGAATCTTTGAATTGCTTTCAGAAAACAAGTTACATGTATCACAATTTTTACTTCTCATGGTATTCCTATCCAAAGCTAAGGTATTGTTATGATTAGGTATCGTTATGAATGTCTCTACATAATGATTTTTAAAGTTAACGAAAAGTATGCCAGTAACATATATTAAGGTACTAAATCTAAGGATTTGTGGGAGTCTTGCGTGAGCGAATATGGAAGGGGTAACATTAAGTAAATTAAGCTAAAGTAGACAATTAATTATCCAATCTGTGTCAAATGTTGGTGTCAGCGACAGATCAAGCATACCACAAAGCTTAAAACAGTTCATCAATCATATTAGGTTCTTACAAACCATGCAAGACCAATGCTTTACGGGTATACAAGCAAGGCATTGCAAGTTTTCTTTTTTGGTGTTTTTTTTTTTATCTCCCCACCTGAACCATTTATACTTCTTCAGACTTGAACCTTTCAAACTAAAACGTTTGGGGGATAGAAATTTTGGGTATATTTTGCAGAGCTCCATGTATTATTTATCATATTACATTTGAAAGACAGCAAACAGTTTTGATAATTGGGTACTGTTAGGCCTGTACCTATTTCCTCTGACTTGAGCCCGGCCACGGGCTGAGATGATGGCGGGGCAGCATTCGGGCCCAGAAAGTTTTGGTTGTATTCTGAGGTGGTCTGCAAGCAGCGAATATGGAAAAACATAGCGATAGTCAAAAAATTTATAATAAAAAGCAAAAATATTTCGAAAATATAGATAGGTCTGATGAATTGTTGTCAGCAAGGGATAATTTTGGCCTGTCAGGAGAAATTAGTAAAAATACTGCATAGAAGTGTAAGCTGGCTCCCTCAGCAAACTGCAATATACCCTGCAGGACTTTGGTAAAAACATGAAAAAAGTACATTTGACTGATTATTCAAACGAGAAGCACCGATACAAAAGATACTTAAGAGTAGAAGCATGCTTTTCTAGTGGGTCTCTATCTGTCGAGGGTCAAGGGTTTCCAGATTTACACGGGTAAGGGGAGGGGGTCAGTAGGGATACTTGCAGGTTAATGGCGACCAGGTCATCTTAATCCAAATAATACATAGAAAGATTTCTCACTTCAGTGCATCATTCATTATACCAGTGTACACAATCAAAAATACATGGTGGATTACTTTTTTAACAAGTGACGGATGGAATGAATATATAACATACAAATATGTCCATTTATCTAAAAGAAATGCCCATTGGCCAACAAAACATTACGTGTCACAAATTTGAAGCATATAACTCATTGATCTGACACTACTAGTAAATATGAAGTACTAGTAAATATGAAGTAGATGCACTGAGAAATCTATGGAATAAAAGGGAGCAGTGTATGTTAACGATGGGACAGTAGGCACAGAAGGGTGACTGGCGTCTACCAGGTACCTATGTCTATGGAAGCAACGCCAGCCGGCGGGTACTTCTGTTCAGCAATTGGCTGGAAGTCTTTACTCAGATAGGAGTCCACCCACTTATACTCTCTATCATACTCGCTGGCTTTCTGGAAATGTTAACACAAGGTGTATATTTAGACATAAATTTTCATAGAATGTTTAGGATTGCTATTAAGTTTACAATCTGTTAGATGTACAAATGTGTCACATGTAGATGGAAAGATTGACATGACTTCCATGTCAAAGTCAATAGAGCGAAAACAGGGAAAATGAAAACGACACAACCATCCTTTTTTTATATACTATCTAAAGAAATGCAGCTATTTCAAATGCCCAATTCATTACGATCCCTCACATAGAAGGGTATGAGGTGCCACGTCATATGAAGCGCACCTAGCCTAGTCCTAGGGTAATCATCATGCATATACCACGCCTTTTAAGCAAAGATTTATAATGATAACAGTAAGACGTGATATTGTCCATAAAATTTACATTCGAATTCAATATTATATACTGTTCAATTACTGACAGTTGAGAACATTCATTTTACAATACATCGGTATTCTCTGCTACATGTTTCCTATTTCCATTTTCAGTTCCATGTAGGATTTCATGATGATGAGAATAACTTTTCCTTAATTCATTTCTTTGGGGGGCACTTTCTTTCTCTTCATCTTCCTTTTTTAACATACCATATTTGTAACAAGCATTATAAAGTGTGCAACAAGGGATTAATGTGATAAGACGGCAAGAGCTTGCTGGTCTTACAGGTATCGGGAGTCTTCTCCCACGTCCCTTTCTATTCCTCCAGCTATACGTTCGGCTCTTGGCCTTTGTCCTGCTGCTGTAGTGAGGAGTCTTCAGAAAACATCAGAATTTTTATCATTATGTGTTGTATATACATTGTGTGGTATATATACATTATGTATATACTGCACGAATAAATTACCCTCAGTCCAACAAGGTTGTAACTGCATATTGGTCAACAAGGTGAATGGTACCTCCATGAGGGCCTCACAGAAGTACCTTTTACTTTGTTGACTCAAGTTACAACCTTGTTGTTCTGAGGCGGCGATATTTCTTATCCTGCATACTCCATGGCACAGATGAAGTGCGCAATTGACATCATACCACCGTAATCTCCCGCGTAGAAGACGCGCTGCGCATATAAGACGCACCCCAAACTTAGCAAATGCATTTTCGCGTATAAGACGCACATTTTAAGGCTCAATTTTGTAAATTCAGTACATTTCTATAGTAAAATTACCCCTCGTATAAGACGCACCCCAAATTTCAGTACATCCTATAAGACTCCCCAGCATTTTGTTTGGCGTAGAAGACGCGTCTTATACGCGGGAGATTACGGTACCATAAATCCTTGTGTATAGGATGCCCCTCACATGTGGCACATTCCCAAGTCAAGAGAATCTGTAGTGGGGACGAGATTGCTTGATCTGGTATGTTAGAAGTTGAGCACTGATAACAGCCAGCATGATACGGACCAGATGTTATGTATAAATACACCCTAAAAAGTCTGCAGTGAATAAAGGAAATTTTTGATTGGTTGTTAATGCATCCCGCTACCTCAATACATTATTGACCAATGAGATAATTCCCTTCACTCAGTGCAGACTTTTAAGGTGCATTACATAATACCCATCATGCCGGCTGCTTTCAGTGCTTATCTTTCCGGGTACCATTGTAATCTTACCTCGCCTATAGGGCAGATAGCTATTCCTGTATGGGGGTCGCCATTTTTGTTCTTAGCCCCCGACGCCATCTTGGATTTTATCACAGAATTCTGGATAATCTCTTATCTCCACCCTCATCCACTACAGAACAATGGTCACTGATAAGGCTGATAAGCTGCACCTACCCTTATCTTAATCACCAAGTACCTCCCCATTGTTTCAGGTGTGAGGGGAGTGGATTAGCTTGGTAATGAGACAATGGCCTGGGTGTATTCAATGTGGGTGACATGCGGTCTCATATTGAAATATTAATTTCTCTTGTATTTAAAGTATTATAATCATACTAAGATTATCTAGTTAAAATTGAAGGTATTTGCTATACAAAGATATAAATTTTAGAGAATTCCTACAGATAGTAAATGAGGAAGAGACCATTAAAGTAGACTGTATAAAGAGGCCAAATGTTGATCTAGACCCCGACTACATGAGACACCTAGTTGATTTTCCTCAGTACTAGCAATGTGCTAACGCCGTATACGGGACTAGCACATTGCTAGTACTAAGAGGTTCAGTTAGATGGCTCATGTAGTCGGGGGCTAGATCATCATTTTGCCTCTTTGTATAGTCCAGTTTGACTAACTGCGAATTAATTACTATCCAAGGGATTTTGTTATAAATTATATGTGTCGATTGTCCATATCAACAGCTTTATGTAGATGATCTAGAAATGGATTAAATATTTGAAATAAAAGAGCAATAGATCATTGAACTTACTGTTTGTTATACCACGATTTGTGGGTTACACAGTGCTTTTTGGTGGCTATTCCCATCCACATATCTGTCGATATTGCACACCCTATAGGCTGTAACATCAATTTTGGAAGGCGTGCGGTTATCCAGGGAAGGCGTGCAGTTATCCAGGGAAGGCGTGCGGTTATCCAGGATAACCGCACACCTCTCATGTCCTTCCATGTCATATGTTACATGTTAAAACCAACAGACTATTTCATTGCCATGGTAGGGGTCGAACCTGCCATCTCAGGTCCCTAGTCCAACTCCCTATGCACTGCGCCACAGGTACCGACGAGAAATGCTCGGTTCGAACCACGTCTGGATATGATACAAAGCCGTGTGTGCTGTCGCTGTCCGCTGCCGGGCGAGGAGGTGTATTATACACAAACATAACCGCGAGACGCAGTGAACGGAGAAGGCGCGGTGGTCTAGCGGTTAGCGCTCAGCCGCGTGAGGTACACGGTTCGAGCCCCGGTCTGGGCGCATCTTTTTTCGCCGTGTGCGCTGTCGCTGTCCGCTGCCGGGCAACCAGGTGTATTATACACAAACATAACTCCAAGAAGCATTTTTTTTTGCCGTGTGTACAGATATGATACAAAGCCCGGGGAGGCGACGACTGTATCGATGGTCTATTGGTTAGAATATATATAATTATAGAGGACTGCGGGACGGGTTCAGACCAAACGGCCGGGCGCCGAGCTGTGTGTACCGATCGTGTAGAAACATAACAGCGAGACGCATTGAAATCTTTAGCCGTGTGCCGCTGCCTGTCCGAGCCGAGACGGGCGCTGTCACTGTCGGGCACCGAGGTGTATGTACCTGTGTACACACAATGGCTGGCATCGAGTCCCGGGGAGGGGGAATAATTTTTGTTTTCAAATTGAATTTATTGGTATTCTATTGATTATTTATTGGTTTCGTGGTATAAAATAAGTAGTCAATGGATGACTCGTGTGTGTTAGCAAAGGCTAATAACACTCGGCCTATGGCCTCGTGTCATTATCCTTCACTAACACACACTCGTCATGAGTTATCCATTGGTTACTTGTTCAATACCACAGGTAAGCCACTCAGGGCATTTCTCTAATCTAGGTTATCACCTTCTTTCACACCTAGAACAATAGAGGTGCACATAGATAAGGGCAGGGTGCTGGTTATCAGTCTTATCACTGACCATTGTTTTGAGACTGATAAGAAATTTACCAAGAATGCCCTGCTGTGGAGTCGGGGGCCTAACCAAGATGGCGGCCTCCATAGCCTAATATGCTAATGCCCTATATACCAGTAAACACACTGAGTTCATGAACATGCTATGGGGTGCAGCAGGGCTAATGCTGGTACATAAGCCACACCTCATACACATAGATATTTTTGGGTTTTCTATTATCATGAGTTGTTTACCCCATTTAGATCATCTATAGAAATGCACTGTATATCCTTGCACGCTTGTTCTGTCCACGTCCTCTCCATACTGTTTGTGCCAGACTTTAGCCTTCAGATTGCATTTTCTGCGCTCGTTTTCTTTACTGGTATAAACAATATGGATTGGACGCAGATTCCACTGAATATGAACTATATCTGTGATAACAAACATCTGAGTACATCACATGGATCGAGATATATTGTCACAAACAAGTATCCCATTGGGAGGATATCATAATTTCTACTGCAATATATAGATCTAACAGGGAAGTGTTTACATGATCCGTTTACAGTCTCCTCTGTTTAATATGCACCTGCGTCCTGCTGTCTTGAATTAAACTGCATTGCCATTGGTCCCGGGGTATTGATTCACTTTTCTTATATATCCCTCTTAAGCCTTCCAAATTTTCCAGACCAGAGTACAAAATTTCCCTGAAAAAAAGTTTCCCCAATATTTCATAAAACCTAGAGTCTTGAATTCCCTGATAAAATCTGAAATTCCCTGACATACTCAGTCAGTCTGTCAGAGTGTCTGACGCCGGGGTCGGGGGTGGCACTCACATATGGTATATTTCGGAGACACGGGTGTACGGCTGGCGAGGCCACTTTTTCGCTGTAATTCCTCATTTCAAGGATCTGCTTTTTGCGAAAATCCCTCTCACTCAAGGGTCAATTTTCTGAAATTTTAAGGCACCATGGCAAAATTGGTGGTCAATTTTCGAGATTTTCATTCAAGGGTCACTTTTGCCAGTTTTGCAGAAAAATCCCCTCTCATCAAGGGTCACTTTTGACAAAAATCCCTCTCACCAAGGGTAAGGGTTGTCTCGGCTCCAGCCGCACACCCATGTCACATTGTCAATGTCAGTAGAAAATCAAGTGCCCCCCACCCCCGGGTGTCAGCCTCATACTCACACTGTGACATAGGCTGAGGAACTCAGCCTCTCTACGGGAGTAGGAGACAGAGACGCCACTCACTAGCTGACAAAAACCAGGAAAAATGGACTTTGGACACATTTTCCCAGGAATTTAATACAGAAATCTGGAAATCAAAACCAGGAATTCCTGGTAAACCAGGAAAAATGGCATCTCTGAAGAGAGGCAGAGAAAGTCGTACTTTTAAACTGGGGGAAAGGGGTGCTAACATGGGCTTGTGAGCACTTTTTAAACCATTAATACTGAGAATTTTGTGAATTTTTCAACTGCCTCAGATAGGCCAACTTGTCTGTTTTCCAATCGATCCAATTTGGAAATCAGATGACAAACCCTTCCTGATTTTAAATGTATTCAACTACAGACTGGCCCAGTGGCAGTGAGTGACCATGGTCAGCCTTGGATAGGCTGGTGACGAAAGTCAGCCTATCCAAGCACTGACTGATATGAAGAGATCCACTTTTAAATTACAGCTTTCCTGAAGTCTCAAAGTCAAAGAGGAACAGAGATGAGAGTTCAGGAACTGAGCACAGAGATGAGAGGACAGGTGTCGCATGCGAAATCTGGTCCATGTGAAATCTGGTCGGTCATTCTCCAAACAGACTCCTTAAGCTGTAATCCAATGCCAACAGGTAGAGTTATCTGCTTGGAGAGTTATAAGTCTTTCATAGCCTGGAAGCAAAGTATTCTTATAATTGAAGGAACAGAACCATGATAACATCAAAGATCTAATAGAATTTGATTAATACCTGACCCCTACTGATCAGGGCTTGACAAATCAGTTTGAAGACTGTGTGCCCACTGGGCACAAGGGCAAAAAAAAAAGTTGCACCCAGCAGACAAGCTCTGTGCCCCGGTCTTCTTTCGATACTCAAAATTACATATTTAGCTAAATGGCACACATATAGTTTTATGATAAACAAAAAGATTTTATTTCATCCTATCTCTAGTGAAACAAGTTTCAGAGACTGCTACACCCAGATAATCTCAGCAGTGTTGCATTGCGCTGATGTCTTATGTAGCTTTTGGACAGCTGTGCCCATTGGGCACAACTTGAAAAATATTTTGTGCCCAGTGGATTTTTTTTTTGAGTCACGGGCATTGGGCACAGGGATTTGTTGAGCCCTGCTGATTCTGTCCCTACGCCTTAGAACTAGGATTTGGGCAAAGTGGGATTTTAGAAATAATTGAATTTCGGCGACCAGATTTCGCATGGACCAGATTTCGCATACGACACATGTCCTGAGCTAACTGTAGACTGAGTATCGTCTGTAATGGTTCTGCCATTCACTTTGGTAGAGCTACGAGAGTGGTCAAGCTAGCGAAGTCAGCTGAATTTGGCTGCTTCACTCCCCATATCTGTCACAGTGGTAAACATGTGTTGGAAAAATATTGATTCTGGGGGGTCTACTGGGTAGATTTACTTCAATATAGTATCAAATTAAAGGGAAAACATAGCTCTATCTCACTGGTACAATATTTTGTTTTATTTCCTAATTTTCCGCTGCTTCATAGAGACAACAGTTAGGTGAATTTTGTGATTCTGTCAGCTCACCCTTTTAGAGCCACATGAGCGGCCATGCACTTGTTGCAGAAATACATGGATATTGCCCTTTGTAGTAAAAGTTACATGATAGACAATATCATATACTTATAACCAGTATAATGACCTACATTTTGATGGGATTTTGGTAGTTTTTCAGTGAGTATTAAGCGCAGGGCAGTGTCATAAACTTGTCCAAGTTTAGATCAATTTTCCATAAAAATTCTTTGTTAAGGAAGCTAACTGAACCAACAGGGTTATTCTACAATGTCCCTTTACTCAAAAGAAGTTCAGTTCTTACAGCTAATGTGCTGCGATTTTCAATCTAATGAATGCATGATATCAAAAAATTTTATGAAAAAAATTTAAGCCCTGACTTCAACTTGAAATCAGAAATACTTGTAAAGATAGTATCTGAATGTCAGTCACACATGTTAATCTGCTATTGTTTAGCTTCAAGGGAGTGTAATCAGCTAGTAGATCGCTCTTTCCAATCAAAAGTTATGAGTAATTATGCACAGTAGTGCCCAGATACCGAGCGGGTAGTGCATGTTTAATGCTCGGTCTTATCTTACTATTTTGGGAAAAAGAGCAGGATGGGGAATGGCAGAGAGATTCCTGTATTTCCAATTTATAAAGTGCTGTAATAATACTTCTAGTAGGTGTATCAACCTGATTCAAACAGCTACCAATTGCAATTTTCTGCTCTTTCATTTGATAGAGTAGAGGCTCCTATTATCGGCAGGGCCCTATTATTGGCACATTTGACAGGTCTGACCTTCTAAATCAATGGGGAAAAGGGATGAGAAAGATTTTTTTTGGCTAGATTTAAACCTGACTGTACCAGCACACTCATGGAAAATAATTTCACATCTATCATTGGTATAGGAGATTTTCTAATCTCTAAAAAATACCTAGATCAAATACCTTGTGATATAAAAGATTGAATTAACTAGGCAATTAATATTCTATGAATTTTTCAAAATCTATATATTGGTTGAAAAGCAACACATCCCTAGTCAAAAACGAATGGAAACAAATAATTAGGTCCTCATTTAATAAATTCATGTCTATTTTGAGTCATATGCCTAAATTCCTATTAATTGATGGGGGGTGCCGATAATAGGGTCCAAAATATGCTTTTGGACCCTATTATCGTCACCAATAGATAGAATGACCTCCTAGAGTTGTAAAAATGATCAAAATCAAAGTTTCAAGCATTATTATAATGGAAAAATACCTTCTATAAACATACCAATCACTGATTTTGTGTACTCCGTCCCTAGCATAGAATCATTTTTATTTTCATATTTTCACCATTAGAAAACCTTACTTTCCAGCACCTCAATGTTGCTTTGGAATTAATTATTATCATTTCTATTTTTAAAACCTCATCAATGCCATCATGGGCATTATTCCTTTTCACAGACATGTGTGGACGACATCATACATGTATATTTTGTAACCCATATATTGGACAATGTCATTTCTAGATTAAAATTTATATTTTTGACCTAATCCTGACCCATATTGGTCAATGTGCCGATAATAGGAGACAGGTGCCGATAATAGGTGCTGAGAATAGGTTAGATAAAATGATAACTGGTCCCCTGGAAGCCTTTGTAATACAATGCCAGAGAAAGGGAAAATATCGAAAAATACCAATCTCCATATTTAGGCTCTGTTGTGTTCCATATCTGTAAAAGCTAACATCTGCTTGAAGATTATACCTTAAGGTGCCGATAATAGGGTCCTCTATTCTATATGGCTTGCGCAATTCTGATATTCCCGATTTTTGGCTGACTTTCACTTTGCTAGCTAAGCTAAGTTAGGGGGTTTAGGTGATTTTTCTAAATACATCAGGGCCTTTGGAAACCTACTGGGGCCGGTAGAGCTCAGTTGTAGGAGTCCAATGCACTTGGAATCAAGTCTCTACTCCCATTATTCACTGAGATATTGACGTTTGAAGGTCTGAAATTTGGGTCCATTTGGAGACAAGCTCCCAATGCATAAGGGAGCCCAACCATGGCACACAGGTTGATTCTGGGTAATGTACAAGCAAAGGAACCATACAGAATTGTAAAATATACCCCTCCAATCTAACATATATTTCAAGATCCATTCGAGGGATTTACTTGAAATTTTCGGAGGGTACCCGCCTATAGGTCTGCTACCTGTCCGCCAGGTGACAATGACCTTGACCTTATGTCAAGGTCAAAAGGTCACCATCATAATTTTCTAGGTCAAATGACATAAATCCTATGTATTAAGGGTTACAGATCTCACCATTAACTTATTATGAAGAGCATTATGCATACAAACTTGACAGTGATCATATTTGACCTTGAGAGCATGTCAAGGTCATGATATGATCTTGTGTGAGGTCAAGGTTGCAACCCTAAATTTAAAGAAAATCCTCAAAATCGAACATCAGTGTCTGCATGTCAATCAAGAAAATAGTAATATACACAATTAGTGTTCTAATTCAAAATGACCTAGGCCAAGGTCAAGGTCACTGTCAAGGTCACTATGTTTGTAATATTGCCACATCCCAGATCTTTGATTATCAATATCTCAGCGAATAATAGGGCTAGAGACATGATTCCAAGTGCGTTTGAACCGTTACAGCAAGCTCTTCATTGCCAAATAGACACCTTTATGTTTTCTGCATATACATTTTTTCTCTGGTAGCTTGAACTGCATGAAATCCCTTAGTTTAAGATTTGCATGGTATTGTAATCTTAGCAACCAGAGCATTAAAAGTTTGAATGGACTTGAATATGAAATACATGAACTAAAGAAGTGATTAAGAAGTTAAAGGGTCATTCAGTTGGAAAGAGTTTTTTTATGTAGATATCAGCCCATTTCACAGTTTGCATATACAATGCAATAGATGTTTACTGTATAAGTGTTCACAGTTATTGTTTCATCTGGAAATAGGAATTTGAACTCATCATACAGTTGATTTTCACAGCCTTTACAACGTTGAATTTGGTAAGTGCCAATTAATGAGCAAATAACATAAGAAATGAGTTTAAGAATAGATTTAAGAGAATGATTTGGCTTTACAGTTTTCTACCTGTCACTAATACTGTTACACAAAACAAGCATAAGCAAAAATATCTCTGTGATCCAGTTTCAAGGTTCATTTTGCTCCTTCTTTATCATGATATATATAGTACAGTATTGCTGGCAAAGTCATGTATAATGACACCCGATGAGTATGATGAATCATGTGACCCTTAAAGAAAAACACTACCGTATTTTCATGATAGAGTATTTTAATGGCCTTTAGTTCAAATAAAATGATTTTGGCATGGTTATTAAAATATGTATCAATATAGAGCAGAGAAGCAATTAAGTGCATCTGATACATTCATGATGTTACAATTGCCAAAATGCGTCACAGTTGTGCATGCAGAGCACTGTAACTGTAAGGGTGCAGCCAGATGTTGTTTGAAGCAAATCCTCTGAGTCTTTGCTATCTCCTTGGAGAAATATCAGTAATTGCACTCCTTGGACCCAACCCAGGTAGCACACAAAAATTTGCCGACGTTGGCCCAACGTTGACTGCCCATCGGCCCGACCAGTGGCATTTGCCAACCAAATGCCAACATTGGTCTAACGTTGGCAGGACATCGGCAAACGAGTGGCCAAAGGCCAACCATTTGCCGATGGCCGATGTGTGCCAACCAAAAGCCAATGTTGGGCCTATGTTGGCATTTGGTTGGCACCGTCGGGCCTACATAGGCAGGATGGGCAGCCGATGTAAAGCCGATGGCTGGGCCAATGTCGGCCCGACGTTATGCCAATGTCTCTGTGCTACCTGGGAATATAAAGTTCCCCTGTGCCTTTGGCAGGTTTCACATCCACCTTCCTTTGAATCTTTCTATTTGTCATTAAGTTTATCCAAATATGCTCTCATGAAAATAGGGTAGTATTTTCTTAAAAGTATTGTTGTAACAGGCTACATTAACAGATCTTATTTTCTTTTCAGGTGCCTATCATGGAAGAGCTGGGCTGAAGGGAGAAGATCAAGAATCATTGAATAAATAAAAAAACAAAAATTGACTTGACTTTCTTTCTTGTCATATACTTTTTGATTTTTTTAAGCACCTTCATGTACATGTAATAAATAAGCTAGTGCAATCATCACTGGAAATCCTTACACTGTCACAGTAAAAAAAAGAATGGAAGACTAAAATGGTTAAACCTGTGCCACAGGCACAAGTATGATTGACTTCATATACTATTCAGGGTTCTTCACAGGATGAAAAAGCATACAGGTGATTTTCGAACACAAGCACTGTGTGGATCATAGCGGCAAATCATAGACATGTCTCATGAGAGAATTTTTTGAAAATTATATTATAAATGGGAAAAAAATAGATTCTGTTAGAATTTTTCAACCAAATTTTACTTAACTTAAGCCCTAACTTCTGTTCTAATTGTCCGATTTGCAAAATTAAAAAAAGTGTAGGAAGCTTAATGTCTCCTGGAAAGCACACAGGCAGTGCTTTTTAGCTAAAGCACACGGGCGGCACTGAAGAGCACACGGGAGCCCCGCCCGTGTACTTCCTATGTGTGGAGAACACTGTACTATTGCCAAAACTCACCAGGGCTGCATTCATGCATCTTGGTAACACATGGGCATGATGTATTAATGCACTAGCAGCCCTTAACCCTTTAAGGGCCGCTAATGCATCATGCCCTTTGGTCATCATGATGCACCAATGAAGTGCTGGTGAGTTTGCTCGCCAGCACTTTATTGGAGCATCATGCCGACCCTATGGGATTAATACATAAACTCCCGAAGGGTCTGTATGATGCACCAATGAAGTGCTAACGAGCAGTCTCGCCAGCACTTCATTGGTGCATCATGACCTATGGACATAATACACTCCTGCACCAGGGGCCTTCAAACGGTTAAAGGATCAACAGGTGATATCATTAGTACTAAAAGCTGTAGATATGTCAAGTGAGGGGATGGCAGTCAGTGTGTGCATGTTAGGCACTGCTGGAGTCATTATACATGATATTACTATAGCTCGATGCAGCAAGTTGGGAACCTGAGTGTTTTTCAGTTTTGGAGGCAGCTGTGCATGTAAAATGCCTTCATTCAAGGGACATTTTTGTATATGCTGCAGAAGACAAGTCTTGTGTATGATTCTATCTCAAAAATCATAACAAAATATGAAAATAGAATCATTTGCTATGCAGTATTCCCTCATAATACATGTCAGACTAGACAAAACGCCCTCTGTAAGTCCCATATGGGCTGGAAAAGCACCATGCTCATAAATGCCTTCATCATTTTCAAGATAAGAATATCTGAAGACCTGAACAATGTGAACAGGTCCATGGTGCAAAACTCTTTTGTTTCTATTAAATTCCATCATCAATTGTTGTTTTGACCTGATGACCCATTGAAACCCATATTGAAATGCTATTAGAACCCCATATTAGGCATGTGAGGCCTATCATAATGCACTATTGAGCTATTTAGCTGTAAATAGCAACAAAAGCGTTGTCGGCACCAAAGACTAGAATCATAAGATTTGGCTAATTCTTCTCACACTTATTGTATCACTTAGATATTTCACATGCCTTTAAAGATGATCAAGTAGACCATAAAAATGGATAATTCTGGTATCAGTGGGTGATCACGCATCCATATATGGTGATCTATGTGGTCCCACATCAAAAACCAAGCAGAAATTTTGCTGAAAATCACAGTTTTTGCAAACTAACAAAAATCACATGTTTCCCATAGTGTAATAAGCCACCATAGAGGTAGGGGAAAAAGGCATACTCATTTATAAACTTGATGGGTCAGTATTATGCACTATCTATCAAAAACTGATGGTTAGAATATTTTTTCACAAAATATATAGGGCCAAACTTTGAAAAACAGCAATTTTTTTAAACTAATGACTTTTAAATTTATAATTTGTACTTCAGTGGTAAACTGTGCACTATATTATTGTTATACTATCTACCTTGGCCTGAAAGCAATGAGTTTCATCTTTCATTTGCTGCAAATATTGTGTAAATCGGATAATTTTTGGCTAAACTACAGCATTTCTTAGCGAAAATTCAGGAAAAACTAAGTTTTAGGTTCCCAACTTGCTGCATCGAGCTATAGTACCATAAATTCACTCATATAAGTCATGGCTAGTACCAGAACTCAAATAAAAATTAGGCTCATAGAATTTGGCCAAGGTTAGGGTATGGCTTATACAAGAGTATATAACACTATAGAATAGGACTAAAATACCAATTTCCAAGCCTTGGATGTGGCTTATAGTTTTTCCTGATTTTGGGGGTGCAGTTTATAGGGTTGACCCGGGATACATTATCCACCAATGAGAAAACTTCTTCCATTCACAGCAGAATTTTTTTGGTACATTATGCACCACCAGGTACCCATCTTATGGGCTGTTATCAGTGGTCATCTCGCCAGGTCCCAGATCAATCAATGGCGGACACACTCGACCTCAATATTGAGCCTTATACAAGGGTGTGGCTTATACAGGAGAATTTACAGTACTATAGAATGTAGGCACGTCAGGTGAGGAGAGAGCCGTTTGTCCATGTTATGCATTACTGAAGTCATTAAGCCAAAAAAGAAAGTTGTGTTTCAGGTAACATGCTGAAAAAAAAATAGGTAGGGTAGGCCGAATATTTTTTATTTTGTATTTTTTTTAACTGTTCACTATCACAAACCCAAATGACAGGAAGGATGACTCAGTACCAGGCTCTGTGACAAGAAGTAAGAATAATTGACAAAAGCATAATGTGCAATAAAATCAAAAGATAGGGGGTCTCAAAATCTGTGGTAGGAGTGTCATTGACATGCAATTTATTTCGATGATGATTATCACTATTTTTGTGTTGATATTTCCAATATATTGATATTCAGAAAAGTTAGAAAATATAGGAAAAACTGAAGCCTGCGCTCTACAATAGATCAAAGAGGGGTATGAAAATTTTGTGCTCCTTTCGTATGGAAGGTGGTTGGGGGTGCAAAAAATTTTGACTGCTGATGAGGGGTCAGAAATGTTTTTTTTTTGCATGTCTGCAGGAAAACCCGAATAAATAATGACCCTTGGGGTTAGGGGGAAATTTGCATGAAATGTATGAACGTGCTCGTTTAACCTATAGTAACGGGCGGGGATTTCCACTAAAAACAGGTGATATTACTTTGAACCCCCTTGGTCAAGGGGGTGAAAGAAATCTGCCCCCCCCGGGTCAAGGGGGAGACAAAATTCTGCCCCCCCCCCCTTAAATCCACCAGCCCCCCCTCTTGTTAAAAAATGATCACCACTCCCTTAGGTAAAAAAAAACAACTGTTACTATAGGTTAAAAGACTGCAGTGTTCACATACATTTTTTGGCCTTTTAGTGAAAGGGGGGGACTAAAATTTTGGACCGTCAAGGGGGGGAGAAATTCTTTCTTCCATATAACCATGAAAATCCATCACCCCTCATCCATTGTTAGAATAGATCTATGATCACTTCTTTAGACACCAATAAGGCCTTTTATCTATTCCCACCCGATAAGCCCACAAATGGACCATTTTTAGGTGTGGTACCACTTTTGCAAGCTATTTGGGCGGTTTAAAAATTTTCCGAATTTTTTCCATTTTCCCACCATTGGGAAGGTAAACACTTATATTTATCAAGTATCATAGTTACTTGAGTGGAAATTATGCTTTAACTATGTCAAAAGATGATTTACATAAGCAGTGATGCACTGCCACTATGTCCGGCACACGGCTAAACAGTGTTTACCTGTGTGCCCGTGGGGTGGTGGGTTTTCGCCCCCCCCCCTTGGCAACAGTCAAAATTTTTTGTGGCCCCCGCGCCAGAGGCGCAGAGAATTTTCGCGCCCCTCTTTGTTCTATAGTAGCGCGCTGGCTTTTTTGCTAAAAAGAATGTAAATTTTTTTAGCCCCCCCCCCTCAAGAGGGGTCCAAATTTTTTAGCCCCCACCTCGGGAGGGGTCTGAATCTTTTACGCCCCCCCTCAAATCCACCCCCCTGTTGATAAATAATGACCACTCCCTAACTGAGTGTAAAAAGCTATAAAATCCTTTTCAAATCCGATTGCCTTGAAAAAATAGCCTAGATTTTGAGTGCATACCATTTTTCGAAGCCCGATGGGCCCTTGAAAAAAATACATTACCTTTTTGAATTTGGAACCAATGAAAATTACAAAACTTCATAATTATCAGAATCAGATACACTTGAGTGGGAATTGAAATTAAATGCTGAAAAATGATGATTTTCATCAGCCTAACTGTAGTGTAAACGGACCATTTTTCACATCTGGAGCATTCCCATAGGGATAGCATTGGAAGTGTGAGTCACAAAAACTACCAGTCCTCCCGACTTCAGCACCAAATGGGCAGTACTAAAAATTGGAGTACAGAAACCATTCAAATATCAGGTGAAAGAGCATGACATGAATAATCTACATTTCAAAACACTTCAATGGACTATAAGTCTCCACTTAACAGTGTCAAGTTGGTTAAAAAGTTTACTCCAAATTACTATGGTCAACTTCAACACACCATAGAAACTGAACCGGTAACCATACCACACCAGTTTGACAAGCAGAAAGTAGTTGTTGCCATGTCTGAACTAATTTCACTGTAACCAAGTACCCAGCATTGTTACCAACATCACTGTAACTAAGGCAACATGTGTTGTAACTGGTTCCTGGCAGTGCCTTGCAGCTCCCTGCAGCCCATGCTTGTGCCATTTTCACTGGTTTGGAAAACCCCCAAAAAAGTACTACTACCTCCACTTTCCAAGATCCTGGACACTTTAATAATGGTCACAGAACATTCTAACCAGGATTAAATGAAAGGTATGGTCATAAGGATGAAGACTGATATGTTTATATTTTCATTTGACCAAGTCTTCATGCCGTAATTTGCATTTTACTGCGAGCAAAAGTTACGCGACCGTCGGCAGGGCCATTGTCGCCTCCCGTGCGCAGCAGAGGTAAACACCCTAGCTAAGTAACTGTGACTGCGAGGCTGACACTGACAAGTAGCAGCCATGAACCTTGTGAAATGCTCAGTAACAGACAGTAATCCTGGCTGATACGCAGGGTTTACTGTAAGTCATATTGACCCATATATTGATTTCAGATAAAAATATTCTGGCAGACTCTGAGACTGCCACGGCAGCACAGTGCGCCAGATTGTTGATGTGTTGAGACTTGCAGTTCAGACAGTTGCAGTGCGTTGCAATAAACTCACAGAAGAAATCCTTTTTTTACTCACCTCAAATCGAACAGGCATCCTAACTGGTAGTTGCCAGAACTGATGTGAAAGTGTCCTATCTGTGCATTACTTGCAACCAACGTAGCTTTGTATATTTTGAGTAAATTACTGTAATATCGGCTTCCGAAGCAACCAAAACTTTCAATTTTGGCGTCTACCCTCACTGCGCCTGCGCCGATAAACATAGATCAAAATATATCCGGTAGACTGTAGTAATCGATTATCTTAGCGATACTTACTTATAGCATTGAATTCTGTGAGCTATTCTACTTGTAAATTATAAAGAAATTATGTTCTCTTTACTTGGAAATAACAAACTGTCATTCAAATGTCTGATCTCTTTACTCTAAGCTTTTCCCAACCTGATCATTGATCGGTTAGTTTTGACAATGAATGTGTTCGATCTGAACACTGCAGTAAAAAAAAAAAGCTAGGAGACTTTTGATGCGTTCAACCATCGACGTTTTGTTAAGGCCACCCAAAATTAAGTTGTTTCCCAGTGAACAGCAAACGTTCAGGGAACGTTCATGAACTTCATTTTAAAGCTAGAAAGTGAACATTACCTTTTAACGTTTTCCAACACAAAGAAAATATTCATCAAACATTTGCAAATATCCATGAAGGCATTAATAGGATGGGTCTAGACCCCTAAATTCGACAGGGTGACATGGCCATTTCTTAAAATCGACATGTGACATGGAGCTTAGTGACAAGGACATGGAGAATGAAAAAGTTAGTGACATGAGACATGACCTTTCCTTAAAATCGACATGTGACATGGAGCTTAGTGACAGAGACATGGGGAAATAGAAATTTAGTGACATGTGACATGTCCTTTTCTTAAAATCGACATGTGACATGGGGACCCCCCATCTAGACCCCCATTAGGGTAGGAGGGGTAAGAGGCCCTTTGGGGTACCGGGGTAAAGGCCCTTTATCCCTCATAACCAAGGTACTAGTTGTATGCAGCCATTTAGCACTTGGAAGTAAGGATAACTTCAAGGAGATCTCTTTTGTAGGTTTTCATTATGATTGGATGAGAAAAAGTTAACTTATCAGACATTCAATTTTTATAACTGTTAAGGGAGCGTTCATTATTTATGGCAGGGGGGGGATGACCAAATGAAGGGGGGGGGCATTTTTTTGGAGGTATTCAAAGGGGGGGTCATTTATTTTTAACCTATTCTTAGAGGGGGGTCGCTTTTTTTCAACCTATTCTTAAAGGGGGGGGTCATTTTTTTTTTAACCCATTCCCGAGGGCCAGGTAGTTTCCTGTTGGGGAGTATTTGCCAATGTGATGCAAATTTTATGACAAAGGAACAAAAATTTTCGCGACGCGTCGCGAATTTTAGCTATTTGGTTTTCAGTAATAATTCTAGATATAATTCTGCCCAACTTTTTGTTACCAGCTACCTCTAATTCAAATCCATTTGATTATGTTATATGATCGGAGTCTTACTCCTTTGTGTGTCAAAGGGCGGTTAGCACGGATAAGATGTACCGGTACCTGTGTTACCAACTCACATGACCACTCCTTGACCAATCGGGGCATCGGAATTTTTCCGCTGGTTCCTACAAATTTGTGAAAGATCTTTTGGCAGGTACCCATATTAAAATTTGACATGATAAGCCCCCTTTAAAACATGGATGAGGCCAGTCACTACCACTATGGTATATGTATACAGTTTTCCCTGGGGTGTAACACTGTTCAGCTCTTGAGATTGAAGTATTTGGCCCAATTAGTGACACAATGTTCCTTGTTCTTTTGCTCGCCCTGCTGATTGTTTCAAAAGATGTCATCATGAAAATAAGTACTTTCCTTTAAAGGGGTACTGGGAAGGGTATGGTACACAAACAGCACTTTGTGGTGCTACACCATACACCTCACGAGAGTGAACGGGGCACCAACAAAGTTGTCAGTAGTAAAAAATGTTACATGCTAAAATCACCACAACTCGCAATCAGATCTTTCCAGATTTAACTCTTGTTTTCACCCATTGATGAAATCAACCCTGACAAGAATTATGTCTATAACACCCTTCAAATTGATATAAAAACTGAGATTACAATGAAATCTAAAGAGAAAGACAAGCTACAAAAGTTTATTTCTGTACCGTATATAAAATTTTTGAAAAAGAAACCAGAACCAAGTCCCTCAATCAGAACAATTTTTCCATTGGTCAGGAGTAGGTCACATACCTATTTTAGCTGCATCAGTAGTAGCCCATGCTAGCCGGCCCTTTAAGGGTGGCTAGCACGGAAAAATACAGTATGGGTACCTGCTCAAAGATCGTTCACAAATTCACAGAAACCAGCTAAAAAAATGTGCACGCAAGTACGTCTTATCCATGCTAGCCTTCAAATTGATATTTTACCTAGAGGTAAATCAATCAACAGCAGTGTATTCACAATTTGACTGCTCAAAAGATGACACATAACTGAAATGGTTCTAAAGCTGCTAATATCACCTTGTATAATGAATGGACCTGATGTAGCCTCTGTTGAACGTAGTTAAATGTGGTGGGAGTCATTTTCTTTCAATTTATTCTGAGGGGGGGGTCATTTTTTTTCAACCCATTCCTAAGGGGGGGGGTCATTTTTTTTCAACCCATTCCGAAAGGGGGGGGGTCATTTTTTTTCAACCCATTCTGAAGGGGGGGGGTCAGTTTTTTTCTGACGTATTCATTCTGACAGATTGTCGTCCCCTCACGTGACTTTTAAATGCGGGCATGCATTACCATGCCAGGGCCCCTTTAAGATCATCATGCTCAATTTGAGATAATTAGAAATAAAAGGGTCCTGAAATATGCATGGATTTTTGGGTAGCAAGTTAAATGGGTTAAAAGTATTAGGTGAGACATTATTAGATAAAGGGGTGAAGGGTAGGTCATAAAGATACATTTTTTTTACCTTACACTTTGTTCCAATACCTACATGAGCTTTTGAGATGAACCTTATCTTATCATCAGATCCATGGGCCTTTTGTCCCATCGCTTTGGGCCTTTTACCCCAGCCTTTCAACCTACGGGGCAAAATGCCCCACTTTTTGTCAAGCATTCTATTGGAATATTCCATAAGGCTAGGCTGACAACCTATTTCACAAGTATGATACATTGTTCCATCTCTTGATTGGTGTGAAAAATATGCATTAATTAGGGATTATTCTCTTAGAACTAGCTCAGTTACATGCTATTAGGGTATTTTAGCTTATCCTACCCTATCACCCCTTGGACTTCGATATGAATTATCGAAAATGCTACTTTAGGTGATTTAGAATGTCCAAATCTCAGCAGTAGTTCATGAATATTAACTTAAGCTTCTTTTTTAATGACAAGAATCTAAATGGAGCTTTTATTCCAATGATGATCCTCTTTATTGTGCGTGTAGGCCTTTTATCCCAAAGGTTGTGGGCCTTTTACCCCAGCTGTGGGCCTTTTACCCCAGCATCCACCTTTTTTCATACATGATTTACTGTAACAATCTATGGGGCAGAGCTGACAAGCTTTTGAGAATAAAGAAAATATCATTCCATCCTTTGATTAATGAAAAAAGTATTCTGGAAGCAGCCATGAATTTCTTATAATTGACCCATTTGTAAATGAAGGGCGTCTTACCCCACCCTACCCTAAAGCAAACTTTTTTTCCAATGTTCTCTAACATCAAAACAACAATCAAGAAACGTTTGTTAATGTTCCTGATAAGTTAGGACACAAATGTTCATTTTGAATATTTTACAATGTAGAAAAACATTCAACAAACATTTGTAGAAAGTTTTTTTAAACGTTTAATACATTAGTATCATGCATATCTTCAGACCAGGTGGCAGGCCAATTTATGGGGATATTTTCTCTACTGGTTCCATAACTCAAAGTTGCTTTAATGTGAAAAATATTATATCTTTGATGCACTTAATGCATCCTTGGATCAAAAACCTAATCCTAAGTCAAGTTTGATAGAATATAACTAATATAATCATATTCTATTGGATTGGGTGAAATAATCATGATGGAGATCCCTGTTTATGTTTTTTAAGAAATATACATATTCCCCTGATGTTAATGTCCCCTTGTACCAGTCCTAGAGCTTTGCTCATGGATTATAAGTATGAGATGTGCTTCAGAACACAGAAAAAAATGATATCCAAAATCTTAGTCAGATGTTAGTCAAAAAGGCTAACTTTCTAACAATACCTAGTCAAAAGCATGTGCCTAAGTGTCCAAGTTTTTCTTAGTCAAATACGACTAACCATTAGTCATAGTGCCCAACTTGCCTTGGCTTGCCTGATTTTGACTAAGATTCCTTGGTGGTTTTGACTAAGTATGCAATGTATTACTCTTTAGTTTAATTCAAATGGTGAGTGTAAGCTCTATGTAGGATCCCTATCCCACAAATCAGTCTCATCATTTAGGAAGCATGTGAAACGCCTCACATCAATTTCATTAGAACCCCTGAGTCAAGTTACTCTGGGTTTCCCTCAAAGAAGCAAATATATCTGTGGATATTTTACTCATCTAGACTCCCACAGAAAACGTGTTAGTATCTGTTTACCTAGTTTATTTAACAAATCATCAACCTATTTGCTATATTTTGCCAAGCTTGATGTTATATTGAATTGTGAAAGCCTCAAATGTATACAGTGCCTGAAAATCACCATAATTTTGACATACATCAAACAATTTATGGTACGAAGCCACCAGAAAAATCCTGTTTCAAACCACGCTGCCACCTGGTGTGTAGAGGCAACACTATGCCAATATACCTTAGTCAAAGTGACTAAGGGATCTTAGTCAAAGTGACTAAGATCCCTTAGTGACAGTGGCTAAATTAAGTTAGCTTGCCTGAAACTCCCAGCAGATACCTTGTTCATGATTGCACTTGGAGAGGGAAAATGATTTTGATAGTCAATGTGACTAACATAAGCTAGACATTGTTAGTCACACATTAGTCATATGCACAAACTAAGGTTATTTGGCCGTTTTGACTAAGTTAAGTTAGACCGACTAACTTTGATTTTTTTTCTGTGAAGAGTTCTATATGAACATACATCTATGCACAACAAATTATGTTCTGCCGTTAACTTGGCACAGTAGTTTAGGCAATCGGCACCGACACAAAATAAAAAAAAAACAATGCTAGTGGGAACGTTTAAGAATGTTCTCTAATGTTTTCAAATGCTGAAAATTATGTTAGAAAACGTCAAAAAATGTTAGAAAAAAAACATTTGTGTGAATGTCGAAAAACGTCAGAATGAGTCAACGTTTTAGCGTTAGAATAGCATTCAAAACAAACATTTGCAATCTTTCATTTTACGTTGAAAAATGTCAGGTAACGTCTTTTTGTACACTGGGTTCTCATCACCAAGCTCTGAAAAAAGTGAGGAGGGAGGATTTTATTTAATTCTTTTTTTCTGATAAGCAGTTGATAAAGATAAAACTATGCATCACGGTTTTCCATGGGTATTAACTCTTCACAGAGACATGTAGTGGCTAAGAGACATTAAGATACCTTTATATCTCTGCTCTTCCTATAGGGTCTAGTGTGGACCCCTAGTGTGTCGTCCATTGCTTGACTTTGCAACTGGCGAGACAAGCACTAATAACCAGCATGATGGGTACCAGGTGTTACATAATGTACCCAAAAAATTCTGCAGTGAATGGAGGGAGTCATCTCATTGGTTGGAAATGTATCCCGGGTCAGCCCTATAGGGTGGTGGTTTGTTTGTTTGTTTGTTTTTTGGGGGGGCAAAAATTTCAGACCCCTCTTGGGGGGAGGGGGAGGGGAAACTTTCACCCCTTTTTAGTGAAATAGCCTGCGCATTTCTATAGAAGGGGGCGAGGAGCACAAATTTCTGACCTCTCCAAGGGGGAGAGCCAAAAAAAATGTTGACCTGCCCACCTGAAAATCCATCCCCAGCTAGCAAGGAGACGTTGGCCCAATGTCGGCAATGGTCGACACTGTCGTGGGCAATATTCTGACATTGGGCCAACGTTGGCAGTCTGACGTCATACCAACGTTGGCGAATAAACATTGTGCTGACGTCAATAACATGCCTAGTGATTTGCTGACGTCAGTACAATGTCAGAGAAGTGACGTTGTACCAACGTTGGCAGTGTATGGTTGTGCCAACATTGGCAGGACTCCCAGTAATGGGAAATTTACAAACGTTGGCCCAACATTGGCAAACCGCTGTTTCTCCAACCTCCACCAGATGGCATTGGGGGCTGTGTGAAGATATATTTTTTTTTATTAGATCCTTCATAATCTATTAAAATAAGTAATAGATTAGATCTCTTTTGTGTAATTTACATTCAAAATGCCAGAATAAGTACTTAGACAGACTATGTCGGTCTAAAGTCAAAAACCTTTTTGTAAAATGATAAGAAATTGTTACATGTACATACTGACACCATTTCTGAAGTAGGGTAGGACGGGATAAGAGGCCCTTTGGGGTAAAAGGCCCGTTAGCCCTCATAACCGAGGTACTAGTTGTATGCAGCCATTTAGCAAGGAGATCTCTTTTGTAGGTTTTCATAATGATTTGATGAGAAAAAGTTAACTTATCAGACATTCAATATTTTATAACTGTTAAGATCATCATGCTCAATTTGAGGGAATTAGAAATAAAAGGGTCCTGAAATATGCATGGATTGTTAGGTAGCAAGTTAAATGGGTTAAAAGTATTAGGTGAGGTATTATTAGATAACGGGGTGAAGGGTAGGTCATAAAGATACATTTTATTTACCTTTCACTTTGTTCCAATACCTACATGGGCTTTTGAGATGAACCTTATCTTATCATCAGATCCATGGGCCTTTTGTCCCATCGCTTTGGGCCTTTTACCCCAGCCTTTCAACCTACGGGGCAAAATGCCCCACTTTTTGTCAAGCATTCTATTGGAATATTCCATAAGGCTAGGCTGACAACCTTGATTGGTGTGCAAAATATGCATCAATTAGGAATTATTCTCTTAGAACTAGCTCAGTTACGCAGTTACGTGCTATTAGGATATTTTAGCTTATCTTACCCTATCACCACTTGGACTTCAATATGAATTATCGAAAATGCTACTTTAGGTGATTTAGGATGTCAAATTTTCTCAGTAGTAGTTCATGAATATTAACTTTAGCTTCTTTTTTAATGACAAGAATCTAAATGGAGCATTTATTCCAATTATGATCCTCTTTATTGTGCATGTGGGCCTTTTATTCCAAAGGTTGTGGGCCTTTTACCCCAGCATCCACTATATACTATAACAATCTATGGGCCAGAGCTGACAAGCTTTTGCCAATGAAGAAAATATCATTCTATCCTTTGATTAATGTAAAAAGTATTCTGGAAGCAGCCATGAATTTCATATAAATGACACATTTGTAAATTAAGGGCGTCTTACCCCACCCTACCCTAATGAGAGATAGATAAGGGCTTTGTAATGGAAGGACAATGTATCACTCCTTGGCACATTAAGCTAAGATAAAGTGAACATGAAGATATGGCTGTGTCTAATATGATGATTCTTGCCAGCCATATCTCTTACCAGTAATAGATTTGATCACCTTTAAGTAAATAATGTAAGTCAGAACAATGTCAATATACTACCAGTGGGTCAATGCAGGTATTATGATGTTAGTCCAACGTCATTATGCAAACGTCAAATTTTTGCTCTTAAAATGGTTGGCTAGACGTGAGACCAACGTCATAAAAATGATGTTGGCCCAATGTTGCATGTTGGCGATGGCGGCTTGTACGTAAATTGGATGGACAAAAAGATGTCATCCTGACGTCATAATTTGACATCAGTCCAACCACAGCTGTGGTTGGGCCCAACGTCTTTTTGCTAGCTGGTACCACCCCTCCCCTGTTGTTAAAAATGACCACTCCCTTACCAAGGTGTTTCAAGCTGATTTTCGGCCTCAAGGGGATATCATTATCTTTTAAAAACTGTTGGAATTATGCTGATATTCCTAATAGTAGCCAACTAAGTAAAGACATTGTCAGGCTATTGAGGTTTCCCATAATACACTCTGTTTGTAGAGGTTTCCTGTTAATTACCATAATTATGTGATCTGCTCTGGCCAATGGCATTGGTCACGTGACTGACCTACTTATGTTACTTAGCAGGAAACCTCCATGAACAGAGTGTATTATGGGAAACCTCAATAGCCTGAATATGGGTAGGCCTAAAAACTTGTGGAATCCTGATTGGCTGTAGGCTATCTATCTCAATAAGGGAAATATGGTAATGGTAGCACAGCATATGGGTAGATCCAATGAGGGATGTTTGGGCCTATTTTGGGGACTTTTTATATTTGGGGAGCTACCGGTACAATAAAAAATGTAGACCACTATCCTTCCTTATTAGACACATTTGATAGAAAACATCTTGAGCTTCAAGCAGAGGGTAAATATATGTATATCGGTAAAATATATGTAATTTGACGAGTTACGGAGGCTCGAAGTTGGACAATTGGGGAGACCAGGGCACATTGGGACACTTTTGGTGAAGATACTTATGAGAAACAAACTTATGAGAAACAAACGAGTAATATTCTCTAAAAATACCATTGAATATTGGCTACAATCATAGACTAGTAATGAATTTCTAACTAAAATGGATTTCATGGAATTGAATTTTTCTTTAAAAAGATAATATGTCTCACTGTGCCCCCGCACCAGGGTACAGTGGGACACCCCATGGGGCACAATTGGACATCAGCTCCCTAAATTGCCATGATCCCACCCATCAATTTATCATGATTTTTCCCGACACCATTAAGTTGTTCTACATCATTATCATCAGTTTATAGCTGTGCAATTTTGCTGTAAGTTGCAATTTTCTTCTCTAAACTGAAAAAAAAATCCCAGCAAAAGGAATGAATCTGGACTGTCAAGTTGGACTGTAAAGCTTCTGTTACAGTGGACTGTAAAGCTGTGGCTCCAATAAACATTATTTTCAGCACTCTGACTACAAACAACATTGTCCAGCTCCACCTCACTGACTGCTCTTAAACTTAATACCTTTCTATTGCACTAGAGTCTGATAATCCCTCCCCTCTTCTGTGACAGAGAGATAAAATGAGGAGAGTCTGATACAAATGTGATAGTGCTGGACCAAGGGGGTGATATACATACATGTTCTTTTTACATCAAATATCATTTTCCGACACCAAACTGCACTTTTATACAGATATGAATTATTTTCTAGTGGTATCCTCTGTATAGATAGCTGTATCTAAACTGCTTATTACCCACTTGGCAGAAAAACGTTTTTTTTTATGTCAAAAATATGTTTTATTTTGGTTCCTAAGTTTGCAAAACTTTTTTTTTCAACGTCTAAATAACGTTTTTACATGTACTAAAAAAATGTTAATTTGATGTTTTTATATCAGGTTAAAAAACGTTTTTTTAATGTAAAAGAAACGTAAATAAAAGCGTTTTTATTTGGTTGAAAATTGGTTGAAAAAAATGTTTTTTCAACGTCAAAATAATGTGTTTTAAAAACATTTTTTACCCAAACTAAATAAAAATGTTTGCAAACGTTAAAAACCCGTTCTTCGCCAAGTGGGTAAGGACATATTGATAAATATCCATATTTGCGAAGAATAGTGGGGCACAGTGGACACTCCTTGTAGGAATTAATTGAAAGAAGGAATTTATCTATCTTTGTATATAACTTCACCAAAGTCTCTCTATAATTTTCATATTTAGAGCTTAATTCCCAGGAACAAAATTGTTTGGGGCACACTGTGCTACCAAGGAAACAATGAGATGTGTCCCACTGTGCCCCGAAAATGACTGTCCCACTGTGCCCTAGGCCTTCCTTCCTTCCTTCAGATTTAAAGATGAAGCTTATGACACACATGAATTGGTGCTGCAACATGCATGCAAAAGTTGACATTTCTAGTGGTTATCACATAATTAAAAGAATGAACTCCTTATCTTTGACAGTTTAGAGAATAGGAGGCAGAGAGTTCATTGATAAAATCTTACTTTGACCCTCAAAAAGTGACAAATAGTCACTCAGGTAAAGTAAACAAGAGAGTAAATAAGAGTCTAGTATAGAGAGAAGGGGGCATCTATGTGACACTCTTAGGTGAGGAGATCTAATGGTTTCCTCTCTATTCTTAGTCACAGGATCCACTGTCCCACTGTACCCCATGTCCTACTGTGCCACGGTCTCCCCTACACCAAAAATCCCTTTTTTGTCCAATTAAAATTTAACCCTTTGGGTTAGGGAGTGATAATTTTTTAACAATGAGGGGGGGGCTGGTGGGTTTGCATGTGGACGCACGAAAAAAATTTCATCCTCCCCCTCTCGAGGGGTCAAAATTCTTTCAACCCCCCTCGGGAGGTGAAAATCGCGTGCGAACGTGCCCTTTTAACCTATAGGGCGGCGAAGTCATGTCACGTGACTTGCGAAGGATCGGTGCGCTGGGGTTATTCCATTATCGCTCAGTGGCGTCCGTCAGCGCTGAGTGAATCAGGGGCATTGTTGTCACTCAGAATAACACAATTTTACAATCTATTCCCAATAGAACCAAAGTTATGAAGTGATGTCACCCTGCCTCACCCACAGTCCCACCATTCCACCACCCTCAGTCTCACCCTGTCTCACCCACAGTCCCACCATCCAGGTACGGGCTATTACGGGTAGTATAATAATAGTGCTAGCCCCTATAAACTTGGCCTCAGGGCCTCACCCCCACCCCCTAACTCAGGGGGTGGGGGTGGTTAGCTACTTTTGTATTTCTACTCTACTCCCATTCCCCTCCCGTACTAAGGGAGTGGTCATTTATTATCAACAGGGGGGGTGGTGGGTTTGAAGGGGGGGCGTAAAAAATTCTGACCCCTCTCGAGGGGGGGCTAAAAAAGTTTTGACCCCTCTTGAGGGGGGAGCTAAAAAAATTGACCCTCTTTTTAGCAAAAAAGCCAGCGCGCTACTATAGATCAAAGAGGGGGCGCGAAAACTCTCCGCGCCAGAGCGTGGGGGGGCGCAAAATTTTTTTACAGCCGTCGAAGGGGGGCATAAAAAATTTCCGCGCATCTGCAAGAAAACCCACCACCCCCTGTTGATAAATAATGACCACTCCCTAAAACAGTTTTGACCCCTCCTGGGCTAGGGGTGGATCTTCTTCAAAGAAACCTGCAAAAGTAAAAGGGCACATTCCCACACAGTTTTCGGCCCTTCAAGGGGGGGCAAAAAAATTTAAATTTAAATTTCCTTGCGTGTGCCTAATCCTAGGTCTACAGTAATGTACACGGGCAATTGCCTACTGCAACTTGTCACTGCTGGCGACCTTTCTAATATGAGTTGGGCGGCGATCAACTAACTCCGGAACTAAGGGAGTGATCATTTTTTAACAGTGAGGGGGGGCAGTGGGTTTGAGGGGGGGGCAGAATTTTTTCAATCCCTCAGATGGGGGGGTCAAAATAATTTCACCTGTTTTCGTTGGAAAACCCAGCACATTACTATTCCGAGATAGCAGGTTGTCCCATGGGCGCGGCCATTGCTGGAGCTTGTTACCTTCGAGTTCTACTGATAAGACTCTCTCATTGGCTAATAAATAAACCTGTTAAGTCTGTATAGGTTAAAAAGGCACATTCCTGCGCAATTTTCACCCCTTATTGGGGGGTCCAAAAAATTTTCCATCCTTAAGAGCGGGGTCGATTTATTTTCCACACGTCCGTGTGCAAACCCATAAGCCCCCCCTCCCCACGTGTTGTTAAAAAATGATCACTCCCTAACTGCAGTAGAACATGTTGACCAAATTTAAACCCTTGGCCCTCTCCGAAAGGGCCTAGGCTAGGCCTACCTTTTAAATAGGCCTAGAAATAAGTCAATAGAGTAAAAAATATGGTTTACCAGGTTAGGCGGGGAGGGTTTGGTGGATGTATGGGTTAGGTGGGAGGGTCAGATACCCAGGTAGCACACAAAAATTTGCCAACATTGGCCCAACGCATCGGGCCAATCTTGGGCCAATGTAGGCTGCCCATCGACCAGTGGCATTTGCCAACCAAATGCCAACATTGGCCCAACGTTGCTGATGTTTGCCAACCAAAAACCAACGTTGGGCCTATGTTGTCATTTGGTTGGCACCGTCGGGCCTATGTAGGCAGGATGGGCAGCCTATCTAAAGCCGATGGTTTGGCCAACGTCGGCCCAATGTTATGCCAATGTCTCTGTGCTACCTGGGTATATATGTAACGGTTTGTTCGGTGTATCGATTTGGATGGCTCTTAGGCTCGCTTAGTAACTATAAGCAACACACAACACGAGAGTTTCAGGTTGGGCAAAGCCCTTAAAGGGGGGCTGGCATGGAAAATTAACAACATGGGTACCAATTCAAACAGCGATCATAAAATCGTGGGAACCAGCGGTAAAATCGCGATGCCCTGATTGGTCAAGGGGTGAACATGTGACTTTTTAATGCTGGCATGCATTACCATGCCAGGGCCCCTTTAACATTCCATCTGCTCGGATGGCCTTTATTGACTCCTGAGAAGGTCTAGTAACGTATCTGGACTGGACGAGGTCCAGTCCCCTTCTGCCGAACACTCCCCGCCTAACCAGGGTAGGGCTAAGACTGTTCGGACTATGTCTGGGTTGGGCTAAGACTGTTTGGACCATGTTCGGGTTAGGCATAGACCCAATTTGCTCTGTCCCCTTTTCTGGTGCCCATCCCCGCCTAACCTGGTAAACCATATTTTTTACTCTATTGACTTATTTCTAGGCCTATTTAAAAGGTAGCCCTAGCCTAGGCCCTTTCGGAGAGGGCCAAGGGTTTAAATTTGGTCAACATGTTCTACTGCAGTTAGGGAGTGATCATTTTTTAACAACATGTGGGGAGGGGGGGCTTATGGGTTTGCACACGGACATGTGGAAAATAAATCGACCCCGCTCTTAAGGATGGAAAATTTTTTGGACCCCCCCATAAGGGGTGAAAATCGCGCAGGAATGTGCCTTTTTAACCTATACAGACTTAACAGGTTTATTTATTAGCCAATGAGAGAGTCTTATCGGTAGAACTCGCTGGTAACAAGCTCCAGCAATGGCCACGCCCATGGGACAACCTGCTACCTCGGAATAGTAATGTGCTGGGTTTTCCAACGAAAACAGGTGAAATTATTTTGACCCCCCCCCATCTGAGGGATTGAAAAAATTCTGCCCCCCCTCAAACCCACTGCCCCCCCCCCCCACTGTTAAAAAATGATCACTCCCTTAGTTCCGGAGTTAGTTGATCGCCGCCCAACTCATATTAGAAAGGTCGCCAGCAGTGACAAGTTGCAGTAGGCAATTGCCCGTGTACATTAGTGTAGACCTAGGATTAGGCACACGCAAGGAAATTTAAATTTAAATTTTTTTGCCCCCCCTTGAAGGGCCGAAAACTGTGTGGGAATGTGCCCTTTTACTTTTGCAGGTTTCTTTGAAAAAGATCCCCCCCCTAGCCCAGGAGGGGTCAAAACTGTTTTAGCCCCCCTCCTCTCTGAGGGGTCTGAAATTTTTACGCCCCCTCCTTAAACCTACCATCCCCCCTGATGAAAAATAATGATCACTCCCTAAAATTGGTTGGGGCCAGGGAGGATCGAGTGAATTTGGGGAGAGGGACCCCCCCATCCCCAACTTAGGGAGTGGTCATTATTTATCAACGGGGGGGGTGGTGGGTTTTCGTGCGGACGCGTGGAAATTTTTTACGCCCCCCTCGACGGCCGTAAAAAAATTTTGCGCCCCCCCGCGCCAGAGGCACGGAGAGTTTTCGCGCCCCCTCTTTGATCTATAGTAGCGCGCGGGCTTTTTTGCTAAAAAGAGGGTCAATTTTTTAGCCCCCCCCTCGAGAGGGGTCAGAATTTTTTACGCCCCCCCCTTCAAACCCACCACCCCCCCTCCCTGTTGATAATAAATGACCACTCCCTTAGTATGGGAGGGGAACGGGAGTAGAGTAGAAATACAAAAGTAGCTAAGGGAGTGATCATCTTTTAAGAACGGGGGGGGGCTGGTGGGTCTGCGTGCGGACGTGCGAAAAAAAATTCGATCCCCCCCTCTCCAGGGGGTAAAATTTTTTCAACCCCCCCCATAAGGGACAAAAATCACGCTCGAACGTCCCCTTTTAGCCTATAGTAACGCGCAGGGTTTTTTACACTGAAAACAGGTGAAATTATTTTGACCCCCCCCATCAGAGGTATTGAAAAAATTCTGAGTGCCCCTGGTCAAGGGGTTGAAAAAATTCTGACCCCCCCTCAAACCCACCAGCCCCCCCCCCTGTTGTTAAAAAATGATCACTCCCTAACCACCCCACCCCCTGTTGTAAAAAAAAAACATGCCCTGAGGCCAAGTTTATAGGGGCTAGCACTATTACTATACTACCCGTAATAGGCCGTACCTGGATAGTAGGAAATGGCAGGGCCGCGGTACGTGGGTACTAATTCCACTGTCAATATGGAAAGGTGGGACTGTGGGTGAGACTGAGGGTGGTGGAATGGTGGGACTGTGGGTGAGGCAGGGTGACATCACTTCATAACTTTGGTTCTATTGGGGAGAGGGACCCTCATCAACGACATTGAAACTAGATGCTTGGCCGCCAAAGCACCTAAGCCAGATGATATATAACTGCTACTTGAAGTGTGGATAAAATATGAAGGTCCGACACCCCTTAGTTTCTGAGAAAAGAGCTATTTTGTTGATGGTGCGCAGCACCGCCATTCACTCAACCTTGCAAATAGCGCTGGGCGAAAATGGAATAACCCCAGGCGTCTCGCGTCTCGCGTGACTTCGCCTTCCTATAGTAACATGCAGGCTTTTTCGCTGAAAACAGGTGAAATTATTTTGATCCCCCTAATCAAAGGGGCGAAAAAATTCTGGTCAAGGGGTTGAAAAAATTCTGACCCCCCCTCAAACCCACCAGCCCCCCCCCCTTGTTGTTAAAAAAATTATCACTACCTTATAGCTTTTTATCAAAAAATGACTTGGCCTTGTCACTACTTCAACCTTCTTTCACACATGTCTTATAATATGAAACTGTGAGCATCCCCACACACATAACACTATTTTAGCTCTAAAAGTTGTAAAACTACCAGAGCAACAAAGTGCCCTCACTGTTCTTAATAAGTGTGTTGAGCAGGATCCCTAAGAGAGTTTTGATGGTAAATAAATAAAACTGCTGGCTTGCCGCAGATACGAGGTAGATCTCATAAACTAAAATTCAACCCATGACATTGTTACATATGTGAGGTTCACTTTTACATGTTTGTAGGCTATTGAATGAGAAATCCTAGCCTATTCTTGTTTAGTATGCATAGAAACTGAATGCTTAAAACAAAAATCTTGGCCAAAGTCTGCATAGTAAGACCACTCCCCTTACGTTACTTCCCAGGCAACAGGAAAAATTAAGTGATGTTGATTTACGTTCAATGCGGGTCCGGGTTTTTTCCCAAGGGACCTCTCACCCTCAACGTGCCGTTGGGGCACATAGGTGAGGTTTAAATTCAAATCAATCAATCTTCTTATCATATGAATTAATAGGCTGCTCCTCTAACACGTGAGGTACATGATCCCATTGCTTATGTAGCATTGCAGCATCAGGAAATGAGGGAGAATGAATCCTATTCTATAAAACATATCAAAAAAGTAAAAAATAAAGTAATTATCCTACGCTAATACACAGGCATAGTAGGGAGCAAGATGAGGTTGGTTCAAGGTGATTCCCAAGTCATTTAATGCATATTATCATGAGAACTCTTGTGTTAAATCAACGTTTATTTTAAATATTTATTCAATGTTAAATGATTTTTGTTGAAAGGTATTTGTTTCAGGTGTCTAAGATTTATCTATTAGAGGTTTTATGTTGAAAACTCTAAAATTAGCATCAGGGCACTACTACAAAGATGGGTATATGCTCAAAATCTGGAATGGATGTATTACATTTTGGAACCAAACAATACAAATTTTTTGGACTTGCTCATTGCATTAATGAACTGTAATGTTTTTTTTTTTCAAAAACACGAATGAAGTAGTACAATAACTTCACATATCTCGACAAATGTCATTATAAACACAGTCATGAGTGGCAAATAGGGGCCGGTAATTTTCGCACAAAAATGCTGCATTTAGATTCTTGTCATGAAGAAAGAAGCTAAAGCTCATCTTCATTATTTGGACGTTCTTAGCCTAAATCAGCCAAAGTATACTATAGCGTTTTAACTACATGTATTTTACATTACAATCCAAGGGATGATATGGTAAGGTAAGAGAACCTAAATGCGCTAGAACATAATTCCCAATTAATGCATATTTTTCATACTAATCAAGGGATAGAAAAAGGTAAATGAAATGTATCTTTATTACCTACTCTTTACTTTGTTATGTGATAGCACCCCAGCTAACACATTTAACCCCTTTAACTTGTATCCAACAAACCGTGCACATTTCACTACCATTTTATTTCTAATTGTCTAAAATTGAACATGATGATCTTAAAAGTTATGAAATATATAATGTCTGATAAGTCAACTTATATTCATAAAACCATGATAAAAACCTACAAAAGAGACTCCTTGAGGTTATCTTAAATTTATTTCCAAGTGTTAAATGGGTGCATACAGCTAATACCTTTTAGGATCTCTTAACCCGTCATAACCTAAAGGTGAGGGGCACTAAATTCCTTTTTTTCTTTTCTTTGGCATGGGTAAGAAGGCGATTCTTCATGGGGTGTACAGCTGAAGATTGTCGAACTCGTACACTTGGTTAGGCCAATGAAAGAAAAAAAGAAGAAAAAAACTTGTTTCTCGTCACCGCCCTCGTGATGCATATATTTAAAAAAGATTAAAAAAAAAGAATATTAAATGAAATCCTAAAATTGAATGTGTTTTTTTAAACTAAAACAGAAATAGTATAATAGGACGTTTAAAAAGTACATGTTTGACTTTTTAAAGCTTAAAACAAGCGTTTGGACGTTTTTTCAATGATTGGGGGGAGACAAAATTATTAACACCCTTTTTTTTAGGGGGGGGGGGCAGAAAAATATCACTCCTTTTAGCCAAAATGCCTACGTGCTACTTTAAGAATTTACGATATGAACTGCGTTCAAGAAATGTGGCGGTGGAGCCGTGGACCACTCGGCCGGTACCCTGCCCTCACATCTCCCATACACCTGTCGTCGCCATGTCGGGCTCCCTGTACACTTGCCATTTTGTTTTTTCTCGCCATGGCTGGCGAAAATGATATATGTAGGCCTTGAAGAGGTGCCTATACTATCACTGTATCGACTGGGACAGTTCAAATCACTTTTACTAACCTGTTAAAAAGCCATTATGCATACATGCCAACACTCCCGGATTAGCCGGGAGACTCCTGGATTTTTTCATTTTTTTATGGTTTCTCCCGGACTGAATTGCTCCCCTTAAATCTACTGGATTTTCACACTTCTCCTGGATTTTGAGAGGTTTATGCCCTTTAAACATGTAAAATCTCCTGGATTTTGATGTGCTTTGGCCTTTTGAAGTTGAGAAAAACATTGAAAACGCTTACAGAGGCTGAAATCAGCCTATTAGATAAAGGATTGAGTTTTTGCCCATCCCAGACCTGCATCACAGATGGTGACATAAGAAGGGAAATGGACAAATTTCACAATACCCTACGTACAAAGGTATTCTTCCATAAAAATGATAATGAAAACGAGAGCGGTCAAATCATACAAAAAAAACAAAAAGAAGAATCAGAGTAAGCTAACACAAATGTGGGCTAATAAGCCTAAAGTAAAAGGCAAAGGTAGTCTAGGCAAACCATACCAGGACCCAAAATTCATTCTGAGCATGGGTCAAAACTCAGGATGGAAACCCCCTAAGGGATCACAAAACCTAGAAAATTTCATTAATCTTAATGAAATAGAACTCACTTCCCGCATGCTGAAACAAAAACCAGCGAGAAAAAATCTCACGAAGTTAGAACACATGGCTCTTAGAGACCTATAAAAAACAGGGAAATAACAATAAAACCTGCTGATAAAGGAGGAGCTGTGGTGATACAAAACACTAGGGATTATGTGAAGGAAGGCATACGCCAATTAGGTGATCAAACCACCTACCGTAGTTTAGAACACGACCCAGTGGAAAAGTATGCCAAAATGATAGACAACAAAATCACCGAAATGGTGATCCAGGGTGAAATTACCAATAAAATGGCAGGCACCCTGAGAAACCCCACACCCAGAACCCCGCATATATACTTCCTACCGAAGATACATAAGGGGGTTACACCACCACCCGGCAGACCTGTGGTCTCAGCCTGTGGGTGCCCGACCGAAAAGGTATCAGCCTTTGTGGCTACCTTCCTCAAACCGATGGTCCCAGAAATCGAATCCTATATAAAAGACACTACTGACTTCATCCTCAAAATAGAGGATCTGAACCCCCTCCCAGAGGGAGCGATTCTGGGGACTTTAGATGTCACAGCACTCTACACCAATATCCCTAATGGTGAGGGAACAAAAGTAATCGAGGAAAAACTCAGGGCACATAGAGATGAATGCCTACTACCCACCAATGAGAGCCTCGTAGACCTTCTAGATATGGTTTTAAACACGAACCACATACAGTTCAATGGCAAACATTATATGCAAATCAGAGGACGGCAATGGGGACTCGACTCGCCCCATCATATGCCAAACTCTTCATGGAGAAAATAGAGGAGTCAATCCTGAACTCCTACGATAAAAAACCAGCCACCTGGCTGAGATTTATCAATGACATATTCTTCATCTGGCTAGAAGGACCAGATGAACTACAAAAGTGGGTAGAACATTTGAATTCAATGCATCACAGCATCAAATTCACATTAGAAAGCTCCACAGTGGAGGTAAACTTCCTGGACACAAAGGTCAAAATTGACAAAAACACTAGAAAACTATATACCGACTTATATAGGAAGCCCACTGATGTGAACAATTACCTCCACCATACATCTGCACATGCCCCCTCAACCAAGAAGAGCCTACCATACTCTCAGATGTTGAGATTGAGACGCATTTGCCAAAAGGTAGAAGATTACCTATATCACAGCGCCAGAAAAATGAGAGAATTTGAGGAAAAAGGGTACCCTAAGGAGCCTCTGGAGGAGGTTTCCAAACAGGTACTCAATATGGATAGGAAAGCACTCCTACAACCTAAACATAAAAGTGATGAGAAATCTGAATCAAGCTACCTGATCAGTATACATACAGACCAGGTAACAACATGATTGATGAGATAGTGGGAAAAAAACTGGAATATTTTGGGTGAATCAAAAAGCACAAAATTTCTCAGGCGAGGGGGTCTGATCAAAGGGAAAAGACGCCCGAAAAATCTCAAGGACAACCTAGTCAGGGCAGCAACGCGATACTCACTTGCCGGGGACGAGGAGTCCCCCGACGGAACAAAACAACAAAAGTGTAAGCAAAAGAACAAATGTAAAATGATCAACTGTGAAAAATGTCAAAAAATTGACAAAAATGGCCAGATCATTTAAAAAACAACTGGGAGAAAATACCACACAAAGATCAATGTCACCTGTATGAGCTCAAATGTCATATACTGTCTGGAATGCACTAGATGTGGCCAACAGTATGTGGGCAAAACAGAACGCCCTATAAAAAAACATATAGGGGAACATATAGGGGCCATTAACAACCAAACAGGAAAAACGGACGTAGCATGGCACTTCAATCAGAAGGACCATGCACGAACGGCAGATACAAAGTTCTACATCGTGGACTTCATCAGCCGACATCCTAAAAGTGAAGAGGGGATGAGACTCCTCGCACTTATACAATGCAAATGGATAGAAAAACTTCGCACAAAATGCCCACAAGGCATGAACACGAAGGACGGCAAATACGGCTAACCGCCCACTTAAATGCCACGTTAACAAAACCCATCACAAAAACAGGCGTGTAGTCGTACACTACTTAGAATGACCACCGACATATACGGAGCCTCGCTCACGTGTATATGAAAGAAATACACACTTACAAAACTAGGTGAGCCACTGTGATTTTAATAAACTAAAGTTTCACCAAACACACATTATGTACCAGTGTTGTACATACAATGGCTGACAATGTACCTCCGTCAGTTCCACCTGACAAGACGCCAGAAGGGTCGAAACCGCGTGAATACATTACAGGTCTAGCGAGACCTCTACAAGGGGCGAATGAATCGAAGATACTCAAGCCCATACGGACCTCAATGCCCCACCAGGGAAATATGTGGAAAAACAGAGCCCTGTCCTACAACAGGGGGTGAACAGGGAGGCACACACACACACCTAGTAGAGGGGTGGCCTCACCTGACCAGGGCAACAGAGGGGGGGGGGGTGGTCACAAGCACCACACTCCACACAGAGCACTTGCCCACCCACATATACACAGTACAGGGACACACCAAACAACACTGATGGGGTGAGAGTGAGACTGACCAGTGAAGGCAGAGGCCACCGGTCGATCGGTCGTGTGGTAGTGGTAAGAGGAGGCACAAGCCACGTTCACATACATTGAAAGGGTACCAAAATACTTGATTTTATATCTAAATTTTGCCCACTAAGGGCAGTAAAACCCCCAACACTGCTCATTTAGGAAAAGTTATTACAAATGTCCGAAGGACTCCCGGTTTTGTCCCCCGAAATGTTGGCATGTATGAATATGGGTCATGTCTCAGCCCACCCATCTGCCATGTTTGTACTGTCTCCACCTCTTTGTCAGCAGTTCTGTTCGCAGTGTCAATCTCTAAAGCACAGACCTATGGCTATGGGAGTTTGATGCCAGCTTGCATTACCTCTCGTCAATTCTCGCAATATACACGAGATATTGCGATACTTGAACGGTCTTAATTTCAAGCAACTTATCAGGAAAATGGGTCACTAGTCTTCTTTACCTTCTATTCTATAATAATACACTGTTTTGCAAAGAAATATAAGGTTTAAATTGTGTGCCAACATGTTCCCCTTCGATTCCACATAAGGGAGTGATCATTTTTTAACAACGGGGGGGGGGGGGTGGGTTTGGGGCTGTGTACAAATGACGTCATGCAGGAGGGGGGGAGGGGGGGTCCCACTTGCCATGACCAAGCATGACAAGGGGGGGAGGGGGGGTCATGGGCTGCATGACATCATGTCATCAAGAAATCACAATATGCTTTGGTTTTGGCAAGAACAAAAACTTTTGTAAAAAGATTTTTAAAGGTGGGGAAGTTTAATGCATTCATCTGACATAAATTTATTACCTATAGGCCCTACATGCATGCATTCCTCAGACATCTCACTCAATGAGTGTCACTGCCATCAATGTCAGTGTAAAATCAAGGTGATGTGCAGGCCACTATAAGGCAGCACTTCTACTCTATCCTACCTATACCAATTTAACCCTTTTTGAAAAGGGCCACTGCTGCCCTCAGGATCTAAATGATGCATCTAAATTACCCCTGAACTGCTCCTGTTGCCTCAGGGCAGCATCCATAGTCATCCACAGGCTTCTTTTTGAAAAGGTGTGATATCCCCCCCCCCCCTCCTTGAGGTGTCAAAATTATTTTGCTCCTCACCCAATCCACCCCCTCCCGGAGTCCCACTGTTGATAAATAACAAACACTCCCCTGGAGCTCTCCACCACCCTGTTGCTATTTTCACTGAGGGGATGCTTGGGGAGATGTAAAGGGGACCTCCCCCGAACTTTCTCTCCACATCTTTGTCTGAATGGAACTCTAACGGACTCAACTTATTTGCAGATTCTAGAGTAAAATGCTGAGGTGACTCGATTGCTTTGTAAGATCACAAATTGGAACTATGATTGCAATCGATGGTCTCCTGAGAATTTGTGATGCTTTCTGAGTTTTTTTTTCTATTAGGCCACTCACTAAGTTCAGAGTGTTCTCCCTGAAACCTATTTCTAGTACACTTGTATATGGTTCAAATTACAGATTAAATCAACACATTCAATATATCAATACATTCAAGCTCTTGAACTATATGATCCTTTATAATAACTGTTCTTGATTTTCTCTTCGCTGACAAGTGTACAACTTTCACTGTAAAGAAGGCAGACTATTAACTGTATTGGACTATTGATCTAGACAGTTTTTAAGCCCTTTTGTGACAGGAAATACTTGTGTATGATCACTACCATAGTACTCTGTGTATAACTATGTAATGGTTTGAGTTCTTATATAACTTCGGTTTAATTCGAGATATGTCAATATCAAGTAAAACCAGACAAGTTAGCTTGGGTTAGTGCAACCGGCACATAGCGGCCAGAGATCGAAGCGACCTCTGGTCCTACCGGTGGTAACCGCACCGATCGACCCGCCCTCTTGAATAGGGAGCTAACACTATATATAACGCTCCATGAGCCCCTACAACTACAAGGCACGGAAATGGTACATCCTGCATATAGGGACCCATACATTATATAAGCTGACAGTGTATGGCATGTTTCTCTGTTCATTTGTTGATTAAGTGCTAGTTCTTTTTTCACTTTGCATGCATGTTATCCTTATTGCCAATTCACACCCACTATATGTCCCTTTGAACCATTTTAATTTGTTTATAGCCTATAGGCCTTCACTATTCATGCACATTGGGGGGGGGGGTATCTCTCTGCATGACGTCATGCTGAGGGGGGGTCAAGTGTTGTATGACGAAACATGACAAGGGGGGGAGGGGGGGTCAAAAATGGTCCAAAAATGCATGACGTCATTTGTACACAGCCCCTTTGAGGGGGGGGGTCAGAATTTGTTCAACCCCTTGACCGGGGGGGGGTCAGAATTTTTGCAATAACTCTGATAGGGGGGGTCAAAATAATAAACGCAGCTGCACCGCGTTAATAAAAGGGGTCCGGAAAAAATTCAGACCCCTCTGTACACCAAAAAAAAAAAATCAATATTTTCACGTCCATTTCCTCTGAAGACAAGCCTGTCCATTAAAGACGCAATTTCAACTAAAATGGCCTGGTGGGACGTGATTAATTAACCATACGGTGGTCACCGGTTCCCCAACCATTACTCTTACTCGAGGCGTTCGGGCAGCGGTTTTCTGACGATATCTATTGCATTATGGTTAGGGGTGACCTCGAACGCTAACTACAAACCCTTAGCTTGTTCCCTCTACCCCTCTCCACCCCAGCCATGTCTGGGTAGGTACCAGTGGTTAACTATGCTTGGGAGTGTAGTAAGTTGACTCAGGGATCAACATTGACCAACATGGGGCAGACCAATAGGGGGTGGCCTTACAAACCAGCATTGATCCCTCAGCCATACCACGAACGCCTCGACTAGTTCAGTATGGGTAAGGGCTATACCAGAAGAGGGCACCACCTGCAATGAAGGGTATGCACCACCTGTATTACTACCTGCCTTTATG